>CM037783.1:22021649-22034600 GCA_021229015.1 Solen grandis | reverse complement strand
AAGGAGATGGAACAGTTTCATGGTCAACCCTTGTAATATTCACGTCACAGATTCTTTCAGTGAGTTCACATTTCCGGTGTCTGGAAATAATTATGTTCACATGCTAGAGAGGAGAACAACAATGCACTTTACTATATCTTTTTCCTCCAATATACAATATACAAACCTGCTAGTGACATGGCATGGGTATACAAAATGTGTGCATGTCGGCTGAGCATGAAAACTGACTAACAACCTTGTGTGCGATGTATCAATATTGGTTACAGTGTAATGTGCAGAGCAAATTTATGGGCATGACTAAGGTGATGCATGAAAATTATCACTGTATGAGAGAGGGGAAAATCTGGATACATGGCTATAATTATGAAATGTGGGGATTCAAATAACAGATAATTAACTACAACAAGAATGTTCTCTGGAACACATGTGTCACCTGCTGAAGCATGACAGAACAGTATGATGGACAGACAGACAGACGGCAGGACAGACAATGGAAAAGTTATCCCAATGTGTCACCACTGTTTACAGCAGGTGACACAAAAAAACAATCTGTATGAGTATATAAAGAATAGGAGAAGACATAAAGTGGAACTTCTTTGCAGCAATATCTACCACAGAACAGTTAAATGCTGCTAAGATATCGACTGCATGGAGCACAAGTAAAACTGTTTATGGTTAGAGGTAGCCATTGCCTTTAGGTGCTGTTTTTGGAGGTTTTACTGCAAGTGATACAAACTTAATGTTGATTTCACACAAAATCATAACATCCACTTCTTGCATGTACTTTTTATTGTATGGTAAAGTAGAGCTGAATCCACATATCACAATGTGACAAAAAGTAAGGTATCAAAATATTTTTGCAGAAAATTATATACATTATATAATGTCAAAAGTTTGCACAGAAAACTACTATATAATCATAATGTCAAAATGTTTGCACAGAAAACTACTATATAATCATAATGTCAAAATGTTTGCACAGAAAACTACTATATAATCAATAATGTCAAAATGTTTGCACAGAAAACTACTATATAATCATAATGTCAAAAGTTTGCACAGAAAACTACTATATAATCATAATGTCAAAATGTTTGCACAGAAAACTACTATATAATCATAATGTCAAAATGTTTGCACAGAAAACTACTATGTAATCATAATGTCAAAATGTTTGCACAGAAAACTACTATATAATCATAATGTCAAAAGTTTGCACAGAAAACTACTATATAATCATAATGTCAAAATGTTTGCACAGAAAACTACTATATAATCATAACGTCAAAATGTTTGAAACCTTAACCTTCAACATATGAACACCTTTTGTCAACATTTTTGTGATGCTGTCAATATCATTCCAGGTCTTATTCCACAAACAATACTTAGTGTTTAGTAATCAACTATTGTTACCTTAATAACCTAGTAGTATTCATTAAGAAATGAAATATATAAGTTCTTTTATTAGAGGAAAAAATTCTTATAAGCACTGAAGGTTTTACTAAGTGCAGAGCATGGCTGGTGGAATTCAAGACTAGGGGTTCAAAACAAACATATAGATATACATGAAGACATACACCTCATTTAACCATCCCTGGCATCTGCCATGGGCCAGTGTGAGTGTGAAATCAATCCAAGGCCCAAGATGTCGTTTAAAGTAAATTGTTGACGACAGATGATGATGGACGCAGGGTGATCACAAAAGGTGATGGTACTGGTATATAGCTCCCTTGCTTAGAGGTCAGCATATAAAGGTAGTTCCAGGACTGATTGGCACGGTATCAGGATAATGTGACTGGGTGTGGTATCATGCCACATGTCTACTGCAATGTGGCAGCAATGTACCTTCTCATGTAGACAATAAAGAAGTCTCCAAGTAACTGACATACCATCAGCAGGATGTGAAACCTAATAAACAATTCTCAGATAAAACTTGGCCTTTAGAGACAGTATTTGCTGAAATGGAGCTTGAATTTTAATCCTTAGTCTCCAAATAACAACAAAACATTGGTGTGATGTTAAACCTAACAAAACAAACAAAGACCTCATCTAAATACTCAACAAGGATATTTCATCCTCCTTCATAATTATGTTTGTGGAATTGGAGGGGCTTAACTTTCGAAGAAAATGTAAACCGTAACTTAGAATCAAGTCAATATGATAACTTTTGACATCAGCTAATTTTAGGCACACTTGGGTCACTTTTACTGAAAAAGTTTGTGTGAACTCTGGTGATTATTGGGTGATTAAATAGCTTCAGTAGAAGTAGAAACTTGTTAACAATTCACAAACACTTTGCCAAGTTGTCAAATATTAATGTGCTCATAGAAGCATTCTGTCAATAAGCGAACAAAAAAATCTATGAAAATACAGGAATGTTTTGCCAAGTTTTCCAGGAAAATTGAGCAACACCAACATAAAATTGTCCATAAAATTATAAAATGATGTATAGACTGCCTTGGGCATGACTAACTAGGGGGTTATTGGAACAGTGGCAATACAGAGAGGTTAGGTTATATTTACTTGGTGAATTGTCTATCAAGTATATAAATTTACGTCAGTGTGGACAGAAAAGATATATAATTAAAGACATGTTTTAGCCTAAAAAACTTCGTTCCAGCACAATCATCTTTGAGCTCTGAAATGGAAAGGCAAGCTTACAACTACTTTATATTAACAAAGACTATATATGTTAAAGTGTTAAAGCCTCCTTCCTAGCCTACCCCCTCTAGACCCCATCCAAAAGGGTCAGGTGCAAAAAAAACAACAGGACTTCCTTATATAATTGAGGTAAGTATACTTAAGCCTGTAACCCATATAAAGTAAATTGATTTATGCTCCAGCCAAAATTTCATTATAATATTAAATAAATGAAGATAATTAAAAGAGTTTTGGTTTTTAGTCACTGCACATACGTGCTCATGAATCTAACAAAAAGAATGTGTCAGAAGACAACAAGCTTGCTGAGCAGACCACTTTCCTTGTCACTAAATAAAACCAGCTAATACCCCTTTCAGTTTCTTCTTTTCCTTGACTTTAAAAGTTGATTTCCAACTGAACTATTTCATCATTCTGAGCCAAGATCCAACTGTAATAAATATCAATTTATACACATAAAAACGATGCTTTTTAACTTATCAAGAGCACCGCATGCGGGTGCCAACGCTCGTCTGTTTTAAACCAATCCATTTCAAAGAAACAATGAGGGATATCCATCATATTGTTATTACCACCATCCATCTGTCAATCTGTCTACTATTGGAGCTATCTACTATGGGTCCAATAATATACAGTTATATGGGCTCCCAGTGTTGGCATTAATAATGATTTCATGATCAGTAGACCTAAAATGTAAAAAAAGTAAAATGATTAACTTTAACATTCTTTGCCTTTGATAGCAGCCCATTACTGGCTTGTGGCCCGGTCACTTAAGTAGGACTAAAAAACTAGAACACCTCTGATAGGTCTGTGTAGACATGATCCAGTATTGACATGTACTCTGTCTTTGGAGACTGTATACACTGGCGCATACCTTTAAGAACTGGCGCAGTACTCTTCTGTAGATCCACATTAAAGTCACCAAATACAACATTATGTCCACTGTTGATTTTAGAGAAGCATACAAACTAGTGATCATGTCCAAATCATACCTGCACAGGTTTATATTATGACAATTCAGTATAAAAGTTAAAAAAAAAATCATTTAAAAATGACAAGAGAAATATATATACTAGTATATTTTTTAATTTCGTCCAAATTTATAGCAAAGTAATGTCAAAGGTTAAGGTCAATGATGTCAAGATGAATATGCATACAAAAAATAAAAGTTGGTTGTTAAATAGTATAGAAGTAATAGCCAATGTTAATTTTTTGTTAAACATTTCAAAAGGACAATATCAAGTTCAAAGGACAATGTCAAAAGTCCAAAAGTGTAACATAGATGGAAAGGTCTTGCTGCAAAGAATTCACATGTGAAATATCAGTGCCCTGTTGACAACGGTTCTGAATTAATAGGCATTTTAAATTATCCAAAAGTTACAAAAATTGGGCAAATGAAAAGTCATGTCAATAGGTAAAATATTTGCATATGTCTGGATAGGTCTTGTCAAGATGAATTGGCATATAAAAATTTAAAGTTGCATTTTGAATAGTTTAGAAGTTATTTATTTCAAAAATAGGTCAAAGTTCAAAGGTCAAGGTTAAAAGTCCAAAAGTGTAACATTGATGGAAAGGTCTTGCTACAAGGAAATTACATGTGAAACATCAGTGCTCTGTTGACAACGGTTCTGAAATAATAGGCATTTTAAAGTTTTCAAAAGTTACAGAATCAAAGCGCTCAATGTGCTGAGAGACGGCAACTGGATTAACAGGAAAAAAAAAGCTGTGATTCTTAATTATTGATACAACAGAGGTAAAAGCCACATGACGCAGAAACTCCACACACTCTCCTGCAACTATTGTTGGTAGTAAGACAATTGAATTCGCACTCTGTTTGTTACAAAACCATCCGGAATTTGGGTCATGAACCTGACTGTATGAACTTCAGAAGTAGATCATTCCCTAGGACCCGATTTATAAACACTATCTACTGTTACTTAAGTATAGAACTTGACAGCGTACTTGATGTTTTAGATACTTGAATATTTGTTTCTATTTCAAAGTTAAGAAATGCTTTGGGAGAGACCTAACTTAATCAATGCTTTCATGCAAAATTACGCGTGAACTACTTTAGGTTAATACAGACATTCGATGCGCTACTTTTTTTCTTTTTACAGGAGTAGATCATCAAGTATGTAAAATAGGTTGCTGTTCTGATTTATAAGTGTCACGGATATATTGTTCACACTTAAAATGGATGTTTACAGAGAAAAATAACACGTTTACAAACAAAAGCACATGAATAGCGGCTACGGTTATGAACAAAAGGTCTGCTAACATATTCCATTTGTATACGTAAGTGCAGTATCGCATTGCGTAGATCCGCACTAAGCGCGGAGAGGTACAGTTAAACTTGTCATGGAAAATATGCAAATTAGCAAGGTCAGCGATGCCTGGTAAGCGGCAGCAAGCTGCCATCTTAAAATTAGGTCAAAGGTCAAGGTCAATAGGTAAAATATTTGCATGTGTTTGGATAGGTCTTGTCAAGATGAATATGCAAACCAAAAATGAAAGTTGTATACCGAATAGTAGATTCCAGATGATGACTAACAATGACGACAACAACAACGCAGACGCCGGAGTTACGACAATAGCTTGTATTTTTTTCTTAGAAAAACAAACCAGCTAAAAATGAAATCATTTAATACAATAATGATTCTCGGGGTATGAATATAATTTCCATTGCATATTCTCCCTTACACAGGGTCCCTTGTGCAACGTCTGTTGCATATTTTAGAACAACCACATTAATGCATTAAAATTTTACCTTTAGATGAATTAGAAATAATTTGATGTTTTCCAATCTCTTAGACTGTAAAGGCAGAATAAAACACAAAATAAAATTCTTTATTTTAAAGTAAGTATTATTTTAACTCTTAAAATGTTTTGATATGGAGATTTTTCTAATCCACCTGAATACTGAACAAGTTTTTGTTTAATCTGTGAAAATTATATCTGAAACAAACTGAAAAGACATGTGCAAAAAGTTGCTCAGTGGCTAGTCCTAAAAAAATGTACATACAAGTAGCTAATAGGTCAATCAGTTTGTACACTGTTCAATTATTTCCACTGAACTTAACCCTTTCCCTCATATAGACTCATTTTGACGCACTCAATAGGTACCACATAAAGTCTGATCTGCAGAAAACCACAGTTAAACCTTACCAAATTTAATTATAAAATCCTCATTTCCAGACCACTGAGGAGCAGCGAACAGCATAAAACCAGATCAGCCTGCGAGTTACTCGCAGGCTGATCTGGTTTTATGCTGTTCACATAGGTCTTTTCATGGTTTCCTCTATGAGTGAAAGGGTTAAGATTAGAGTTACCTTGCCACAAGTTATCGCAAATACTTATATTCTATCTCAGGCTCAAACTCTTATCATGCTTAATATAGGAGATATCCTGTCTCCATGACAGACTGTACTAAAATTTAGTTGTTTATAGGGGTGCTTGTTGAAAATGTATTGACTGAATACTGAACAGTTCAGATCAGGATCAGAGAGTGCAGATTTGCAAGCTGATCATGGTTTGAACTAGTTACAAAAACAGTCACCAGTTTCCACAGCATTGTAAGGGTTGTAAACAAGTCCTTACAACTCAATATTAATCCCTCTTGACGGTTCATGAGTTTGACCAATACTTTGCCCCTAGGAAGGTCATAAATAAAATCCTTTGATCTCACAACCTTTGGATTTACAGTTGAATATCTTACAACTGGACCACGGTGCAATTTTCTTTTAGAACATTGTGCTTGGTATTATATATTCTTATTTGACATAAGAAACCATACTTTGTAGGGCTGGTTGAATTACTGTAATACAAGCTTCTTTTATATCTGATTTCAAAGACAGAAAATTATTTTGAAATTATCCATTTTATTATCAATTATTTCATTATGTTATAAATAATTACGAGAGATTTATGAATTTAATCTTTTATTCCTTTAAGTTCTTTAGAATTGATAATGTTACATCTCTTGGGATGTAATAGTATGATTTTGTCTATATTTATTAAATCATATCTTGGCCCATTAACTAGAAGTTTATTGGTTGTGTGTGACGTAGTCACTCACAACTATAGTACCTACATTCTGAGGGTCTATTTCTCTACATTTAAAACCGAATAACCTTTTAATTTTATATGAATGATCGAACAATTGAAAAGAATTCTACAACACAGGTATGCTGAGATTCAGCCAAAGTGTTGAAAACTCAATTCTGAGTAAAAAATACATAGATATGGGAAACAATAATTGTATATAGCTTAATCGCACAAAAGAAACATTTTCCGTGTGATGTTGCGTAACTTTCACTTTACCATGCAGAGGAGTATAGTTTCTTTCGATGCAAAGGTGGCTATTGTCCAAATTTGGATGGTAGATGTGAAGGTTTTGGTTAATATATTTAGTGGTGTTAAAATAGTCCACATAGAATAATATAAAGCTTGAATTCCAATACAAATCCGCATAACTTACTAATAATCACATCAAGCTATCTCAAGATACATGGAGATACCTCCAGGGTTATTTGTTGCTCTATGGAATGGCTGATACCTGTATATATCTGCTATTAGGAGTTACTAAGCACTGATTTGCATCTATAAATAGAAACTGTGCTGTATTGTCGCATTTCTTTTGTTTATTAAAGTAACTTTAATAAATTGGGGTCAAATTTTTGCGTAATGCCAATAACCCCGCTTTAACGCTGCGTTAACATGGTCATTACAAGAAAATGAAGAAGGCATCATTTGTTTCATCAGGCTGTTAACAATTGGCACATCGCCATTCTTACTCTGCGGCATGATACCACATCCAGTCACATTATCTTGACACCAAAAAACCAGTGCTGCAACTACCCTTATATGCTGAGCGCCAAGCAAAGGAGCTATAACAATACCATTTTTTAAAATTGTTTATTATTTTAATATAAGTTTGATATTTGGCAAAAACTAAGTTACACTGCATATCTGCAGCTCATCAAACCCTCTTCCACTTGAGACACACACAACTTCAGTGCCTTCAGCGCTTTGATTTTTTAGACTGGCAGTACAGCCACCCTTATGTAGCAAGAAATAAAAAAAAACCACTGCCAATTTGCATAATTACTGTGACCTATTTAACTGTACTTTATCACTCCATGCAATAACAAACAGAATGTACTACCAGAGTAAGGTTGTGACCTCATTATAAGGTATGTAACTTATGAATGGAATCAGGGTCATGACCCTCATTTATTCTGAAACAAATCAAAGCACTCAAGGCACTGAGAGACTACGGTCAGTTATCATGAAACAAAGAGTGAGTTCAGCTGAGTTATTAATAATTTGAGTTCCAGGAAAATATGTGGAGTTTTTAGCATCATATGACCTTTACCTCTATCAAATTCAATACAGCTAAAATGATGGGTTTATAATTACAGCTATTTCATGTAAATTTCTCTGACAGTTTCTCAGGGTCTTGAGCACTTTGATCAAAGATCAAACTTGGTTTGTGCAAATCGTGTAAAGTATCATTAATTTTGTCAAGGCAGTATTTTTTTTGTGAACAAATAAAGGAATATCATCTTTTCAAGGTTTTATAAACTTCTGCAAATAGCTGCAGAGATGTCATTTAAAGTTGTGATGGACAACATACAACAATGGGCACAAGGTGACCTAAATAGTTGTCCTCAGGTAATCTGAAAATTGTGATTCATCCACAGAGCTCTAATGATTGACAGTCAACACTTAAGGCACTTGATTGTTGGTAGCCATAATGATGACTCCAGCAATAGAGTCACGCCATATATTAAATCGATTTGACGAGAATTCTCTTGTTGACCCTAAATACAAACAGCTAACCAATTCATCTGAAATAAACAGAGAGGTTAGTGGGAATAATGAATAATGGCTGCTCATCCTGTAACAAGAGTGGAGGTTGTTCATCAGTTGCTGAGGTAAAAGTCTCCAATGAAATCACTATGGAACACTTTGAAATAGATTACATATAAAGCATTCATTGTTAACATTTTATGTGTATAACTGCAAAAGCTGGCTCAGATTTCACCAACAATACATAGTGTTAATACTTAAATTCTTAGTTCTTTTCATCCCACCATTCCTATCACATCAAACAGCTTTTGTATACAAAAGAACACAAAAAAAATCAAGAAAAAACATGAAGCATCAAATTCAAGGTTGAAGATGAAACCATGAGAAGCCTGTAATAAAACAAAAGAAGATATAAACTAATATGAAAGTGATGATAAATGTAATTCTAATGGAATAGCCAACAGGCACTGATACAAATGGCTTTTTTGTCATCAAGTAAGGAAAAATAAAGCACTTCCATTTTAATGGATCCATCTGATAGGAACCACCTGACATTTCAGTCTGGTTCATAAATTTCCAACAGTTAAATAGTGATGGTTCCAGCATCAAAAATATACAGAATACTTTTTGTGGTTTAAATCTTGTGGAGTATGCATTCCCAATTATATTATGAAGCAAAAAAAAGATAAAACCCACACATGGCACACACTCTGTTAGTAATGCAGCATTTCACTCTGTCTAAATTACAGAAATGGAATAACATTACAATGATATCAATACCAGAACTATCAATAAAGGTGATTTAATACCCCTGCATCCCACTTTGTCTTTATGTAATGCGAGTAGCAAAAAGAACGGGATATGAAATAACGAGATGTGACGTGACAGGCTGGATTTCTAAATAGACCCCTCTTTTGTGTAGCTGGGATATATTAATAGCAGAAATGGTCCATAGCTTGAGAGGAAGAAAAATGAGGATATCACTCATAATGGACCTCTCAGCATTGCATTAGTCTGCAAAGTTTCATTGCTGTCATTCAAAGATTTCTCAAGATATTTGATCTTCTTATGTATGACAGGTATACAGAAAAAGGGCCATAACTCTTACATACAAGGGCTATGGGTGGCTCTATATCACTAACCTGAGAATTAATGATTTTCATAAAGATGCTTAACAAGATTGATCAATGTTGCTGCTAGAGTATAAACAGTGTGGAATCAACAATAATCAAACTTTACGGAGATATTACAGCCAAAAATATTGTCACAAAGTGGAAGAAGATTGCTTAAGAAATGAAGATGCTAGAGTATAAATATGGCAAATTCTTTTTTTTTTTTGAAGGACCACAAATGAAAATCATCAATCTGATATCGGTCAAAGTAAACCTGACTGAGATACCATGGTCATTACCTTTGTGTATAAAATTTATTAAACTGCTTCATAAATGAGGCAGCTGGAGTGAAATAGAAGTGAAATTTACAATGGTCGTGGCATTCTTTTTAAGTCAAGGGCCTCAACTCCTGACAAACTGGGCTGATAACAACTATTATCAAACTTGACCTAAAGATTATGGCTATAAACATTTTGACCTTGCATAAGAGATGAAGTTGCTAGAATGTCAATAATGACGGTCGGATAATAAATGATCCTAATAGCTCATAATGAGCACTCAGTGCTCAGGTGAAGACAGAAATGTGTCAACACTGGTGATAAACATTCTAACAATGCATATGAAATCAAATTTTCATTGAACATTTTGTGAAAAAGAGCAAGAAGAAAGATAATGGGACTTGACAATGTGCATGATTCCAATAGAGTATAATAAGAACTGACAAGAAATCGAATTTGATGCAACTCATTTATGCAGATATGAGCATATTCTTTTCAATGGCCTCAAAATATAGTTACAAAAATTGCAAAGCAAAACTGGCATAATACATGTATCAATCTTTACTGGAAAAGAAAGTCTAAAACCTTTGTCATTTATACAGCTTCTAAGACAGTTACTAGTTGGTTATAAAATAAAGCAATATGTGAATCACACAGTACTGGTGAATTAAAATGAATTCAAAATTTGTTTGAGAAAATATGTACCTATATAATGATCCACAACATCTCTGAAAAACAATATGTAAAGAAAATAAATGCTGATATGTTGCAATATAAAGCTGTCTACAGTGTGGCAATGAGGTAAGAAAAGGTTTATATGTTCACAGAGCCTTGTTCCCCAAAAGAATTATTTACTTTATATACATTTAAGATGATACATAGTTTTCAAGTTAAGTTTGTTTATAGCAACATCTCACAGTGAGATTGGTTTTGTATATTACTGAACATCACATGGACTGCTTCACCTCCGTATATTATAACAAGCATATTTTCCACAAGAAATGTTGGTACCAGTCAGACTAGGATAGATATGGATACATTGTATGTCAAGACCCCTTTGCATGGCAGTATACCAGGCATTCAATATTATCTCTTTTCGTAACACATCAGGTTCTTGTTCTCGCAGGATGAGACGGTATATAGCTTTTCACATCTCCCTACAATAGTCTGTTACTGTTCCTAAAACATTTGTTGAGCTGAAAGTCTCTCCCAATTTTTAAGCTGATATACCATCCCGCAAGAACGACAAAACAATACCAAAAGAAAGAATATCTTCCTCTATAATGCCTGCATCATAATAAATATTTTTTCTTGAAAATAAAAACTCATATTGAGATTAGGTTTCCAGGAACTTAAAACAGTAATCAATTATAGTTTTGAAAAAAAAAAAATAGTGAAAAATAGTTTAAATAATGCATTGGAATTCAGCAGTTTTTAATAAGGCAGAATTATAATGCAATTTCCAGTATTTGTACAAATTCTAGAAAATGACTATAAGAAATTAAGACATCATTTAGGATTTGAGTCAAATGACTTCAACCACAGCTTGGCTCAAGCTTTGATCAACTGACTTTGATGTTAACCTACCATGAGCAGCCCTGCATGCCTCTTGGAAGTCTCATTTTAAAATCAGATTTTTTTAACGTAGCTGTCTTAACCCTTTCCCTCATATAGACTCATTTTAACGCACTCAATAGGTACCACATAAAGCCTGATCTGCAGAAAACCACAGTTAAACCTTACCAAATTTAATTACAAAATCCTCATTTCCAGACCACTGAGGAGCAGCGAACAGCATAAAACCTGATCAGTCTGCGAGTTACTCGCAGGCTGATCTGGTTTTATGCTGTTCGCATAGGTCTTTTCATGGTATCCTCTATGAGGGAAAGGGTTAACCTCCCTTTTGACTATTTACAGATTATGATGATGCAAGATAAAACCAAATGAATATTTTAACAAAGTTCATTGGTAGAAAATGCCTTATCAAGTGACCCCTGGGGGTAGGGCCAACTTTAACCCCAGAGCCATGATTTGAACAAACTTGGTAGAGACCCACTAGACAATGCTACATACCAAATACCTATTTTCCAAGTTTTTTCCTATATAAGTCTATGTAAAATCAGGTGACCCCTATGGCGGGGCCAAATTTGACCCCAGGGTCATGATTTTAACAAACTTGATAGTGATCTACTAGACAATGCTGCACACCAAATATCTTAACTCCAGGCCTTGTGGTTTCTGAGATGAAGATTTTTCAAGTTTTTCTTATATTAGCCTTTGTTAAATCAAGTGACCCCAGGGGCGAGCCAGTTTCGACCCCTGGGTCATTATTTGAACAAATTTGGTAGAAATCCACTAGACAATGCTACACACCAAATATCAAAGGCCTTGTGGTTTCAGAGAAGAATATTATTTTAAGATTTCACTTTTAAAATCTATATTTAGCTCCTGTGACCTAATTATGCAACAGAGCAGAACAATTTTGAACAATTTTTATAGGGGATCACCTTAGCAACATCCCTGCAAAGTTTGATCACTTTCCCATCAGTAGTTTCAGAGAAGAAGATCTTTAAGTAAATTGTTGATGACTGATGACGACAGACGCCGGACAAAGGCTGGTCCAAAAAGCTCACCTTGGCACTTCGTGCCAGGTTAGCTAAAAATGTTACACACAATTGCTTGCAGAGTTGACAACTAGCTGAAATAAATGCTTTGTATTCATGAAATTTTGATGTAGTATCCATACTGAATTACAGTTTCTTTGATAAATATATATCAGTTTTATCAAAATACTTAAAACACTTAAAAGCATGATGAGACCAGTTATGGGCTGATTGTTATATATATCTGCTCAATCAAAGGATATATTATAGTTTGTTTCGCCATTCCATAGTCATAGTACTCTTCATTACAATTATGTTTATTTTGTGGTTTATGATAGAGTGGATGCTGTATCTATGCTTATCTAGATTTCCCTTGTATGAAATAATTTGCACATCACATTAACCCTTTCCCTCATATAGACTCATTTTGACGCACTCAATAGGTATCACATAAAGCCTAATCTGCAGAAAACCACAGTTAAACCTTAC
>CM037783.1:22003182-22021549 GCA_021229015.1 Solen grandis | reverse complement strand
AATGAAGTAATGCTTCCATAACAATAAAGTACTGTTTATATTATAATGAAGTAATGCTTCCATAACAATAAAGTAATGTTTATATTATAATGAAGTAATGCTTCCATAACAATAAAGTAATGTTTACATTATAACGAAGTAATGCTTCCATAACAATAAAGTAATGTTTATATTATAATGAAGTAATGCTTCCATAACAATAAAGTAATGTTTACATTATAATGAAGTAATGCTTCCATAACAATAAAGTAATGTTTACATTATAATGAAGTAATGCTTCCATAACAATAAAGTAATGTTTACATTATAATGAAGTAATGCTTCCATAACAATAAAGTAACGTGTACATTATAATGAAGTAATGCTTCCATAACAATGAAGTATTTTTTACATTATAATGAAGTAATGCATACATTACAATGGAGTATTGCTTATATTATAATGAAATGAAGCTTGCATTGAAATGAAGTATTTTTTTTACATTGTAATGAAGTAATGCTTGCATAACAATTAAGTTATGCTTAGCTTATAATGAAATTATGCATACAGTATAATGAAGCTATAATGAAGAAATCATTTATAACGAACATCTGTATGACCCGATATTGTGACTCACGTGTGAAACATTAAAGGTCAAAATCAGATTGTTCAAAATGCCGTAGAAAACAACAAAGTATCTTTGGAATTGAAGAATTGAATAATTTGTGTAAAGGACAAGTTTACAACCGAGTTATGTTTGCGATAATTTGTCATTTTAAATCTCTCTCTCTCTCTCTATATATATATATATATATATGTGTGTGTGTGTGTGTCTTTCCTCCTCAATGACTCCATACTTACAAAAATTGTCACTGTAAGTTTTATTGACGACGCGTGGAAACGCGGCGTCAGTATGGAATAGTTTTTTTTCTTGCCAATGGAGCCGCATAATCAAAACAGGGAGCAACCACTGTTAATATTGTAAAATAAAAACAGTAATATGTTTAAAAGAAACACTTTAAGGATCAATTACTTGTATTAACTGATGAAAAAAAATTAAAAAAGTCTTCAATGTTTTTAAAAAGAAACTGGACACATATAATGTGTATCTGATGCTTTTAAATTCGTAGGAAGGGGTTTTAAAATTGTTCATTAAACGAATTTATTTTTTAAAGATGTTTTGAGATCTTAGAATATTCAGTATTCAGATACAAACCGTGAACTTGAAAAATCAATGAAAAAAACAGTTTAATATAAGTATTATAGCATAATGTAGAAAGTGTAAAAAACACACAAAAACTATACATATGGCTGAAGTATACATGTCTAATTTACGGCTCCAAGCCCAATCTGCGGTCTCAGTATGTATAGTGCTTGAAATGGGTAAATTAAACTAAACATTACATAGTTTATGCTGTAAAGCCTTGTGAATATATATTTAATACAGATCATCACTACAAAAAGAATGCCATACTCCTACGTCACGCTACATTATCAAGGGAAGTAGAATATTTATAATGGGACATCAGGCCCGGATCCAGAAATTTTCTGCTGGGGGGGCCAACATCCGAATGTGATAGGAGTGGTAGGGGGGTTCGGGGGCATGCTCCCCCGGAAAAAAAAAAGTTTTTAGTGTGATGGAGATGCATTCTGAAGGGTATCTGGGGATAATAGTGAAAGTTTTTGTTGTTTTTAAATCCGATATATTTGAAACTTGAAGGCCTAGGTCCCACTGGGAAAAAAAATAATCGGTGATGTGGAAATAAACATTTTTTTCTACCGATGGCTCCCGATGTTTGAGCCAAAAAAAGACTGAGCAGTCCGTTGAAAAATGACAATTATTAGGCTTCGGGATTGGTCCGTTGAACATTCACTGTTGTTTCGGCTATGACACAATAGCCTTGAGTCCCGATGTTCGGAAAAGCACCGGGGGACCTCCTCCGATGATCGGCGAAGGTGCCCCGGAGTTTCACTGAGTTTGTAACATCATCGGGGGAATATCCCCGTAGATTAGGGGATCATGCGAACCATCCTACGTGTCTCGGGGAAGATTATTGAGAGTATGAAAATTTGATGGTGGAATTAAGCGACTAAGTCAAGAGAAGACTTTTGGGGGGTTTAAGGGGATGCCCTAAGCAATGTCCAATGGCCTTTTTGACCGTCTCAGTCTAAGACTGGCCAAAACAGAAACTAATTTCTGGGTGCGTTTTTCAACCCTTGCCATTTTTTAAAAAAATTTTTTGCAAATACTATGAGATTCAACCATAAGATCGGGAATGTGTCACAGAAAGGCCACCGAATATCCCCAAATGCCCCCCCCCCCCCGATACTTCGGCGAGACATCACAGACGCATCGGGGATTCATCGGAGGACAAAAAATCGCGGAAGCTCCGTGAATGCTGACCGGAGCTTCTCTGCGGATATTTCCCCGGCTTGTTTTCCCGATAAAACATCGAGAACACATCGGGAAAATTTCAATGAATTCTTTTTGCAGTACACCCGAGGCCTCCCGATGACTCCACATGGCTCGCGACGCTATTTCCATCGGGAGTACGAATGCATCCCATCCCCGAGGCAAAAAAAAAATGCCAAGTGGGACCGAGCCTTAAGCATTAAGCGATATAATGTTATCTTTTACCGGCGCAAAGTCATGTTATTGAATAACTGCTGTGCAATCGTATAATTTTTATTACAATTGCATTTACAGACCCCGATCAAAAATAAATAAAATAAAAATAACGGTGGGGGAAATGGAAGCGCTGGTGGTGGTGTAGGGGGGGCACTGATATTACTGAAAGGGCATTACTTCTTCCGGGTAAGAAATACGGGCTTATCTAGTATTTTCGTTCACAAACTGGCATAAAATATTTAATAAGGGTTTCCTGAACCCCCACAAAAAGTGACTTGTGATCATTAGTTTTTGACTCAACAGTGTAAAAGACAGTTTTGTCAAATACTGAGAAAAAAATCAATTTTCACGTTAAATATAATCATTTTGTCAAAAATGTGGAAAGGAATAGGTTCGACCTTAATGATATTGGCTGTCAAATTGTCGATCTGGAAGCAGTCTTCACACAGAAATTCTCAGAAAAAAAATTAGGCGCACGTTATAGGGTAGGTGTGGGCCCCTTTTGTGTGTCATTTTTTTTGTACATTTTTAGATTTAGTTGAAAAATTTTGGTTTTTCTAAGTGTTTAATCAGTGACAAAACAAACCACAGATGTTGATATTTAATATAAAATCTTTAATATCCGTTTTATTTTGCAAATAAATTGTGTATTCTGTGCATTAGTATTCGTTGACTTATCAGTAACATTGATCAATAACTGATTACCTAGATTTGATTTGAATTATTTCTTAATTTGTATTTTAAATCTAAACTACACATATTTTATAATAATTCTTATTATTTTATTCGTAAATAATGAGAAAAGTGAACATCATGATGTATAGACCTTTTTTTTTTGAGAGAGTTAGTTAAGAAGAATTTAACTGCTTCGTTAAAATAATACTTACAAGTTATGTAAAAATAGTATAGCTGATGACATTTAGAAACACAACCCGTTTCTGATAAAGTTTAATTTACATGGCTAGCGATAGGTATGCATCTTCCCTGCAGAATAGCTTTTTAATTTTTTTTCCAAAACAAAATCGGCAATTTTTCATACCTGAAAGTTCATCAACCTGGCAGTTAAATTGCCCGCTTTTAATTCAAGATTTAAAATTTTAAAGATGTAGAGAAAAGTGAATTTAAAATTTCGTTGATTAGATTTAGTCATTTTTTTTGGGCTAAAATTTCGATAGCAATTAAATTTTAAAACTTAGTTATTGTTTTTAGTGGCTAATTTTTTTTTATGCTTTTCCTAAACATCAAATTTAAGAATAGTTTTACTGATATAAAGTTTTTGTAATTGCCTATTTTTCTTCAATCATTAGATCGCTCGGCAGACGAGATGTCCTTAGGTATCACTCGACAATAGCCTGTGAATCAGTGAAGGTGTCAATCAATTTGCATACACAGTACCTTAAACACATGCTTATCACTAAGTGATGGATGACTGCCGATTCGGATTTTCTACACATTAACAGCAGGGGGCCATAAGACAATAGGAGTCTGGCTGGTCAGGTGGTTATGCGGTTGGTTCAGTATGGGGGCCAACGATGGGGATTTCCTCTAGACAGCTCAAACATTATGTAATCAATGGATGTTATAGCCTAGAAAAAATGTATAACCAGGGCAGCTGGGGGGGCCAAGGCCCCCTCGGCCCCCCCGGTGAATCCGGGCCTGGGACATGTACATTATTACCTTACCAAATAAAAAACTAAAGTATCTGTACTGATTTTTTCGCCATCATTGCCTTTGTTCTTGCTGCTGCTGATGATGATGATGATGATTTTTTTATATTGACATTAATACCGCCTTAGTAGCTTACTGTCTGAAAATTTCATGCATCTTGCAGACCCTAACTATTCCAATTATTATATAAGAAATGGATTTGTTGTAAAATGTATCTTCATTGATCTGTAGATAAGTTAATCTATGTCATCTTAAATCATCACCATATAATGTGTCTACTATAATTATAGTATTTTCTGTACTTTTTTGCTCTATATTTCTGAATAATCTGATAATATAAGTTTTTTTGGTTATTTTTGGACCTTTTCTGTATGGCTTTGCTTTATTTAAGTCGTGCTTCAAAAACATGGCGGCGTCTTTGATGCTTTGCATCAAAATTTGTCTTGTTTTGTAATGACAAAATAAATTGTGTAACACCTTGTAAATTCATGAACATTTCCTGCCCATGCCTATAATCCTCGCTGTTAGTCTTCAAAATATGGCATGTCCCTCGGCCGGTCTAATTGAACATTTATTAGTCATGTTAGGCAATATTCCGAGTTGTAATGCGATTATAATATCGGATTTGTTTTGTATCAGATACAACAATTACGACAAAATCCAATGTTTTCCGGTTCCGAGAACAGATATTTATATCGTGGCATGTTGGCAAAGTGGGCTACAGACGACATATTGATGTAGATAAACACGGAGAAACTAATCAAGGAAACCTTTCTTAATTAAACTAACGTTATCAGGATACAGAGAGGGACGCGGCAATAACAGTGGACCGCAACCGGGAAACTTCATTAACTCCCGACAAACAGATAATATACATAAGCACACTAAAGCTGACACGAATCGCTAATAAGAAGTTCCATATATAACAGTAAATACTTCAAGAAACATTTCTCATGGCCTTTAAGTGTGGTACGATTACAAAACCAAGAACTATATTAAATGTGATAAATATCCTTGAATCCCATACTGTCCTCACGTGAATGTAGGACGTGACGTCACACGACACGTGCGATTCTTTTACAGCCCCCACTTCCGAGAGCAAGGATATAACCAACACGTATAAGAACTATCTACGTCTACGATATTTTTGAAAAACTGTGGATATCACTGAATGTGATTAATACCCCCACCCCGAATATCTCTGACACAAAGCGTTTATATTCCTTTAAAATAAACCTTGGCGCATTATCTGTTCTCACATGTCTGCTGATTGGTTTAATCACGATAAACTATTATTGCGAGTGTGAAGGCAATTACCAAACCAATCGAAAGTAATATATAACAACAGCTGTCAGAGGACAGCACGCTCGACTATTCAAAATGCTTGTTGGTTAATCAAATGAAATCTATTTCAATTATTGCCCTTCACATACCCTGTACATAATAATAGTCAAAAATGAAATACCTTGATAGTCTGATACCCCTTAATATTTTTATGATATCTAAAATCAATCCCATGCCGAGTTTCTGAGACATAAGCACAATAACACTATGCATGCAAAACCTTAACCAAAAATCCAAGTTAGAAAAGGGTCATAATTTGTATAAAATACAGTCCAAAAGTTATCCTCCTTAGTTTTCTGATGCCCCTGAAGACACTCCTTAACTTTCTAGTCAATTCCACAAGCAATTTCTGAAATTTAAGCTGGATAGTAGCTTGAATGCAAAAATTTAACCAAAATTCTAAGTTAAAAGGGGGTCATAATTTTTAATATATTCCATCAAGTGTTATCTTCCTTTATAGTATGATACCCCTAAACATATAAAAGATGTTTCAAATCAATCCCATGTCTGGACTCTGAGATATAAGCATGAAAGTACCTTGCATGCAAAACTTTAACCAAAATTTATAAGTTAAAAAAGGGGCCATAACTTGTAATATATTCCATCAAAAGTTATCTACCTTGATAGTATGATACTCCTAAACATTTTAAAGATGTTTAAAATCAATCGCATTCCTGGATACTGAGATATTAGCATGAAAGTAATTTGCATGCAAAACTTTAACCAAAATTTCTAAGTTAAAAAGGGGCCATAATTTGTAACATATTCTATCAAGAGTTATCTACCATGAAAGTATGATACTCCTAAACCTATTAATGATGTTTCAAATCAATCCCATGCCTGCATACTGAGATATTAGCATGAAAGTACTTTGCATGCAAAATTTTAAATAAAATTTGTAAGTTAAAAGGGGCCATAATTTGTAATATATTCCATCAAGAGTTAACTACCTTGGTTGTCTGATGCCCCTAAACATATTCATAAACTTTCAAGTCAGTACCGTGAATGGTTATTGAGATACAAACTAGATAGTAGCTTGCACGCAAAACTTTAACCAAATTTTCTATTGCATGCAAAACTTTAACCAAAATTTTTAAGTTAAAAAGGGGCCATAATTCATATTAAATTCAGTCAAGAGTTATCTACCTTGGTTGCCTGATGCCCCTGAACATATTTATAAACTTTCAAGTAAATACCATGAATGGTTATTGAGATATAAGGTTGATAGTAACTTGGACGCAAAACTTTAACCAAAAGCAGCAACGCCAACGCCGACGCCAGGGCGACTACAATAGCTCTCATATTCTTCGAATAGTCGAGCTAAAAAATCGTGCAGATTTATATCAAACTTGCTGTAAACAAACAAATAAAATATTATTTATTATAAATATTAAACAAAAAAAGACACGCAATGCACTCCTAAAAATGATCACTGAAACGATACATTTGATATACCTTAATCCTGTAAGGTTATGAAGGCAGGTGTCTATTTACTGCGATTAACCACTGATATAGTTAATGCTTGAAGTCTTTATAACCTGACAATTGCAAGCCAAGGGAGATGATAACGATTTCACCATGATCGTATTCATGAATTCGTGTTAATTATAATAAAACATATTTCCTTAATACAGACAAATGGATAATGACAAGCATTATGAAGAAATCACAAGACTGAATTGGAAGATCGCATATCCTAGATGTTATATCAATACTATATAAATCTTTAAACAGAAATGAGATTAAGAACTGTAACTGACAGTACAGTCATTTGTCTCCAATCCTGTAGGCAAATGATTAGGCTTGTTGTCTCAAAGTTTATTCAAAACACTATTACGCTCATATGCTGATGAGACGTAATTATAATTTGTTGAAAAGCCCGTATTGAACCACCTTTCATTACTTCGAAAGAGACAAGTTGATCCAAACTAATCATCATTTCAAAACCAACGTAGACTAGTTGTATCCCAATTTGATTCGAAACATTTATTTTACAAATGCTGAAAGTGTTTCTTTAAAAAATGCCCTCCTTTACCCCTTAAGATGCTGCTAACATTTATTACATGAATACTTCCTTTAATCAAGGTGCTAAATATTTGCAAATGACAAATACTTCACATAGTCTAACCTGTATGTATCTGTACAATGCTACCAGTAATTTGTTCTTTTGTAATGTTGCCAACATATTTTAAATCCATTTTTAAGACATGTAATATTTATATATTTTTTGCTACAAAAATTTTTTATAAATCACAACAGCTTGTTTTCTAGTGTCTTAAATCCGTGCACAATAAATTTAATTCAGATACTTGAGATATCACCTCATAGAGGATATTTTGTAAAATTGATTAATTTTAAGTAGGGTCGTCAAAGAGCGCTATGTCACACAACAATCATCCGCGGGGCACAGACAAGGGCGACAACTGAGAAGCTGGTCCGAGGGCTACTGACAAACCAACAAGAGCAGGATCTTCAGCTACAGACAACAGAATCTGAATCGACTGTCAGTTAACATTCAACTTATATGTAGAGGTGAAAAAATGTACATGCGAACATTTGGATCAAATGTGTTACAGTTGTATATCGATATATGGCTGATAAAGATGCAAGAACGAGGGTATTATCCAGCTATTATCCCACGCCCTTTTCAAAATGAAATGAAGAGCATCTTACGCATGTGTCATATATAGAAAAAATACACCACAAACAATATGCTTTTTTCAGCACTTGTGATGAGGTTAATTTCCGAAAGAATGTTCCTGGCATTCTTTTTTTCTCAAATTCATATCTACACGATCTATTAACTGTGTTATATATCCAATTCATCTTTGTAGGAGAAAACTGACCTCCAACACACTAACACAAAAAACACATCATAAACAACCAACAAGAACAACCACAACAAAAACAAGAACAACAAAAACAAATTTATGAAAATTTTTCTTAACCTACACAGTATAGTACCGGTAAAAAGTATTATGTGTACTTTTAAATTTGGCATTTTCTTATAAAAAGTAGGTCATAAACATCTTAATCAAGTTGAATGAATCTATGACATTAACGGGGTGTATTTAAGAATATATTCAGATATGATACACAGAGAATTTATCTCGTTTTTCAATAAATGCTACTTTTTCTGTCATCATTAGATTATCGTAATTACAAAAAAAAGAAAAAAAAGATGGAAGACAAGACTTGGAAAATGATGTCAAACATCGATCAATTAGAACACTAATGGGCTTAATTCTACTGCTGGGCACAATGATTAATTGCAATTATCACAATTTTTTTTTTAACCCTTTCCCTCATAGAGGATACCATGAAAAGACCTATGCGAACAGCATAAAACCAGATCAGCCTGCGAGTAACTCGCAGGCTGATCAGGTTTTATGCTGTTCGCTGCTCCTCAGTGGTAATGAGGATTTTATAATTAAATTTGGTAAGGTTTGAGTTTGGCTTTCTGCAGATCAGGCTTTATGTGATACCTATTGAGTGCGTCAAAATGAGTCTATATGAGGATAAGGGTTCAGATTAATTTCACAGGAACAGCTAAACCGTTTCATAGTTACATATTTTACAATAAAAATGTCCAACATTCTTACATTAACCTAGACAATCAATAAAAACACCAATACCAGCACACCTTTATTCAAGATTTTGAACTAAATTTTATATATTAGACGACGTTATTCTGTGTCTTGATTTTGAAATTGCATTAGTTTCATGGTCTACGAGTCAAACAGCCTGGCAGAACCTTGTAATTATCAAATGTTGTCTGGAAAAGTTGCCATGGTGACGTGCAATTCCGTTTTAAATGATGTTATATGTATATTTTAGGTAAATTTCTCTGGAGCTTGTACAATCATGACTCAACCTAAGGATCAGTCAAATGACAAATGTCTACATTTTGTAGAGTGATGTAATGTAACAAAATGTGTGTGAGCGTGTGTGTGGTTTTGTAATACATAACCATAATTATGATAGAATCTTTTGAAAACATCGAGATTATTTTATTTTTTGTCTTGGTAAAAGACCGGTAAATATACATGCCAAAATAGTCCTACTGTATTTTATCAAAAATGATTATAGAGAGTTTAGTCTTTGGCTGAATTCCCATACACCACTTCATACTTATTACGTCCAGTTAATTGGACAGAATGGTTCCAATTACTGTCCATGCACGAGTATAATCAAGTTATACAATTCGCTTTATAAAAAAATATGGATTCTGAATCAAATAAGTCTGCACGTCGTGAATTAAAGGGAAAAAGGCAGCCTGTCTAAGATCATTACATTTATATGTTATAAACACCATCACGAGCGGGCCGCCTAGTATGTTGCGTCTGATGTTGTTATTGTTTTTTTTAGTTTAGCAATATAACGACGAAAAGTCAAACGAACATGGGAAACCTCTATGCGTTTATTTACATCTTTCTTCTGGAACAGCCAGTTTTAGGATAAAGTCATAGACTCAACGCAGGCCAGCTGGAAGGCTCAGATGAAAAAATTCTAATGGCCATTTCATGGCTCGAACCTTCAGTGGTGAGCAAAACAGATAAAAGCAATGGCCATAACCTCTTGGTCACGGATACCCCATAATGTACTTGAATAACAAGTTGTACTAGATATTACATTTTGTACTTGTACTTGGTATAACCACATATTTTTGAACATGTACAGTCGATGTTTGAATCATTAAGTTAGCCAACGATTCTTACCACACGGCCCACACACACCCGTTGCTGAGGTCTCTTACATCAAGTAATGGTGACCTTTTGCTGATGTGTTCCATTCCCCCCTTTTTTCCCACAATGATTTCTTGCTGATAACTGAAGTTTGTTAAAAACCCGAATTAAGTCGACCAGGATATCTCAAATTCTGTTTTCTTATCATGAATCTGAGGCGAACATTTCAATTTTCGTCTCGCTCTCCAAATCTGTGGACCAGGAATACGTTGTTTTATTATTTGTCAACAACAGACTCTTAGGAAATGTCAAAACACATTGAAGCCATATGATAATAGCGATAGATAAAAACGCGGAATTCACGAAAATGACGAGCTCAGGGCCAATGCTGTTTCAAGCCCAAGTTTTTTTAATCAAATATGTGTGAATATAACATCGCATTGAATGCTGAGTTTGACGAACCCTGTCACAATTACAAAAATGAAAAAGTGAGAATCTTTTAATGGAATATTTTAGTCCAACGGATGTTGATTTCCTTGTACAATCATAAAAGTAATATTTTGTAGTAAAATACATCAACAAAAATTAATTCATACAATGTAATGATTCTACGACACAGGTTGACTTGTTATCTATCCATTAAATATCCCATAATTTTATTGGAAAACGACATGAAACACACAGAAAGCTGCAATACATTATATTTTGATGGCTTGGTTAGATTTAACATCCCACCGACATTATTTCAGTCAAATGGCAAATGTCTGCACGAGAGCTATGGTGCACCATGCAGACACGTATCATGGTACCATACCAGCCGGCCCTGGAACTACTTTCATGTGCTTAGAGCCAAGCAATAGAAAATATACCAGAGCCGTATGTTTGGTATATCGCAGCAAGAGATCTAACATATGACCTCCCTGTAACTGGAGTTTCAACATACTTCAATTCACTAAAGTTCAAATCGATCATACCAACTCGACAGAACAACCCCGCCAACGTTTAGATATATAAAATTGGTGCTAAAATTGTCTGAATGTGATTTACTTCTTTACTTCTTACTCGGTCTAAAGTGCATCAAATAATTCATACAAATCCTTGCCCTTTACCAATAAATTAAGCGGATTACAATTCATATCGACACTTTAATCGTTCGCATTATCATCCAATGTATAAAATATTGTGTGTGGGAACGCGATTAAAAACGAGTCCTAATTAATCATCTCCGACACAAAGATATAATTCTAAAATCTCGACAATACCTTAAATCAAAACAGAGAATGCCACCATTAGAGGATATTATACTCTGACAGACTGTCAATCAATACTCGAGACAAATGCACATGCAGTGCATCCCCACTATCACCACCACCAAAAAGAGCAGCAACACCGTAGATATGGTCCAGATCAAAGTACATCACCAACCACAATATGTGCACAAACAAACAAACAAACAAACAAACAAACACCACATTCAGTCCATCTACCACATTCAGATCAAAGCAAAACGGCGACTCTCAAATTGAGCTGCGACCCCATTGTGATTTGTGTGATCGTGAAGATTTTATCACTCGCTCAAGTCACACCCGTTTATCACAATGACCGCTGGGATGCGTTTACAACAAATTTCACTTGCGAGCGAATAGGGATTAAAACTGCATCCTCTTTAAGGACCGCTCCTAGTGGTCTCTCAGGTCGCAATCGGATCATAACGGACACATACACACTCGTCTCTACTGCAACCCCAGTGCCTTTTAGTCGCAAGGTGGTCGTAAACGTTTTTTGTTGTGTTTTTTTTTTGGTTGGGTTAAACGTCCCAACGACAGTATTTCAGTCACTTGGAGATTATGTCTACTTGAGACAGATATATAGTGCTGCCATCTTGCAGTATCACGCCGTAGACATGTGACATGATACCACACCCAGTCACATTATCCTGACACTGGGCCAAAAAGTCTTGAATCTATCCTTATATGCTGAGCAAGGAGCTATACCAGTACCATTCTTTACAAGTTTGGTATGTCGCGACCCCACGCTCCCGAGGCGGACACTCTAACCACTCGGCCACCGGTGACGGTTTCAAAGAACATTTTATTTCGTGACATGAATCATGTATGCCATCCATGACCATAAACTCCGGAGGTCTGGTTCAGGGAGACCGATAAATATCGTTATTTCATGACTGATAGCAATCAAAATCGGGAAGAGTAAACGGTTACAGGTCACCCATGGCGTCCTGTCTCGGCAGCTGGAGGAATGAGAGTGAATGACCAGACGTGCACTAATCTTTTCACCGGAGATTAATACTCGAGTGACTTTGGTTGTTCCAAAACGAGAAGGCAGGATTGCTTATCGTTCTTCTTTTTTGATTAAAAGGAAACAGATGGAATTTACCTAATCTAATTCAAGTGTTTTTTTCAGATATAACTAAATACAGAAAGCCATCTTTCTTTGAATTTAGATGCAAGTAATTAAATATGAAACACTTACAGTTTCTGAATATACGATGCAGACTTTCCAGTAACAGTCAGGCCTATAAGCTCTCACAGTATCGAGAGGCTTTGAGTGGCTTATATTTGTCGTCAAAAGTCAAATGCATCTTTCTAATAGTATTTTCCTGTGCAGAAGTGCAAGTATATGTGTATATATCTTAACTGAACAGAAGACGGTAGTTGTCACCCACTGTAATAGAGTTTCACATATTCCACAGAGTTGTTTATTGATTCACAGCTAGAAAACTTTGTTTAGCTAAAGCTATCTGCCTCAAATTTTTACTTTTGTTAATATAATTAAATGAATACAAATCCAACCATTCTGTATCCTTCTTGATTCTTTCGTTACAAAATTGATACAAAGGTATCGCGATAAGTGATATTACATATTACAAGCGCTATGTTCGAATAAACGCCATGCCCCAGCGGGGCCATAGACATGGGGGGCGCAATGTCATTTGAAGGTCAAGGTCACCTGGTTGGTAGAGCTTATCAAGATGCACGAACCTATGAAGTTTGGAGGCTTCCATGTCAAGGTCAAGGTTAAAGTTGTGTGATATATCGATGCGGGGGACATTTACTCATAATAAGCAGCGTTTGGTGGCTTATTTGGTTTTAAGTCCCATCGGCAAACTTTAAGTCATTGTGGGACTTGAATCTACATAAGGCATTTAAGGTCTGCATTACCGCACCATCATGCTTTTGAAAAATGGAAGTACATCACACCCAGTCCAAATCTCCTGACATTCGGCAAACCTGTCCTAGAACTATCGTATGTGTTGACACTATTCTGAACCACTATGGTATGTCTCGGCCGGGGACAAATGACATCCCGGTTTCAGGGCGAACGTTCTGTTTGACCCCGATAACTTAACATAATTAAATGACTAACCTTTTAAAAATATATTATAGTGACTGTTGTAATACCAGTTGATCTTTGTCTGGTAAATGGTAAGAAAAATTTGAATTTCTTGCAGTATATCGACTTTCAACTATTACGCTTATACTTATCACCTGTTGTCTGCCAAAAAAAAAAACAAAAAAAAACAACGTTTTATAACATAAATAATCAATTGACAGACTCGACAAATGCTGGATCTTTGTCTGGTCTGCTGCATTGTTTAATGGATGATGATTGTTTTGATCACGAAGCGACACCTGTAGGTGTAGCCAGCGGTATTTTTTTAAAATAAATACCGCGATACCAGAGAATCATAACAATGATATGATTTTAATACGTTATTAGAAGGGCTGAAAAAATAAATTGTTTTCACATAATCATACAAAGATGGAATAACAGTTACATACAGAAAAAAATTGCAGATCAGACTTCACTGATATTTTATACCCAATCATGTCGTTAGTACCGCGATAAGAGGGAACACCATCCTAAAGTCTGTGATAGTGCGTTATCCGTGTGTAGGAAAAACTTGCTGTGTCTTGATAATATGTGACCAAGTTTATATATTTTCTATAAATTGTATACTTGACAATGTATATTGTCCACGTCGAAAATAAAATTCTGTATTCTATATGCTATTAAGATATTTCTACAGACCGAAACGAGTGTAGAAGAACACGGGACAAACGCAGCAAGAAAGTCAGGATTATATACCCGAGCATCATCAGCCAGAATCACTGCATGTCCTCTCGACGTTGTGCATCCATTACCATTGAAACCGTAATGTAAAGGGATTGCCCTTGTAAAGGGGATATTTTTGCCAAATTAAATTAAATTTCATCAGAAGGAAATTACTAAATTTTCTACAAGAGTGTGACTACAACAAACGTTTTCTACTGGGCCTCATTCTGAAGGTTGCATGTTATCTTTTATATCAGTTATAGTACATATCATTTGCGCAAAATGATAATGAAAATTAAAGAAAACTGATCTCTTGTGTTAGAAAAAAACAATATAAACATCTCCATTAAGAGTATATAAGGGAAATATCTCATCCCCCGGAAACCTCATTTGTAACGATATTTTGTAATGACAGTCTAACAGATTAAGTCTTTTTTTAGATTTTGGTAGGGGTCAAAATGTGTCCATTTCTGCAAAGTAAAATCTTACCAATGGTTCATGAATCAAAATGATTTCGGCTGCCTTTGCAATCAGAGATTTGGATTTAGTATCGTTTGTGAAGAACTGCCGAACTCAGTGTCATCAATTCTTACTACGTGGTTTTAGAGAAGACGTCAATTAAGGAAACTGTTGACGTTGTGCTCAGGTGAGCTAAAAACCGAAAACTTCACCATTTTACAGCAAATCTTTAATCCGATAGTATCAATAATGGAGATGCTAATTAAAAAATATAAAATTCCCATTTCAACAAAATTCACACAGTAGGTTAAAAACGGATAAATGCGGTATGATAAACTGTTTCAGACCTTACGTATAACTAGATCTGTAAGTTCTGCTATTGTTTTCCATTAAGATTTTATGGTATATTTATACCATACAGTAATGTAATAAGACCCACAAGGACATTTTCTAATTGCATTCCATTAGCTTTAAAACATAAAACAGTTATGATGCAACAAACTAAAAAACTGTCATATCACCATTAGCAAAGAAAACGCACATCATTGTCAACAAAAAGCAATAACATAAATGGAACAACGCCGAACGAAAATTGAAAGTGTTTAAATTATGTATGTGCTATATAGATTAATCCCACGGGCAGTCAGTAAATAACCCTTTTATTGTTTCAAATTCATTGACGTAAGTCATGTTATATTATCATATTATGGATTACAAACAAGAGCTGATCGCAAGACAACGCGCTCGACTATGCCGTCGTTCATTAGTTTCAAAATGTGTTATCTGTAATCAAAACGTTTAAAAAAAGTAAAAAAAAAAAAAAAAAAAAAAGGGGGGGCCATTATTTGTATTTATCTAAGTCAAGAGATATCTAACTTGTTATAAAGACCTTAGTAAAATATTTAACCAATAAGCATTGTTAATTACTAAGACGTAAACATCATACTAGTAAATTAAATGCAAAAAATGAACCATAGAGTTCAAAAAGAGCTTTCAAGGGACAGCACGCTCAACTATTCGAAATGCTTATTGTCCTACACATATACACTGTATATGATAATAATCAAAATTATCTACCTTGGCAGTCCGATACCCCTGAATATGTTTATGATGTCTTAAATCAAATCCCATACCTTGTTACTGAAATATTAGCATAATAATACCGTGCATGCAAAACATTAAACCTAATACATTTGGTCATAATTTGTATAACATTTAGTCAAGAGTTATCCTCCTTGGTTTTCCGATGCCAATAAACATACTCATTTCAAGGCAATACCATAAACAATTTCTTAGATATAAGCTTGATAGTATATTGAATGCAAAACTTTTACCAAAGTTCTATTGCATGCGAAACTTTAACCAAAATATCTAAGCCAAAAAGTGGCCATAATCTGCATTATATTCTGTCTCTATAGTATGATACTACTGAACATATAAAATATGTTTCAAATCAGTGATATGCCTTGTTACTGAGATATAAGCATGAAAGTTCCTTTTTTGCAAAACTTTAACCAAAATTTCTAAGAGGAAAAGGGTCACATTCTGTAATATATTCAATCGAGAGTTATTTACCTTGATAGTGTGATATCCCTGAACGTGTTAAAGATATTTCAGATCAATCACATGCCTTGATAGAGATATAAGCATGAAAGTGCCTTGCATGCAAAACTTTAACCAATATCTATTAAATACAGTCAAGAATTATCTACCTTAGTTGTCTGATGCCCCTAAACATATTCATAAACTTTCTTCAAGTCAATACAATGAATGGTTATTGAAATATAAGCTGGATAGTAGCTTGCATGCAAAACTTTAACCAACTTTTCTATTGCGTGCAAATTTGTATTAATAAATTTTCTACGTTAAAAGGGGTCATCATTTGTAACATATTCAGTCAAGAGTTATCTAAATATGTCTAGCTATTCTATTTACCCTGGTGTCGGCGTCGGCGTCACACCTTGGTCTATATTTTGCATGCAACTTATCAACATGCAAATGGCAAACGTATTTGAAGATAAACTTAAGTTATCAGGTTTAATTTCCCTCGAGGGCAGATTTGCCATTTTACGCTTATTTCTGCTGAAGAAGTTCTTAAAAGAATAAGAATTATCGCTTAAGGTGAAGTTTACCTGCATCCAACCTTGTCTTCGTGTAATGAGAGTGTAGGACGGGGCGTGATGGGCCATGACAAAGGCCCGGCTCACATCAGTCGGGTATGTAATAAGCTGGGTTCAAACCTCAACTTCGCAAAACTCCTTCACATGTAAACATTCACATTTCTTGCAAAAGAAATTAACGTACACGACTTTAACCCTCTCCCTCATATAGACTCATTTTGACGCACTCAATAGGTACCACATAAAGCCTGATCTGCAGAAAGCCAAACTCGATCCTTACCAAATTTAATTCTAAAATCCTCATTACCAGACCACTGAGGAGCAGCGAACAGCATAAAACCTGATCAGCCTGCGAGTTACTCGCAGGCTGATCTGGTTTTATGCTGTTCGCATAGGTCTTTTCATGGTATCCTCTATGAGGGAAAGGGTTAACATGAGGTACTGTATAAAACGACAAGTGTTTTTTGTTTTGTTTTTTTTTTGCTTAGGCTTAACGTTCCACCGACATTGTTTCAATTATTTGCGAATTTTTCTACATCAGCTAATATAATGTAGCCTTACCAGGGCTATCACAACATCTTGATAACACCTTGAATGGTTGATCCCTGAAAGTCACTATATGGACTTCTCAATAGTCACTTAGCGCTTATTGCAAAACACTCAAAGAATATTACTTGTGAAAATAATCAGATTAGTCAAAATACATTAAGGTAAAGTCCCTGTAATGGTTCCACTACATTTCGGATCTCATGGCCGTTCACGAAAATAACCAAGGTTTCCTAATGTTTCATTAGGGTTCCATGGTTATCTCGGTAGAGGTTAAGTGGTCCAAGACATAGCGGAACCATTACAGGTACTTTGTGACGCAGTGGATGAAGCAAGACAACCAATGAGTTACCAACAAAGACCACATACAAACCATATTTGACGGGAATGTAAAGGACAAAAACAACTTAACATGGTTATAGTCCAATATAAACCCATCAAATAGAAAAGGAACTTCAAATAGGAATTCACTCAGTATCTTAATAAGATTTTAAGTTGCCTGTTTTATAGCAGACACTTTAATGAAAAATGTCGTTTAAAAGAAAATAAATGGTGTAATTAATAAAGACAGAACAGATAAAGGATCGAAATTTGTTTCATTTATCTGGAAACACAATGTTAATTCATAAAATAATAAGTGAACAAGCTCGACAATATAAGGTGTTTATCAAGATTTATTAAACTAATTGCAAAATATAGATTAGTTGTCTGTCGTAATTAATGAACGAGAAAATGTGCACAAAGTAACATATTGAAACAGAAGAGGAAAAGTAAATGAAGAGAGAAAATTAAATTGGAGAGAACACCGATATGTCAGCTGGTTTTAAAAAAAATAAATAAGTGAAGGAAACAATTAAGGTTTG
>CM037783.1:21953082-22003082 GCA_021229015.1 Solen grandis | reverse complement strand
TCTTGAATTGGTACGTTTCATGCATATAACCTTCCCTTTATTTCATTCATTTTAAAGAACCGTTTATGCTCAATAAAATCTATAAGTTAAATATTAGAACAGTGTTATGTCCATATCTTCCTGATATCTAATGTTAGACATTAAGCCTCTCTTCATCAAACATAGACTGGTGAGTTACAACGTGTCAGCCCTATAGAGACAGACTCTCTAACAGGTCCCGTAAAATATCTACACACTATTAATATAAATCATGCTTTAAAAGTCTGCTGCTACATAGATGATTAAATACCAGGAAATATATGAGCAAAGTGCACAAAACTGTTTCAACGAGCATTGACTTTACCGGAGAATATGGTTGGATTTATAGTTGTATATTTTGCCATTACGTTCATTGGCGTTTACCATTACAGTGAAATGACTTCGAAGACCACGCTTTATCAACAATATACGTTAAATTAAGAATTTAAAATATGTTAATTGATTTTACTGAAACAAATATATGCTGAATTTAGTGTTCCATTGATAAAAGAGAATGTACATCCATGGTTTATAAACTATATGAGTTTGTTTAATCCAGATATTTTTTTCTCTTTTATACAATGTATAGAAAAATTAGTATAGATAGAAAAAAGAATGGAATTTGAACACTGATAGGAAGTTAGAATAAATGTTTCTAGACACATATGAACCTTTAAGATGTAGATGGTCCAAAATTCATCCCTACCAATTCTTGACAGAAGTTGTATGTTGAAACACTGTATGAAAAAAAAATAGTGTGAAACATTTATATTCCCAGAAAAGATGGAAGATTGAAACAGTAAAAGTTATATTATCATTATCATCATGAATATTAATTTGACAACAAACAGACTGCACGTACGTTTTTCTCGCCCATTTGCATTTAGCTGTAGGTGACCGACATCATAACATGGTACTTTAATGGCACATACACACAACTAGAGATGTTTCTGCTCACAGCCATTTAAAAGTTAAATGGAACAAAAATATAACATTAAAAAACACTGAAAAACTTTAATAGCCCTTAAAATGTAGTGACTTTAAATTAATGGCTCTTAACCTTTACCGTTTAAAAATGGTTTTAAGAGGGGGTTTTAATGGCATTTTAATCACCAGTTAAATTAATGCCCACTAATTTATTTTCATGGGATTTTCATGGCAATTTAATGTCCATTAATCAATGGAATTTAATGGTAACTATGCATCTACTTTTACAAGCTTTTTATGAGGTTATTTAAGGGCATTTCATAAATACTTGGCCGAGAGGGTTAAGTCGCTGACTAACACTCACTCAGCCCCTCACCGCGTGGGTTCGAATCCCGGCAGGGTCATTCGGATTTTCATATGAGGAAGCCTTCCAGCTGGCTTGAGGTAGGTCGGTGGCCTCCGTGCATTCGGGATCTTCCTCCACCTGTAATAAGCTGGAAGACGCTATATGACTGAATACTGTCGAACCGACGCTAAACTCAAATAGAAGTCAAGTCATAAATTCTACTGAAAAATGTGACCATTAACCTTTAACGATTTAATAGGCTTTTTAACAGGGTTTTAACGGGGTTTTTTAAATAGTGTCCATTAAAAGTGCATAAAAATTCCTTGAAAATTTTCAAGTGTATTTTAACTAAAAGTATCTTTTAATGGTAATGACGTGCAGTAGTGTTAGGCACGCTTGTTAATACGAGTCCAGTTTCAGGTGTAATGTAATACTTCAACAATGGAAAGCATGAATGCCTCCAGTTCAGCATTTTTTTTTTATTTCAATACATGTATTATAACAAAGGAAAATTATTGTAAGTGTGAGAAACGCAACAAAATATCCAATATTTAATAGAAAAACACATCTCGGACTTACGGGCCTCCACGCTTTCACATGTAATTTCTATGTTTTGGCCTTTCTCCCATATACATAGCTTTCATTTACGTCGCTGTCAGTTGTTGTTCAGTCATTTTGTGTCGGTGCCCCTTTGTCTCGTAAACTCATGGTCCTATATACATAGTTAATAACTAACGAGCCTTTCGGACATGGCCAACGTAAACTACGGTGACAAGGCTTGGCTTCTTGATCATACTGGTGTCACCTGCCGCTATGTACTTATATATTCATGCATATATCATTTCATTTCTTTAATGTTTCAAAGAGTGAAGATTTTTTATACCCATAATTTATTTATTATTTGAGTCGAGTACATCTTAAAATAGAAACGAATAGCCAGTTTTCAACTTTTTCAAAAGACCGCATTGCATATAAGAAATGCAGAATAAGTTGCAATTGAGAGGACAATGTAAATTATTTTCTTAACAATACTATATATAATTATACACTTATTCGAGTTGCCACATTCTTTTATTTAATGTTTTCGGTGGTTAATAAGATAACCAATGATTTAAATGGTAAATTTAACTGTTTCAAACAGTGAAAATTACCATTTTTGAATGTTTCAATGTTTTTAATGAGACTACCTTTTTCTCTTCATGTTAATTTTTCAAAGACATTGTTTGTTTTTTTGTTTGTTTTTTTGTTGTTGTTTTTTTTTGTTTTGTCACGACATTACAATTGATTTCTACTTTGAAACATTTTTTTTACAAGAAATGCTTGAAAAATTGTTGATTTCAATATTTTTCTTTTCATTTCTTGGACTAGTTTTTAGACCGAATAACTATTTTTAAGTGCCACCTCAGGACCCTGAACCTCCCCCAGGGTAAAACTTATGATGAACTCAGTTAACAATGTGTTAAACGAGGCAAAAAAAGAATTACACACAAAATTAATGTTTAATTAAATAAGTAATCGTACGTAATCTTTATTCCTTTTAATATTTCCTTAAATTGATGTTAGTATGTTTAGTAAATAAGTAATTTAAAAAATGAACGATATCGCTGTTAAACATCCATGCACGCTTTTATTTTTTATGGATTTATAACGAAATGGACATTCATACGATTGTATGATTATTGCAAATCCGGTATGATAAATAGAGGGTAATTGTTAATTTCAGTGGAATACCATCATTTTTAATTCATGGAGTGAGCAGGAAAAACAATATTTTACTCATGACTTCACCTCTCGTGATTTTTTCTCCTCAAGAGAAGAATTAAAATGATATATAGTGCCACTGAAACCAACTTTTTTTTTCCTTTTTATTTAATATTTTCTTTCACACTTTACACATTGTAATTCATCATAGATTTTATCTTGATGGGTGCCTCAACTTTCTGAAATCATAAATCGGTCTAAAAAAAGTCAAATACATGAACACAAAGAATATTCTTGAAGAAGTTTTCCTTCAAGGAAGAAATAAAAAAAATGTAAAAAATAAAGCAGTGTCTTTTAAAATTGTCATTTTAAAGAATTGTGAAATTATAAAAATGATAATATTCACTGTTTGTAACATTGAATCTTACACTTTTAATTCTCTGATATTTCCCTATAACCCTCCACAAAGCATTATATAAATTAATTTCTTTTACAAAGCTCACTAATTATAGCTTTCTGTATGTAAAATGTGCATAAAATAAGATGGATATGATGAAAAGCGATCTCGGTTTGTTCTCATACACAGAAACACCTGTCAAATATATTACAGTATTATTATTAGTGAATAAAAGTTTCTCAGTACTTTTATATATCAGGAAAAAAAAATCATTTTATCCAAGAATCAATATTACGTGTGCGTAAACAGTTATCTGTTTTAAGATCTCTACAGGGTTGACCATGCATTTTTTTCCATTGGCTCTTTGGTTTATATGGTGTATGCATATTTATATATGAACTGTTAGAAGCAAAAGAAATAACAACTGTAAGTAAGTAGATATTTTATTATTGTGACCTGTGCATGCAATACAATCAAATAATACAAAACACAATTAATTTTACAAATTTAAATATAGCACCCGGCCCAGTGAGCCTATATATTCCAACAGGAAATGAACTTCATTTTTCAATATATTGTCTAAACAAAATCTGCACAGCCTTGGTTCAACGGGCTCTTCCATATAGCGCCCAGTCTCAATACGGAGAGGCAGTACAGTTTCCATATTCCAAATTGGCACAAAAGCGACCGTTCGTGTTTTGACAGGTTCATGGTCACATAGTCCTCACATCTAAAATCACGTTTGAACAATCGGTACTTCCGAAATTTTCTCAACACTGTAATTTCCCCTGACCATTTATCCCCATAGTGATTAACTATTCTCGCATTTGCTTTTTAGGTCAACTGGTGTTTTGGTGTTGAAAGGTGAATCTTAGTGTATCCATGATTATCTCTATATTACTACCCTAATTTCATAAACACTTTTCTGGGTAATCTATTGTTGTCCATGGTTACAAACTTGTTCCACAGCCGTGGAATACTGGTCCAGTGTCTGTTTACGCTAGGCAGCCACCCTGCGTCACCATGGAGGGAGAGTATTGAATCGGTGAACTCCCATGAAATATCGTAGTGCCTTTTTCTGCACACTGTCCATATTTTGGTTTGATTTAAATCCCCACACAGAGGCGCAGTAGTCAAATATTGGTGTGATGTATTTCATGGGACTTAAAGCCAAAATATTTCAAAGTAATGAAGTATGTATTTTGCTAATTATGGAGCCCGTCCGCCACATTTAAATAAAACGTCAGCGTTGAACGTGAAGTTTTTTTTCTTGTGAAACATCATTCCAATATACTTGTACCGATCTAAAGTTTCTAGGATGTATCGTAATGCTATAAATTATACTGAATACTATTATTCATTCTTGATTTAATTATTTTAATCATGTTTAAGCGTTTTAGATTGTAGTTGTTAAGAAATATAAACCGTAATTATTCCTCTATTACAAGGCCCGTACTGTCACGTTTTTAGAGGCATTTTAACTGACACGCCATCCGTGACAATAAACTGACAATCGCGTGATAATGTTCTGTAATCATTCTTGCTTTGTTATAAATATGTTTAAATTTCTATTTGAACGGCTTCTATTTACCATGACAATATGCCGATTTATGTCACACATGGGCCTTATTCTGCGAATTGTAGCTTAGCAGATTATATAGCTTTTGTTTACTTTTCAAGATTCATAAATATAACGTGATTATAATCGCTTGAAGTTTAATCAACTGAATCTATATACATGTAATTCTATTGTTCTGGTTTTTGCTCCTTAGTGATTATCGAACAGTCTTGACAAATCTAGATGAGACAGAACTAAACTTGATGTAGACCAAACCTTTAATTACTATGTCTGTACAAAAATAAGAATATAGAGAGAATTAATGAGTCCGTGAACACTTGTATAGGCAGAAGAAAAATATACACATATATTTACCATATATATTTTAGCTTTTCAGTGAAAATGTAACCAGATAATTATACCATATAAGATAAAAATGTTTTAAATAAACATACAAAAATGACTTAACGGTAAGATCATCATAGTAAATAAGTCATATTTTCTGTGCATTTTAACTCTTTTGTACAGTGGTGGTCGGGTGGATAGAGATTCCGCCTCGGGAGTGGTAGGTCGTGGGTTCGATCCCCGGTCGCGACATATCAAAGTCGTAGTATGGCTCATTTGCTTGGCGCTCAGCATATAAGGGTAGTTCAAGGACTAGTGCCAGGATAATGAGACTGGGTGTGGTATTATGCAACATGTCTACGGGGTGATACTGCAGTGTGCCAGCACCTTATCTGTCTCAAGTAGACATAGTGTTCAAATGACTGAAATACTCTCGGTGGGAAATTAAACCTAGCAAACAAACAATACAAATGTTTAAAAATAAAAAAAAAGTTCATCTATCCAAAAGTGTTGATTTTGAAACAGATATTTCTATTGTTAAACAACATCGACCCGGTTCTACATTACCTAACAACAAAAAGGTATAAATTTCTTGATATCTAAGCTTAAATGTTTATCTCGAGATAACATGATCTAGGTCTGCATGCATTTTATCCTAAAAATAAATCTCAAATTACTGCTTTAATTTAGCATTAAGTGCAATGAAGGATCCAGATTCATTAAAGTAATGATCACGAGCCATAGAAACACGACATAAGGGAGGTATTCTAACACTTAATTGCGGATTCACTTTAGATACACGATATTGTTTTAACAAGATTCAAATCAAACCAGCGTTATCCATTTAGTTGAAAATAATCTCTTTTTTGTGAATAGCATATTAAAAAGGGAAAGGTTTACATACCTTTCAAATTATAGTTTAATGAGATCACTCCGTGGGTGTATTTTGTTTTCTCATATGTGTAAGCACAGTTTTAAATCCCTTCTTCCTATCAGAATAAAAGATACGTTTTAAATTCTGAAAATTTCCGACTACTATGACAATATTTTCTTAAAAGTTTAGCCATTGATATGACCGGCGTAATAACTCATTGGTGGAGTGTCTGCTTTGTGTCCGGGTGGTCTGGGGTTCGAATCTCAGCCGGATAACTTTCCTCCGGTGACTGCGTCAAACCAAAGACGTATAAAATTGGTACCAGATGCACCTTTCTCTGTCACCCGGCAAAATAGGGTTACTATGACTCGGGGTACGCAGTACTGGTTCTACAAACTTAAGGAACTTGTTTTCCGCGTATCAGTGGTATACACCGGGCACGTAAAAGCAGCAAGCCAGGGGTATATTAGCAAATGAGCCAGGGTATTGCACCCAGACTCCCTTGTGTCTAACCTCTGTTTCTTCCTGTACTGTCTCTTCAGCAAAAATCAGGAACCCACTCGTGAGTTATTCTTGATCGCAATGTCCAAATATGACCATAAGAAGCAGAAATTATTGTTAGAAGTAGAACAAAAAAAAAATGGGGAAGGAAAATAAGTATTGTATCGGAAACACAATTTTGCCAAATATTGAATAAGAGTGAATTTAATTGTTTATTATACAATTTAAGGAGTCCAAAATCTGTGTTGATATAAAACTTGATTAGATTATAATAGACATGATGTTACGTGATGCCAGCTTGATATCGAATCTTATGAAGAGAAAATGCAATATTGAAACATCTTTTGAGAAAGACATTTTTCATGCCGTTGAAGTCTTTCATTAACTCAGTCAGACTAATATAAACATGGACATAACGTTCATAAGTCCATAATATGACAAATGTAAAACGCAAAATTAGCTCTAGGAGGGATTGGCCCAGTGTCAGGGTAATGTGACAGGGTGTGGTAGCATGCCCCTTGTCCAATGGACTGATATCTCAGTGAGGCAGAACTATATTTTTCATGTATACAAATGTCCCCAAAAGGAGCGCCAAGTTCATGAATACAAACTTATATGGTATAGGCAATATCAAGTAAAAGGAAAGTGTCTCTTAAAAAAAAAAAAAAAACGTTTTTATATCGAGGGGTGAGAGCGAAACTAGGCTAAGTGCTGCTTATATATATGGTCTTACATATAGCATAGTTTTGCTCTCACTCCTCGATATGTAATTAAAATAAGTGAGGTTTTAATTACAGGTGGAGGAAGACCCCGAATGCACAGAGGCATTTCGGGTAATATCACGAATTACCGAGTCATCTGTAAGGTTCCTCACATAAAAATCCGAATAACCCTGCCGGGATTCGAACCCACGCGGTGAGGGGCTGAGTGAGTGTTAAAGCCAGCGACTTTACCCTCTCGGCCACGGAGTCCCCAGTATTATTAGATGTTAGTGTAGAAGTAGTATTTATAAATGTAAATGTTATTAAACAATTTAAATACTTGAATAGTTTGACCAAAAAAAGAAATAACTTCAAACTTATGGTATATGCGATTATTAAACTAAATTGTTGAAATACACAAATTCAAAAGGTACTAGTTTACCTAAAATAATGTAATCATTAATTATAAGCTTAGAAACATCTTTGTCAATGTTATACATGCGTGTGTTCTTAACTTGCTTTAAAATATTCGCGTTTTTAGTTATATTATTGGCTCATAAAGAGGCTCGTGAAAATAAGAAAATTGCTCCAATTTTGCAAATTTTACTCACCCTTTAGCCGGACAAAAAATAGCCGGAACTAGCTCCGTTAATGTGACTAAAACGTTTTTAAATATTAAGCTTTGAAAGTAAAAAGAAATAGCAGTTGATTTGTGTTATTGACATACTTTTCTTTACATGAAAAGAAATAAACATATACCACAAATCTTAAAACAATAAATGATGTGTTAAATGTAAATAGTGGCTCTTGCAAACAAAGGACACTAGTTCAGGATATAATAGCAACATAAGGAACCCCGGGTTACCAGGAAAGGCTTGATAATTGAATAAATGTTTATCATGAAAAATGAGTTTTAAGTCAATACATTTGACATTGAATTTATCATTTAAAAATGAAAGTTTTACAAAATATGAATTTGTTTTAAGTTATGATTAAAGTAGTTTGCTTTTACCTAATACGTGTTTGAAAACTATATGATATAAAAATATATCGATGTTACTAGGGGTCCTGTTTATTAGGTTTTTGTACATTACTTTAATTATTTTTTATTAAATAAACTATATGAAAAATGTAAAATAGTACAAATAATATATTAGAATCAGCCATTTAAATCAAATTATATCAAAAATTGATTAGTTCATTAGGAATTGATGAACTTAACGTGCCGGCTAGTCAGTGTAAATGATTCGATTTCATGTCAGTTTCCCAGACTTTCTTTGATGTAAATTACATATTGCTTCCTACGTCTGCGTGTGACAGGAATAACGATGGAAACCAACGCCTATAATTTTTATTACAGCCAATATATAGCACGATCTGGACCGGTAATTACTGCTCTCATTTTTTCCTTGCAAAAATTAGTCTGAGAAGCTGCGTTGAAATTATTAGAAAGACAAGGCATACTAGTTCACTGCCCCACCCTTGTTCAATTCATCAGTTGTCTGGCGTGAATCATTTGTAAAGATATAATGCAACTAAAATTCAATACATGTCGTTACTTGGCATTTGCATAAAATAACATAAATATATCAGACAGTGAGCTGACACACGGTTTACATGGCAACCAAGATATAAGATATACATACGTATTAAAATTGAGTTGCTATTGAAGATATCAAACAGACATGTACCTGCATAAAGAAAGATTCTCAGTCTCGCACAGTTAAGGAGTTTGAAGATAGGAGTTTTATTATAGATGATAAATGATTTTTTTTTCTAGAATTGTTTTCTTCTCTTTTTTTTTTTGTCTGTTTTTTTTTTGTTTTTTTTTGCATTACATGTATGATTCACTGTTTATATGCAATAAGAAACACAATTTAATACATCCATAATTTAAAGATACAATTAGCATTTCCTTATTTGTTATCAGCATTCTTTCTTTTATCGGTAAAGTAATCAATCAATGGTTTTCTGAAACAACCTAAATGCTGTCGAACATGCTGTTTTGTCAAAATAATAACAGCTGTCAATTTATTCTGAAACGTCCAGTCTAGATAAATGTCTACTCAGGAGAGCTACACAGTTGTTTAAAATAATAACATAAAAATCTTTCACTACAGGCCATTTCAACTGAGGATCGGCAATACTCAGTATAATTCGCTGATTAGATTTGACCGATTAGTGACAGGGGAAAATCTCAAATGTATATTTTCTTTATATAATTTAACACCAGCAATTTGATTAGATGTTCGGGGGGTGCTCGTTGATTCACGTAGGTTTACGTCTCATTTCGGTGTGAAATGGTCTATGACAAGATTTTATTTGAACATATAAGTAACTTTAAAACAAATGAGCGACATATAAATCCACTACAAAACTATCTAGATTAGAACCCTTTTTTCCAAGACACTGTTTAAATAATTAGTAATTTTGAATAAGCCAAATATAAATACAATACGTAGCTTTCCAAATTGAGAAACCATTACATTTCCATTTACAAAGAAATTCATAAAGAACTTTTAAACTGTGTGATTTTCGTATCTCCTTTTAAATTACAGAATTATTAAATGCTATCCCTATTTCATCCAAGGACACATTGATTTTTTTTTTTTTTGTGAAGAGACCATTTAGGCAAAACGAAACCCTTGTTACATATATTTCTTCTAAACTAAAAGCTCTCATAAACATAATGTCCGTAAATATAGATTCTATTCATGGAACATCCTCGAGGAAATATTTGAGTCTGTCATTATCGTTTCTTTTCTTTAAATGTAGCAAACCGAAATAATAGATATATTTTTCCTAATCAAATTGTAAGAATTTTAAGGTGTCGCTCACGGAATATATTTGTCAGTTTTTTTAACAATATTTACGATCGGGTTACACATCTCTGTGGTCTGGTTCATTCCATAATTGAAACATAATATGTCATTGTTAAGGATCACGTTCTAAATTTTCACTGTATGAATGTCTTATATATATTTAGTAATACCTATAATACCTATATGCAAGGGAAATTGAAGAAAATAATAAGAATATAGTCACATTATCATCAGACGTATATTGCCTCTAAGTCTCTATTTAACTACAGTTACTGTATCACATTTAGATTTCCTTTTCTGACATCTGAAATTCCTACAACAGATATATACTTAACAAAACTTATAAGCACTCCGATTTCAAACTTGTAGGACAAATCTATTTTCCAAAACATATGCCTATTCAATAAATAAATGAAAATTAGTATTGGCTAAATCTGTCTTCTGCTTATATGATTTTGATGCATAATTAAACATGCAAAACTAATTTTCTCGGACAACTCCGAAAACCGAAAATAGTTCTTTTAATTCTGACTCTAGATATATACACACCACTTTTGTCGGAGTACTTATAAGTTTTGTCTAGTATATATGAACTTACATAACGACACCTCTTCTACCACCACGTGTACATATCCACACAAAGCTATTACGCCATTATATCCGGCATGTTGACACCCATCTGTTTTAATGGATATAGATAAGAAATGTTTTCATATTCTCAGATAATTATTTTTCCTAATGGAGAACGTATGCTTAACCTCTGGCTCTTTGTGACCATCTTTCTGATTACTGACAAAACGGTATAGAAAGCAATATTTTATTTGTAGATTATAATAAGGTGTTTTATTTCCTCCTCCTTTCTTGTTTTTCATTATGTTTTGTGACATTAAATAGGTTTTGACATCAACGTTTACAACAAAATTCAATATTAAGTTTGTGATTATTTAATTTAGTTAAGATATATTAAATGTAGTGTGGAATAATACAAAGCTTGGCACGGCGATTCCAGAAAATGTTTAACGCTATTATAGGATTGCTCGTCAAACGTAAAAAAGATAAATCAATAAAGTAAGTGTGTTCAACTAAATGAACAGATTTATTATAGGCTAACCTTCGCACAATATGCTATTTACGTCAATTTATACTGTTACTTTACTTGGCAAATGTCATTATTGGAGTGGAGAAAGAAGTAGAAACTGTAGTCATTTGCCCGTGTAGTCGTCTTCTTGCTGGAAAACAAAAACGTGAGGAATCCAGAAACAACGGAATCTGTAAAACAAAATGAACCTGCATTTTATACATGAGTTCCATATTTCATTCACCTCTAGGGGGCATTCCAACATAGTTCTGTTTTCTTTCTGAATGTATAAAGACAGGCGACGTGACTGGTTACTTCCTACAACAATTGTTATTGGCAATACATTTCGTCGTATGGTTTAGAAATCAAGACACTCTCGAATTGTACCAAGTACTTATGTTCGTATGCTTACTTTGAAACAATCTCTTCTGTATCATTATATCGATTTGCAAAATTTGTCTGCACAAAATTGTCAATTTACCAAACTTCAGACTCCTGACAAAATAAGCCCACGGTCGTTAAACATAAAACCTTATATCAACTCATATCAAATCCTAAGTAAAGTACGATCAAATACTGTTTTGGGACTGTCGTAGATTGCAGATTTCAGACGGTTCTCTCCTTAGTAAGATCTATAGTATGAAAGTTTCTCACAATTTGAATGCAACGCAATTGAAAGCAGACAAACATATATCTTGTTAAAATGTATTTGAAATATTGTTTTCGATTATATATACGTTTTGTTGTTGCTTTTCATTTTTTTATATATTGAAGCTTGTGGCAAACACAGCCATTAAACTCTACATATCGTCCATTGAAGCCATAAGGGGCTATCAGCCTTCTTTCAATGGACGTTATATTCTTTGTAGACAGTCATTAAATTACATTTATTTCTGTATTTAAGCACCTATAAAACATACGAGGGCAAGAGAAAGTAGGGTGCCTTATATTTTAACTCAAAACATTTTCGTGACGTAATTCTTTGTTATTTCAGTACATTATATGGAATATTGTACTGTATCCATCTAATAAGTTTATTGAAATCAAATAATAACATTTGGCACTCCAGTGTTTACATAGATACATGCAGAGTTCCATTTCCTCTTGTTTCTAGGGTATCTGTCTATTATTTCGAGAAAGGAAATCAGAAATGATTCAAATTCCTCATTCTTATTTTGTGATGTCAAATATTATAACAATGAGAAAACGCCACAAACAATCCAATATTTCTGTGAATCACCCTTTATTTCAATAGTTCAATTTAATGATGCTCCCATTTTTGTATGCCATCCCTGAATAACTGTTCCTTTTCACGGTCCGAGAAAAAGCCTCAACAGCCCCAGTGACGTTTTTATTACTCTACAGTTCTGACTGAAATTTTGGAGTACGGTGGATAAGCCAGGATATCGAAGCCACACTCAGTGGTGTGAGGTATGGGCAGATGAAAAAGGAAACCTGTTTTGAGTCATCCTTTCTGTGTCTTTTAAGTTTGTTCCTGCTTTAATTTTTCAGCCCAGCTCAAAAAAAAAAAAAAAATCAGAATCCAATACGGTCAAGACTGAGATGGGCATTTAACCCTGTTTGATTGCTATCTAAAATATTATAAACTATCTCCATTTTTAATTTATTTCGAGGGAATGCAATCATTTTATCTGTGATACACTGTGCTTCGCTATCAACACACAGCGTTTCAATCTGAAAACCATTTGTTTTAGTCCGTGATTGTTATAAAAAATAAAATTTTGATCGGTTTCCTTGCCTGACAGATGTAATGGATATTGGAAGTCAGCGTGTAATATGAAACAGTGTCTCGCTATAGAGAAAAATAACTCGATATTGAAGATGATTAATCAAAATCTGTTCCAAAATATTAACTAGAAAGGCAGACTGCAAAAATGTTGTTGTTTTGTATCAGGCAAAATCTGATTTACTAAATCATACAGAGGTAAGTATTATCATATAATGTTCTGAATAATTACAAAAACTAATATTTATTCAGCTTGGAAGATTGCTAAATTAAACATTTAGATCAACAATGATAAATGATAGACGCCCGTGTTATTCACATCCGGTGAAAAATTTTCTTAAAAGTATCTGTTAATCGTTACATCTATATATCAATGTTTAGAACATGAGCGCACAAAACGAAGAGTTTCGATGCATGTTGTGATTTCTAAAGCAATTGATAATGCGAATTGATAGATGTTTGGATTGTATTCATTATAGCTACATATTCAATGTACCTAGAAGAATGGCCCTCACCGCGTGGGTTCGAATCCCGGCAGGGTCATTCGGATTTTCATGTGAGGAAGCCTTCTAGCTGACTTGCGGTAGGTGGATGCCTCCGTGCATTCGGGGTCTTCCTCCACCTGTTATCAGCTGGACGTCGCTTTATGATTGAAATATTTTCGAAGCCACGGTAACTCATATAGTCAAGTCAAGTCAGAATGGCAGACATTAATATTTGCTATAATCATTGGCAAGCAAAATATTTGTCACATGATATAACAATCTTCAATGAATAATAACGAAAAAAAATAACATGTTTATTAATCCCCCGCCGCGAAGCGGGAGGGGGGTTATAGGAATGCCCTTCGTCCGTCCGTCCGTCCGTCAGTCCGTCCGTCAGTCCGTCAGTGTGTCCGAAACATTTTCGTGTCCGCTCCATATCTCATGAACGCTTGGACACATTTTCTTCAAACTCAGCTAAAGTGTTAACCTCATTGAGCTGATGTGCAGAAGGCATGAGGCGGTCACGCTGGCTGAAGGTCAAGGTCATACTTGAAGGTCAAATGTTATTTTCGTGTCCGCTCCATATCTCATGAACGCTTGGACACATTTTCTTCAAACTCGACTAAAATGTTAACCTCATTGAGCTGATGTGCAGAAGGCATGAGGTGGTCACGCTGGCTCAAGGTCAAGGTCATACTTGAAGGTCAAATGTTTTTTGTGTCCGCCTCATTGAGCTGATGTGCAGAAGGCATGAGGCGGTCACGCTGGCTAAGGTCAAGGTCATACTTGAAGGTCAAATGTTTTTTGTGTCCGCTCCATATCTCATGAACGCTTGGACACATTTTCTTCAAACTCGACTAAAATGTTAACCTCATTGAGCTGATGTGCAGAAGGCATGAGGCGGTCACGCTGGCTCAAGGTCAAGGTCATACTTGAAGGTCAAATGTTTTTTGTGTCCGCTCCATATCTCATGAACGCTTGGACACATTTTCTTCAAACTCGACTAAAATGTTAACCTCATTGAGCTGATGTGCAGAAGGCATGAGGCGGTCACGCTGGCTCAAGGTCAAGGTCATACTTAAAGGTCAAATGTTTTTGTGTCCGCTCCATATCTCATGAATGCTTGGACACATTTTCTTCAAACTCGGCTAAAATGTTAACCTCATTGAGCTGATGTGCAGAAGGCATGAGGCGGTCACGCTGGCTGAAGGTCAAGGTCATACTTGAAGGTCAAATGTTATTTTCGTGTCCGCTCCATATCTCATGAATGCTTGGACACATTTTCTTCAAACTCGGCTAAAATGTTAACCTCATAGAGCTGATGTGCAGAAGGCATGAGGCGGTCACTGGCTCAAGGTCAAGGTCATCTTGAAGGTCAAATGTTATTTTCGTGCCGCTCCATATCTTATGAACGCTTGGATACAGTTTCTTCAAACTCAGCTAAAATGTAAACCTCATAGAGCTGATGTGCAGAAGGCATGAGGCGGTCACAATTTGGCTCAAGGTCAAGGTCATCCTTGAAGGTCAAATGTTTAAGCCTCCACTTTTTCATGTCATCTCGATATCTCGTGATTTATTGTATTCGGTAAATAATAGTATGTCATGTTCACAATCATACAAATTATGGCATGATATATAAAGTTTTGAATTGAGTTACACATGTATTTTGTGGTTACCTAACACATCCTATACTTCATCGATGTTCACTTTTTGTACTGTTTCCCATGTAAAACTTGTCAGTAAACTTTTAATATATGTGCCTCCGAATTCTGAGATTCATACATAACTCCGGAAAGTTAAATTGTCTTAAACTGATCTTCTATGTCTGCTACAACCATGCCAGGTTAAGGTGAACATAATCCTATGACCAAACAAATTCTAATATTTGGCCAGCGGCGGGGGATATAGCTGTCCTTTGGACTGCCTTGTTGTTAATTGAAATAGGATTTATCGGGGATACACATTTTTTTTTTTAAATTTGAACTCATATTATAGAGGATAAAAATATATATGATGTATCGGTGTTGACCTTAAATGGGTGATACAGTTAACTCTCTTTACAACAGCGGTGTTTGTTTCAGCGAATTATATTGTTGTTGTTGTACTGGGGGTTTACCGTCACTGCGATAGTATTTCAATCATATAGTGACGTCCAGCTAATTACAGGTGGAGGAAGACCCCGAGTACATAGAGGTACCCGGGGAGAACCACCGACCTACCGCAAGCCAGCTGAAAGGCTTCCTCGCATGAAAAATCCGAACTCCCTATGGGATTCGAGCCCACAGCGGTGAGGGGCTGAAAGATTTGTAGTCCACGACTGTAACTGCTCGGCCACGGCATCCCCCAGCGAATTATGCTGTTATAAAGAAATTGCCATTGTAAAGAATAGAGACATAGAAGGAGTATGCACTTTAGTTTTCAAGACTACTGCTGTTATAAAGAGGAATGTTGTTATGATGAATGCCGTTGAAAAGAGTTTTCACTGTAAAAATAAAAGCCCTCCGCAATCGAATATATGTTTGCTTAATTTTGATTGGCTAAATAGGGTTTCGAGTAAAGAGGGCGTATAAGACGTATATACCTGCAAGTAAGCGTGTAGTAATTCAACATTCTCTCATTTTTACAACAATGGCGTCAGCTACAAAATAACAGTATGTAGTGTTCGGTGAGAAAACAAATATAGTTTCGCTAACCTGTGAAAAGGTGAAATTTAGGATAGTTTTAGATATTATACCTAACTTTTTTTTTGTAATTCTTGGCACAAGTGACTTAAATTGTCACTTCTTTCGCTGAAAAATAATTGAGGAAAAAACAAACACGTGATAATGATCATAATCTAGCGGAATATCCAGAGAACTAATCATTTCAAAGTTAGGATTTAATAACATCCTAACACTTCATTTCAGTGTAATAAAGATGATTGAGACTACATTAAATTGTTCAAGAAACCTTAATACAGCGTGTTATTTCCGCAATTAATGCTGATTGACATGGATCGTATGTTTCAAAGATTAAAACCCCTTTGTCAAGAATTTGAAAATGTCAGAAGTGTAGATATGTTGATTATTATAGGAAAAACGGAATGCCTGAAAAGCAAGATTCAATAATATCATGCATTTTTGCTACTAAGGACACACAAACCAACGGTGCATTGATAAGTTTTATACAGATATCGTCCCATCATTACGGTGGCATAGAGGTGACATACATAATTCTTTTTTTATGTCGAAGTAATGAGATAATAAGTTGAGGAAACGAGTTAGTTATCTAGAGGGAACGATTTATTTTCTCGAAGGAAAGAGATATTAAGTCGAGGGAACGAGAATAAGTCGAGGGAACGAGTTAATTATCTTGAGGGAACGACTTATTATCTCGAGGGAACGAGTTAGTCAACCAATCAAATATTGCAATCAAGAGTCCGTATGTCATTTTGGAGACGATGTCTGCTTGAGAGAGATATAGTGCTACATGTACCACACTGCATTATCTCGTAGTAGACATGTGGAATGAAACACCCAGTCACATTAAACTGACACAGGGCCATCCAATCCTGGAATAACCTTTATTTGCCGAGCGCCAAGCAATTAATAAGAAACAAATTTCAAAAAAGGTTTTATTTTTGCCGCCGCTGTTAACAAAAAAAAATACTGATAAAGTTGTGAAAATACTTCAATAATAATGGAATATGTCAGTTCAATTTTGAATACATACAACGTAACCAATATGACCAGTGTATTAAATGTGAGTCACATATGGATTATGCATAGACTACAAAGACATTGCTATAGCAACAGGCGCCAAATGACCTATATCGCCTTTTTTAATGTAAGAAAATGGGTCAGATAAGGGTTTCATAGTTATAGTTTTATAGTGGTATTATTGTTAAAACTTATCGGGTAAAAATGCTTATAATTCTTAAGCTGACAAAGGATGCTTTTGTATATCTTTTTATTCTACACTGTATTTTACTTTTTGTTCTAGTTGGCTATTATTGACTACTTTATATGATTTTTAGGGTGATGTTAATGAATTTAAAATAATGGGATTTGTCGTTTATCGACATAAATCCCTTTATTGAAGTGGTGATCTGTCGTTGTTATACCTCTGTTCCCCCCCTCTGGTCTAGTAATTATTCAGGCGTGCTTTTCTCACGCTACACCGTAATCTGCCCTTTCCGGTTTTCAGCGGCAGCCATTTGTATCTGTTTGGTAATTTGTGGGTTCAAAAATCTGTTTATATCTGAACCATCTTAATAATATTTCTAATGATTGTTGTATTTTGTTGTGTTAACAATTTATTTAGGGGTTCGGCTTTAGTATTTTGCTTGATGGTTTTTTAATTTGTTATATTTTTTGAAAAAAGTGTCTCGTGGGTTATTTTTAGACATGATTCGTAATGCCTTCAAGATTTCACCAAAGGCGTTTGTGTTTGTATTTGTAGTGTTTTAATTTACGCGAGGTAATCGATCTGCAACAATTTGTACACATCATTGTACTTTCGCTTTTGATTCGGCCTTGGTCGGTGTCGAACACAATTTGTACACATCATTGTACTTTCGCTTTTGATTCGGCCTCGGTCGGTGTCGAACTGGTTAATTTAATTCAAACGTAATCTTCAATAAATAATTAATTGTAGAGCGCGTTGCACTCATTGTCTAGGTTTCAAGCATATATCCGTCAATTTCTCAATATATTAAGCATTGCGCTTGATCCATTATAAATATCATTTGTTTTGTTTCTCAATGTGTTTGTTTCAGGTTCTTTTAATTTCAGATGTTCTTTGCCATCCTGGAATTGGTTTGTTTGGCTGTCTTACGTAACTTTGTGTTGTCAAAATTTAACTTTATTTGTTTTGTTTTTAACTGCTGCAACCAGCCCTGGTGACCAAGTGGTATGTATGGAATTCAGGGGCTTGTTCCCTGGCTGCATCATTCTGTAGCCATTTAGTAATGAGAGTTATAGCTCCCACCTTGCTAGACCTTCAGTATATGAGGGAGTGTGTTGGGATAATGTAGCTGGAGTTGGGTCATGTCATTTCTCTTTTGCATGGGACTATCATGTGGCAGCATGGTATCCCAAGTAGACTTCACATAAATGTTATCTCTTGCCATGACATTTAAAATAAATAAATAATAAATAAATAAATAAAAATAATTAAATAAACAAAATAAATAAATAAAAGTAAGGGTAGTTGTTTATGTTGCAGACAACTAAATATATTTTAGTTATAAATTCCTAGATTAAAGCCGTGATTCGAACCATTCGTGTTCTCATTTTATAATTAAACAATTGTATCAGTCTTGTATTTTTGCTTTGTCCTCTTGGGCATTTCTGGACAGAAATTTTTTATTTCAGTCTAAGCGATTTTACAATCATGCCAAAGGTCAGAAAAGCGCGTGCTCCAAGGGGAGGTCCAGGCCCAGCAGCTTCAACCGCCACATCATCAACTGTTCCTCAGGCCGTGGTTGCAGCTCCAGGTGTGGCTGGTGCCCCGCAGACTGTCAATCAGCCGCAAGTCTCTGCGGAGCTGGTACAGGCTGTTGTCCGAGAAGTGACGCCTCAGCTCATTGAGGCTCTACAGCCTCTGAGAAGAGATGCTCCAGAGTCCAGTGTGACTGCGAATGTTTCGGAACCTGTCGATGCGGGTAATTTGATTACTTCATTTAATGATGTTGTTGGAGCACATGTGCAGAGCTCTGTTCGTCAAAAGATTTTACTTGGGGAATTTGTTGATTTGGGTGCTCTGTTACCCAGTCGCCCATCTTCTCAAAACATGAGTAACATCGTCTTGATCAATGGCGAAATTGCCTTACAAAGCCGCAATCAGGGCCAAAAAATCAGCGACATCAAGTTGTGGACCGATGCATTTCTGATTTTTATAAGCATCTATATTACTACGCACCCTGATTCAATCCAGGGGTTACTTAAATATTTAGCTAACATCAGATTAGGAGCGCATCGCTTTGGGGGTCTAGGATGGAAATTGTACGACGAGCAGTTTCGTCTTAAAAAATCCAGGGATCCAGGCGTATCTTGGGCTGTGGTTGATCAGGAGTTATGGCTTTTGTATATGACTGCTGGTAGCTACTCTCAGGGTTCGCTAGGACCCCGTGGAAAGTGCTATGACTTCAATAATGGCTATTGTTCAAAGACTGGTTGCGTTTACCAGCACAAGTGCTTGCGTTGTTCTGGTTCACATGCTGTAGTTAATTGTCGACCTGCTTCTAATGTTTACAGTTTTAGGAATGTCTCTCCCAGGCCACCACTGGGGCCACGTTTCACCCCATCCAGCTCAACCCCTACTCAGAGCTTCAGATCAACTGTCCCTCCAAGAAACTATCCTGGGAGTGCCAACAACAGACCCTTCCTTAGGCCACACACCTATCAGAAATGAGCAGCTTCAGGATGTCTTGCAACTTTACCCTGACGAGATTGTCAAAAAAGAATTGTTAGATGGATTTCAAAATGGTTTTAAGCTACATTACAATGGTCCTAGGGGTCCAGTTGATTGCAATAACTTAATTTCTGTTAGGCAGAATGAAAACCTAGCTCTTAATTTGGTTAACAAAGAAATCCAACTTGGGAGAATAGCAGGGCCTTTTCTTGAAAGACCTTTCCCATCACTTAGATTATCCCCCATTGGTTTGGTACCGAAAAAAGATGGTGCCTTCCGATTAATACAGCACTTGTCGTTTCCAAAAGGTGCAAGTGTAAATGATTTTATTGATCCGCAACTCTGTACCATACAGTATGCTTCATTTGATAATGCTATTGCCTTACTAAATTCCCTGGGGCCCGGGGCACTTATGGGGAAAATGGATATTAAATCTGCTTTCAGGTTATTGCCAATTCATCCTTCTGATTTTGAGTTACTGGGTTTTTGTATAGGGAAACAATATTTTTATGATAAGTGCCTGCCTATGGGCTGCTCTATTTCATGTTCATTGTTTGAGAAATTTGCTACAAGTTTGGAGTGGGCAGTGCGGCAGAGATGCTTGCTTGGGATATTATTGCACTATTTAGATGATTTTTTTCTTTGGCGGTAGGAATGATACAAATGATTGCAGTGAATTGATGAATGCATTTGAAAGGTTGTGTGTTGAAATTGGTGTGCCTATAGCAGATGAAAAGACAGTTGGCCCAACTGACATTATTACCTTTCTGGGACTCGTAATAAATTCTAGTAAAAGGATAATCAGTATCCCTGAACTTAAAATTCTGGAACTAAGGCAACTGCTTTCAGAATTATTAGTTAAGAAGAAAACAACCTTAAAGCAATTGCAGTCCCTCACTGGCTCCTTGAATTTTTGTGCAAGGGCAATCCCAGCCATAAGGACTTACTGTGGCCATTTTTACAGGGCAATGTCTAGTGCTTTCAAGCCACATCATTTTATCAGAATTTCCATGCAAATGAGGGAGGATATTAGGATGTTGTTGTTGTTTTTAGATCTTTTTAACGGCACATGCTATTTTCCTGAGTCAGATTGGGAGTTGAGTTCTAGCCTTAACCTGTTTACAGATGCAGCTGGTGGGAGTGCTTTAGGTTGTGCTGCTTATCTTGGGACCAATTGGGTTTTCTTTGAGTGGCCGGGTTCTTTTACAGAGATTGGTTTGCTTAGGGATGTGTCCTTACTAGAGTTACTGCCTATTGTCTTAGCATTCCATTGCTGGGGGGATAGGTTAAAGGGTAAAAAAATAGTTTTGCATACTGACAACATGGCTTTGGTATCCATATTAAATAACAAATACACCAAAAATAGTAAGATAATGTTAGCTCTCAGGCCATTAGTTTTGCAGGCTTTATTGTTCAACATTCAATTTAAGGCTGAACATGTTCCTGGGAAAGCCAATGTAATTGCTGATGCCTTGTCTCGTAAACAGTGGACCCGTTTCCGTCTGTTGGCCCGGATGCAGCTCAGGAACCGTCACCAATTCCGGATCTTTTTCACCATCTGATATCGCAGCTCGAGCTGACAGACTTTTAGAGGCTTCATTATCAGTAAATACCCGTGCCTCTTATGCCACAGGGGTTCACATGTTTGACGAATTCAGATACCTGTACAAAACCCCCAAGGTTTGGCCCCCTACCATAGAAGTTTTAGCTCAATTTATTTCATACCTTTCATTGAAAAGTTGTTCACCAAACACTATCAAATCTTACCTAGCTGGTATTGGGTTTAACTGTAAGATACAAGGTATGGCAGATGTGACCCAGTCTTTTATTATTAAAAAAATGTTGGCTGGCGTTGAGCGCCTTGGGAGGCGTGCTGATGTGCGTCTCCCTATTACACCTGCTATTCTAAAAAAAATATTGCTTGCGTTGCCACTCATTTGTACATCATCCTTTGAGTCAGCGTTATTCTCCGCACTTTTTTCAACAGCTTATTTTGGTTTATTTAGAGTAGGAGAGCTAGTTGCCAATTCTCAGTTTTCATCTCTTCACGCAATTCCATTTTCTAGTGTTAAGATTTTGCAAGACCCTTTGGCACTGGAACTTGGAATTCCACACTCTAAAACTGACCAGTTGGGGAAAGGTACACAGTTATATATTAGGGCCGTTGATAGTGCTATTTGCCCTGTTTTGCATATGCAGAATTACTTAAAAGCCCGCCCTACAGTACCTGGTCAATTGTTTGTGCATGGCGATGGTAAACCAGTAACTAGGTATCAGTTTGGTGCTGTACTGAAGAAGGCGCTGATTACCGTAGGCATTAAATCTGCTAGATACACTTCACACTCTTTTCGCATAGGGGCAGCAACAAATGCTTCCGCTAGAGGTTTGTCTGATGGCGACATTAGGGTAATAGGCCGTTGGGAATCCCGAGCTTATAAATCATATCTGCGTATTCCGTCTTTGCAATTGAGCTATTAAATTCGCAGCGTTAAACTCTGCCTAATTGCTAGCAAAGTCTTGCAGATGGCAGATGTGACATTTGGATTGTCGGCTCATCCATCATCAAGCATGCCTTTACGTTTGCCAGGCAGTGTACGGAAGAAGGAATTCACTTAGGCTTGTCAAGATTCGGTGCATCCATTTGGTGGCAGGGGCGCAGTGGCATGCGCTGTAGAGATGTGTTGCAGACATTAAAGACACTTATTAAATATGCTGACAAGCCAAACATTCTGGTATTACATTTTGGGGCAAATGATATTGGGCAAATACCAACAGGTGATTTGCGTTTTAGTATAATCTCCATTCTTGAGGAAATAATGACTTTGTTTCCTTCTGCATTGTTAGTTTGGTCTCAAATGTTGCCTCGGCTGAAATGGCGTAATGAAATTTCTCATAAAGCTTTAAATAGGGCTAGATCACGTGTGAACAATAAAATTGCCTCATTTGTTTTAAGATCAGGTGGTGCCTATTTGAGGTATCCAGAGTTGGATGAGCAAGACATTGGCTTGTTTAATTCAGATGGTGTACACCTTTCCAGCATGGGAAATAATATTTTCTTGTATAGATTATCCCAGGGGTTACGGTGCTTTATCATGAATGGTGCATGTGTGTCCCCGGACAGTGGTGAAACCGGGCCATGGCAGTGTTCAAATTGATTTGTCGCCTTATTGGTGAAATACGCAATGAAACTAAATCAACCCCCCTATGTAAAATAAGTTTATGGCGGCTAAGTTTTGCATTTTGTTGTTAAATCCTCAATTGGAGACAGAGATTGTTTTTTGTTTGGTAAATCCTCAATTGGAGGTTGAGTCTTTGCATTTTGCTTGGAAAATATAATTTTCTAGGTAATGTTTGATTTTGTTGTTGTTGTTGTTGTTTTTGTTGTTGTTGTTGTTGTAATGCGGTGTGACAAATCTCTTCAATATTTGTGAAGTGCGTCCACCGATCCCTCAGTTGGAGGGGCCCCTCAGTTGGAGGGTTGTTGTGTCATACTGCTGTGCTTGCCCCGCTTTTTGGCGGTGCAGCAGGTGGCACCATTTTGGTGTCACTTGCTGCATTTGGCAGATTCTTGCGCGCACAGCAGTGTTGGCATAATATATATCTATATTGACATTATATTCAAACAATTTTCAACCTAATTAATTAACTAGTGAACTACTGTTCCCAGAGTTCACTGGTATTTTAAAACACCCATATTTGGTTAAAACAGAAAGTAAAGTTGAAGCCATGGCCGGGTTTTGCCACTATATATATATATATGAATATATTTTGGTTGTCCTTAAATGTCAATAATAATTATTAAGCAAGTTAATTTTTGTTCTTTATTCATCCCATCTTTAATAATGGGATTTGTCGTTTATCGACATAAATCCCTTTATTGAAGTAGTGATCTGTCGTTGTTATACCTCTGTTCCCCCCCTCTGGTCTAGTAATTATTCAGGCGTGCTTTTCTCACGCTACACCGTAATCTGCCCTTTCCGGTTTTCAGCGGCAGCCATTTGTATCTGTTTGGTAATTTGTGGGTTCAAAAATCTGTTTATATCTGAACCATCTTAATAATATTTCTAATGACCCGCCCACCCAGCCCCTTTTATGAGACATTTTAATTTTGTATTTTGTTATTCCTGAAATTTGTTTTTTGCTTATGAGATAACTGTAAGTTTGTGCAATTCCTTGATGTTTAATTATCAATTAGTAGTTCTAGATTAAAATAAAGTCTATGCATAATTTTGTTTTATGCATGGTTGGTTTGCTGCTGTTTGTTTATATCTTCAGGTGTCGTGCCTAATGGACCTGCATTCGGTCGTCATCTTACTGACCCCCCCTTCGTCATGGCTTCAACACCTCGTGGACTGTTCCATCCGTGGAGACAGATTCTTGCGCGCACAGCAGTGTTGGCATAATATATATCTATATTGACATTATATTCAAACAATTTTCAACCTAATTAATTAACTAGTGAACTACTGTTCCCAGAGTTCACTGGTATTTTAAAACACCCATATTTGGTTAAAACAGAAAGTAAAGTTGAAGCCATGGCCGGGTTTTGCCACTATATATATATATATGAATATATTTTGGTTGTCCTTAAATGTCAATAATAATTATTAAGCAAGTTAATTTTTGTTCTTTATTCATCCCATCTTTAATAATATGTTTATTACAGTTAAAAAGAATTGGGTATTTTTCGTGTGAATATTATTCTTATTCTTTTTTGTCACTTACGATATATAAATTTATTGTTATTATGTATTTAATAAAATATGTTATTCTTGTATTTAAGTCATGCTAATTTATTAGTTTACTTTAATAATATCGTCCCCGGTGGCCGAGTGGTTTGAGCGTCCGCCTCGGAAGCGGAGGTCGTGGGTTCGATCCCTGGCCGCGACATACCAAAGTCGTAAAAAAATAGTACTGTTAAAGCTCCCTTGCTTGGCGCTCAGCATATAAGGGTAGTTGCAGGACTGGTTGGCCCGGTGTCAGGATAATGTGACTGGGTGTGGTATTATGCCACATGTCTACGGCGTGATACTGCAGTGTGACAGCACTATTTTTATCTCAAGTAGACATCGTCTCCAAATGACTGAAATACTTTCAGTGGGACGTTAAACCCAACAAACAAACAAAACATATTTATACACAATTAGTAAAACAGTATCAGAGTTCAATATTTTGTTGTGTGTGTATTCATGACAAATTGTATAAAGAAAAAACTATAATAATTAAACTTTAAAGATTGCTTCTTTAGACCCCCAATAGAGATGTTCCGAATTCACCAGAGTTCCGCCTCGGAAACACAATGAACCTATACTATAACCATATTTCATGACTTATTTGTCGCGGCAAGGGATCGAACCCACGATTTCCCAATCCCGAAGCGGGGACAGTCTTTGAATACTTGTGCCAAACATCTTTGCATCAAATTTCTATAACTGAGACGGTCTCCAGACTAACTTAGTACTTTCAGAATTAAATCTTTAACTGTTTTGATATCACTTAAATTTCTCCTTTCCAAATCATACAAGTACAAAATTCAATGTGATTGGCTTTACGGAAACGGACGCAGCATAATATAATTAATTAATTAACTCGCTCACTCGACTTATTATCTCATTCCCTCGACATAAAAAAGGAAGTGCATGTGACCTCTATGGCACCGTATCTATGCCACCCTACATCAATGCAGGAGACGAAAAACATAAATAAACTTGCAAAGATCTCTTAAAAGGTTTACAACTTAATAGTTCAGTAAAACTCGAATAAGGATAGTTTAGGGGATATTTAGTTATTTAATAAGATATTATTATGATGAATTTGTATATACATGAAACCAGCCAACGGACTGACCCTTAATTTTAACATCATTAGCTTGTCCTACACTTTACCATAGAAAATACAAGTGTTTGTGTGTCAAAGGACTGTGAAAATAGTATACTTACTAGTAACTTTGTATATTTCATCAGCGCCATACCGATACCATTATTTCTTTACAATTTATCTTCAGTCAAGCAATTCAGGAGAAAATATGACAAAATATTTCAATATGCAAACAAACTACACTCTTTATGTATATAATAATTCAGTTGTCTTTTGTCTTTAACAGGAGAACATAAATATGACCAAAAGGCTCTCAATCCTAAAGCATGAAAACGTAAAAATTCTTAATGAGGCATATAAAAAAAAACACGTAGTGCTGTATTTAACCTTTATGTTACGCATCCATGCTGCTCCTTGGAAACAGTGTGTCTTGTGGGAAGTGTGCCTAATGGACGTGCGGAGGCACATGGACGATTCCCGGTGCCAGTCACGGAATACAAGACGCATACAGAAGTATGGAAAGGAAATCCCAACAGGTTCCATTAAATACAAATTACACATACACGTCATAAGAGTCCCTAAGCATTTGCCGTCTAAAACTACAGAAATGAATTCCGAAATCATTAAAGATACAAAGCCAGGCACGAAAGTTAGGCTGGCTGGCTTACGTGATATTTAAACAATTTATTCAAATTTTCTTTGTATTGTCTAGTAATACAAACTCTATTTTGTAATTTATAATTTCACACTAATAACATAACTACAATATTATTTTATAAATTATATTACTTCTTTGATGCTGATCTTTTTTTATCAAACATCTAACTTCGTAATACGATAACAGTTCAGTGATAAATACAGAAAAGAATTCAATACGGAATCGTTTGCTGCATCTGGCATAAATCTTTATATTTTACTACATTTGAGATTCAAAGCGGCGAAACGGGGGGTATTTGCGCGTGGTTGAATTATGACACTCTATATATAGATGGTGCACGTACCCAGTTAGTAATAACCTGTTGGAAGAATAATCACCAAACTTGATGTTGTAGCATAATACTTGCCATGAACTTGTTTAAAGCTAAGATGTATTATGTGTTGTGTATACGAATAGAAGCTTGTATAGATTTACATAAAATTTGTTGAATCTTGAATCTTAAAACTAAGTTTGATTTAGTGTTGGTTATCGATAATCAGACCTTTATTCGCCCTCTTTACCAAGCTATGTTTCCTTTCTTGTATGCGTGAATACAGGCGTATGTTCATGTAATTGCAGAACCCTACTCGGCACTCTGTATAAGTATAGGCTTGTTTCTGGGCTGGACGTCCCGGTGTCAGGATAATGGGTTGGAGTATATGTTATTTGTTTAGTATGGCATAGTATGGTATGGTATGGTATGGTATGGTCTGGTCTGGTCTGGTTTTGTGTGGTATGGTATGGATTTGTGCGGTATGACATGATACAGAAAGGTTCGGTATGGCATGGGGTGGTTTGGAATTGTATGCTTTTATAAGGTATGAGTGGTTTTATGTGGTATGGTGTGAAATGGTTTGGTATGATATGACATGGTATGAACTGGTTTGGTATGATATAACATGGTATGATATAACATGGCATGACATGACATGGTATGGTTGAAACTAAAGTGTGTAGATAGATGTACAGTCGTCTGAAGATTTAAATACCTCCGAGTCAGCATAAATCCTATCAGGCGACGCGTGATCTTACCGCATTCTCAATGACTGACTTCATGATGTGTATTTCAAATCTGTTTATTTGCTTCCATCAGTTTTATTTATTTATTTCAAGAACATGAATTTGAAAGCAGCAGCATTTTCGTGAGACCGCGTTTCCATTTATTCAATATATTTAAATAAAACCATTCCTTATCAAATAGAATATTTGTGATATTTTACAATTTTTGTACCTAACGATCCCTTACTAAAATGCAATTCACTATTTTTACTGAACTGAAATAAATAAAGGTTTTCCTTTTTACTTGGATATCCAAATAATCCATTTTTTTAGATATTTTGTAACTGCATATGGTATAAACCGATAATAGCGGTTTGGTTTCTAGCACATTCAGCACTTTAGGCAGAGGAAGCGTTTTATTTTATTGGTAATCTAAAAATGAATGAAATAAATACATTTATATAATTCATTTAGCAAAATTCTTATCTGTAACAAATACCTAAATTGCAATAAGTATTTTCTATAAATGTACAAAAAATTAACGCTGATAGAGCTAGGAGAACGGTATCAAAGTATCAAAAATGCATTTAAATATATAAGCACTCAGCCTAGTTTCGTTTTCATCCCTCGAAATGTAATAAAGAGGATTTAATTTTCAAGCATGCCAATAAACACAATGCCATAAACCCGTTTTAAAATCGCATTAACACAGTAGTTGCAAAAAAGATGAACACATCATTTGTTTCAATGGACTGCTAACAATAAGCACACCGCCACTCTTACTCTCCCTATTTCTATCTCTACATGTTATATTTTTATAAATGTATTGGGGTTTACCGTCGCTGCGATAGTATTTCAATCATATAGCGACGTCCAGCTAATTACAGGTGGAGGAAGACCCCGAGTACACAGAGGTACCCGGGTAGAACCACCGACCTACCGCAAGCCAGCTGGAAGGCTTCCTCACATGAAATATCCTAAGTCCCTACCGGGATTCGAACCCACAGCGGTGAGGGGCTGAGAGATTTGTAGTCCACGACTGTAACCGCTCGGCCACGGCGGCCCCATAAATATGTGTATCTACATCAAAAGGTACCAAATCTAAAACAACAGAACTTCATTGTTCCAGGCCGGCAAAAGCCGACACGGTTCCTGATGCAGTTTTCACTTGCTGAATGGTGTTGTGCGTTTCTCCGTTTCTTTCTTTACATAATGTAATTTTGTAAAGGAAAAAAAACATTTATAAATAGATAGGCCGTTCGTCTTTTCTTGAAATTGTCTATGATAATGATAATGACAGATGTCATTATGTTTTCCGATATTTAAAAGTTAGTTTAGCGTTTGAGGTTTTATCTATGGAGTATTGCATTGTACATGTACTCAACAAAATGAAGTACACACGTACTTTTCATTTTCGTACTTGTTTTTTTTTTCTGCTAACAATAATAACAATATTTGCCTATGGAAACATAGGTTATAAAAATGATTACACCACTTTTTTATTTAAACTTTTTTTAATACCAGCTACCTATTAGAAATGTAGATCTTCGATTTAGTCATAATGTAATTCTGCTGATATCCCATTCACCAGCCAGTATGAAAACCAAAAGTTCGAACGTTTTTATTTAGAGTTTTCCCGCACGCCAACAACAATATTCATTCGGCCCGATTTCTTTAACGTTTACACACACACACACATTTCTACCCAAAGGACCATTTGGACAGAAGACTTACACGAACGAATGTATAAAGTTTATGGGTCACCTGACGAAATTTCAGCTTGTGATGTAGTTCAAAACATTTCTGAATAAATTGAGATTTATTCGCTTTCGCGTTTAGCTGTATTGAAGTGTAAAATAGACGGAACAGTTTTGAATAAAAAAATTAGAGAATGGTTTTTATCACCAAGGGCCTCCCCTGAGCTTTCTTTTCCTTTCGCTTCTAGATCAGCTGAATGAAAAAATATACGCCAGGTGGATCAATAGAAGCCAAAATGGAAGAATAAAAACCGTTTTTGAATCAAGCACTTGCAGTTACAAAACAGGCCATCTACAGTAGTGTGTAGTGAGTATATATAAATTATTTTTGTTTGTGTGATCAGGACATATATATAACAAAAATTATATCATTTGACTTAAATGATTTGTAAAGTACATTTTCAGTGAACAGAATCTGAATAAATTTAATTCAGACAACCATTGAATGCCTTGCAGCCTTAAGATCGAAATTCTCATATGGTGGTCCATCAATTGAAATCCTTATCAAATTATTGTGTGATTTAAATAGCATTTCATTCCTGAGGCAATTCATAATCAATTTAATTTACTAAAACCTTGTAGAATGCATTAAGACAGCAGCGTTTATCTGAAATATCTGCCCCATTCTGTTGCTGCTTAAATATTACCTACTTTAATGTTTTCTGAAGTTAAAAATGCAGGGCAGTAAGAAAAACAAATTATGGTTGATATACTGAATATTATTAGTTACTTTATTTAGACGTTTAACTTAGCAGTATTTTAAGTCTAATCCATTTAAAGAAATTAATATACTTTACATGTTCATTGTGCTCCTGTCAAAATCAACAAAGATTATTGAATTTTTTTTTTTTTTTTTTTTTTTTTTCATTTTTCATTTTTTTATCACATCCTCCTTCTGAAGAACCTGCCAACCAGAAGTGATGTAATTTGTAGTTGTGTTCTTAGGCACTGATTTGCAAACTATACAAGAATCCCTATCATATTTGACGAAATTTGGAGTTTCTAGATATCTTTGACGGTTGGCATGTAACCAGAATCAAAAACTCGCTTATGGTTCATTTTGCACGTGACTTTTATGATAACCAACAATGTGTATGGAGAATGGTGTCAATGGTAATTAAATTGTTAATCTTATATGTTTTATGAACTTAAAATTGATGAATGACTAACAAAAGCATCATATTCTTTAAATAAAAAAAAATTATTTTCAATCGCAAATAGCCTTTCCCAAATGATAATTAAATCAAAATATATCATGTTCGGTCATAGTGCGACGATTTGGTACTTATCAAGTTTCTTTTTACTCTATAAAATATCCTATCAATAAAAAATAAAAAATCGTCACAAATAGATAAACACTCGAAAGATTAAGTTAGTTTCCGCTTAAGGGCGCATGATACAGGGTTTTTTTTTTTTGTTGTTGTTGTTTTTTTGTTGTTTTTTAATAGAATTTTCTGATGTTCACATATCTATACAAAATGCGCTAAAACAAATATGTTGGGAATTCATCAGTCATCATGCTATCCATGGTATTTTTTTCTAATAAATGGCTCTAATAAATGGCTAAAGTATACATCTCTCGTTATAAAGAAAAAACATTAAAAAATATAGAAACAAGACAGATATACTAACAGTTATTACAATGTAATCATTATACATGTAATTCATTTTATCCGTATTAATGGTTTAAATATCCTCAGGCACTTTATTATTACAGGAATGGACAATAGCCATATAATATTTAGAAAATACGGAGGTTAAATAGCTCCAATTTCAGGTTTTCTTTTTTTTAATATTCACAAAAAATTATTTTATAGATTTTTTTTATATTTTCGTGTAAATGTTATTTGCTGGTTGCTTGATCAAAACAATGAAACAAGTATAGGTCACCGAGTTCATGTTTGAGCTACTGAGCTGTTACTGGATACTGTTTAATGTTTAAACAAAACAAAGAAAAGAGAAAACAAAACCGAAGCTTAAGATCTTAAAACAAAATTAATTTATCTAAAGTCAAAAACAATTCTTTTAGCGTAGTTGTATTGACATTGCGACAGCTTAAATCCAAACTTTTGGAGTATCTGAAATATGTTTATCTTTACATGTCTGAAACAATGCGATGGTAAACTGAAATAAACATCCTTAACTGAATTGTATGTGAATTGTATGAAAACCATAAGGTTATGTCGCATTTATACTGTGGCTTAGAAAAATATATATAAAAAAAACATCCGAAAACAATTTTGCCAATTATGTCGTTTATTAATTTTCGCCATCAAATCTTTTTTTTCTTTTCATCTTATTTTGGAAACTGACATAAAAGCCATGTTATTTAGAATATTAAGCTTGTGGGGATTGTTATGGCAAATTAAAACATGGTTGTAAACTCGTTGACTGTTTTTGAAAATGGATTACAAATGGGTTGCATGTCTCTTAAACTGATATTTGACTTTCACTTGTATGACAATGTGTTCTCAGTAATGGATGATTAATGAAAAAAAATCAATCTTTTTTATTAAATGTCATATCCTTTTGACGGCAAAAATAACAGTTTGTCAACTGGTTTTAAAGCGAAGAATACCGATAAGGAATGATTTAAAGAAACAGAATATTAAAATGAATGTCGATTAACGATGAAAGATGCAATAACTTGAATTATACTTCTATTATGACGCGTATGAAATTTAAAGTGGAAATACAAGATAACTAAATTTGTAACGAGTATAACTAAATGTGTGGCTCAATATATGCACTCTTGACATTTTTTGACATTTTGAGGTTGATACCCTGGTTTAAAAATAGGTTTCAAAAGTATAGTTTTTCTTTCTTCAATGACGCTAAATAGATAATAACTTCCACAACTGGCCTGTTAATAGATTCTAAATCGCTCCAAATATAAACCCGCATAATTTTATTATGATTAATGGGGTACAACAAAAGTATTATGCAAACACTGGGAATAGATAAGTTGTTACTTTGATTTAATGCAAAAATAAAATCAGAAATTTAAGCATAATGGAGTGAAAGATCTTAAAAACGAAACTCTCGTAATTCACCAAACTTGGTCACAGTGCGTATTGGCACATAATCTCAGCCAAGATTGACAACAAGCCAGAATGTCCCAGACACTCAAGACTTTCGACCCTTTTATTGATTAAAAATACAGACTTAGTGGTGTCTAACACACGTGAGCCCAGCTTGTCCAAACTTTGTCACAATGTGTATGAGATAATTAAATCGTTCACTCGAGTTATAATCTCGTTCCCTCGGCATTAAGAAGAAGTGCATGCCATCTCTATGCCATCGTATGTTTTGCATGTAGCCTTCTTAAATGTACCCAGTGATACTGACTCTGAACCATCTCGTGTACTGTCAATCAAACGGAAGTTGGTTCAGTAAAGCAAGCTGACTTGCGGTAGGTCGGTGGTAGGTGGTTCTACCTGGATGCCTCCGTGCATTCGGGGTCTTCCTCCACCTGTAATAAGCTGGCCGTCGCTAACTCTTTATCAAAGATGACACTCCCAATAACACATATCGCTGCTGAAAAGCATGTCGTTGGATAAAATCTTCGAGTGGCGTCGAACGATATAGCAAATGGTACTAGTATATCGGAGGACAACATGCGAAAACAAAATGGACAAAACCTAGCTTCTTCACTCAAGCCCTCATAACGACCAATGATCAATGAGCAGGTTGTAAAATCATATTACAATATTGTTTAGTTTTAAAATCAGATTTCACAGACCTATACAGTCTTAATCTATTTCGACCTTGCCCAGATGGCCAAATAAAACAAGTTTGCCATTCACTTACATAAGTTGTTCATTGCAGTAATCTCAACAACGTGCACAAATTTACCAGCCACACGATTTTGTAAACATATATACTCGTATTTATTCAAATCATTCATAATTAAAAAAGACTTTACATAACAATACCAGTTTTAATATGACCGATTTGCCTTACTGTATGCCCAAAGTGCAATACGTTTGTTTAGCCTAGATTCCTCCATTTTTGATAATTTTGACAAGTATAAAGCAATAAACTTCCATAGACGGACAATCACCCGCAAGTCCAATATTTAGCGTGTATTTGCCAACCCCAAGGAAAACCTTTGTGCCCTGTTATATACAGTCTCAATACAGGAATATGAGCGAAATCCCCAAAGAGGAGAACTGTAACTAACGACAGGCCACACAACTGCATCATATAACTTTGTAATTACATTGTAGGGGAGACAACCAATGCTTTTATATTTTGCGATTAGCAAACCTAATGCGCGACTAGCACTCTGGGCCACAGCATTAACAGTACATTGAGATCAAGATGCTCATGAAAACTACTCAAGGTAAGTATACCTATCTATAAATGTTAAATGGCTGGAACCACACGTAAACTGATAATTTGTACGAGCCACGGAATTAGGTCTAAAATGGACTATATTACTTTTGGTGGAATTAACATGCATATCATTTACAGAACACCATTTACTTAAGGCGGTTAATAAATAATGAAGTTCATCTTCGGATTCAGCATTAAAACGATGTCAACAGCATACAACATTATACAAACTTTTTCATCATCAACAGGCGCTTCTATTTCGAATGCATTGAGGTAAACTGATAAATCGTTAATGAAAAAATTAAAAAGTATAGGAGATAACAAACAGCCTTACCTCAAGACGCAGCCTTCACCAAACCATTCTGTTCTGTACGAATTAATTCTAACACAGGAAGATACAGATTTATATAGGGACTTAATAGCTGTTAACATTTTACATCTAATACCTGATTTAGATTCCATAACATAGTTCTATTTACGAGTATAGTATCATAGGCTTTTCTAAAATCGATAAAAGCACAATAAGTAAATTTACGAAACTTCTTCCTAGAGTCAAGAATAGTGTGCAGTGACATGAAATGATCCGTCGTGCTTCTACCCTTTCTAAAACCAGTTTGCTCTTCCGCAGTAATATCATTATCCTCCGACCATTTGGGGAGTCTACAATTTAAAACATGACAATATAATTTATACATAGATGATGCAAGAGAAATACCCCTATAAGAGAGAAGGTCTCTTTTGTCAGCTGTAGACGATTTCGTATGGGGTTTATTATACATTTACTCCAAAGGGAAGGAACGATACCTTTATCAAAACAAATATTAAACAACACATGGAGAAATGAAATAGAGCATCGTTGTTTAAATATTATCAATACCACATGCTTTACCTTATTAGCAGATATTAAGGCATTACGTATTTCTAGTAGGGATATGATCATTAAAACAAGGTTTCATACACTCGTCATTATTAACAACACCATCGTTATTGATGTCACCAGCATCTGTGTTTATATTAGAATTTTCAGTATAAAATAGGGAGCTAAAATCATGTTTCCACTTGTTAAGAACGGTATTAACATCATTTGATACAGAGCCGTCAGGCATAACCGCTTCCATAGGGATGGAATCACTGGTTTTAACATTCACACCAATTTTACCAACAGATTTCCAAAAATTTGAGGAGTCGATATTACATTTATCAAACAACTGTGTTTGTAGAGAATACCAGTGTAAACGTTTTTGCACGTTGTACTTCACGATCAAAACTTTTACGTTTATTCGCATAAACATTTTTAAAAGATCTCTTTACACATAAATCACTACAGGATAACCTCTCTCTCTCTCTCTCTCTCTCTCTCTCTCTACCGTACACACATTGTTCCATAAATCATTTAGGGTGTCAGACCACCATGGTTAACCCGGGCGACGTCTTTTGTTACTGACACCGAACTGAATAACTTTACATGGTAGTTTAGTACACATATTATTAGTAACAATTTCACACCAGTCATCATACACATCCTCTTTGTCTGATTGCGTCCGAAAACCAGTTTCAAGTTTAGAAATGGTTTCGTTAACAACAAGTATGACAAATAGGCTATCATGTTTATAACAACTATCATTTGTAAAGGTAGTTTTCCTGGCATCCTAAAATGTTCATGGTGTAAACAATCTACCCTACAACGTTTTGAATCCTTGCGACATTCCTTTCATTTCTAAAGCTTAATTAAACGCAAGACGAGAAGTTCACTTGGCAGCTCTATATAGATGTGCTCCCAACAGAAACCAAACAAAGACTATTTGACTGTATGCCCCGACTTGTGTGGGAATATTAAAATAAATGTGTGTGTGTGTGTGTGTGTGTGTGTGTGTGTGTGTGTTCTTCATTAATTAAGCTCAGTGAAAACTCCTTGTGCGACCCTGTTCATATTAAGATAAAACGCGATTTTTCAAGCACTTCAAGGAGATCCACTGAGAATTAATCTGTGGATATCTCTAATTTTACAGGATGTGAAAACCATACCACATTATTATCCAGTTCATCCTTGTTATCTGTTTGAAATCACGGAAAATCTCGTTTTATTTTCGTAAAGGGATGCAAAACAGAAGAGATATAAATTAAATCATTTCAGATTTTCTGAATTTCAACAGAAATATTGCTAACTAGTATGGGAATCTTAGATACTAGGCAATTAGTCATAAACGAAAATTAAAAAATGTTTTTTTTTTTTTTTTTTTTTTGTTGTTTTTTTTTTTCGTTTTTCGAAAGCAAAAAGGGTATTTTCCTTTTAAAACGTATTTAATATGCACATGTGCTACACCCCTTAGTAAAATGATAAAATTTAAAATCAGTCAACTGTGCTAATTCGAAAAAAATATTATATCTTTTTTATTACTATTAACTTTTTATTTTGATTGAAAACTCGGATATCGACGTACATTAGGAACGGTCGCAAATCTTTCTACGCATCATGTCCAGATAAAATTGTAAATATGTGTACATGTCGAAGTCAACTATCCTTTGTACCACAAAACTGCTCTTTTTATTAAGCCTGGTGCCCTAGAAGCTGTGATATCTATATGACAGAGGCATTCAATCCCAGAGAACCATAATAGTTTACATATTTATAACTATTAAGCTAAAAATCGTGTACTCTGTATGGAAAGTTTATATATGACATATTTTCAATGTAACTCTTTTTAATAACGTTTCGATCAAATGCCTTTATCAAAATATCAACAATTATTGGCAGCACTATATACTTGCAATTTCCTGCAAACATAATAAAACAGTAAACTTAAGCAGGAAATGACGTTGTACAGGATATGACATCATACTCAATCTTTTGTTTGTCCTAATGCATATCTTGTCATCCTAAATTCGTATAACTTTGTCTCTTCTAAAAGATAGTTACATATTCTATGATTATGACATTTTTTAGCCATTCCTGTTTTTTTCTGTACCATTAAACGTATTATTCAATATATGACATGTAAAAAACCGAATATGTTTTTGGCATATATATATTTGTAATAATCTAATGTTTGAAATAATAGCATTTAAAGGATTTTTGAATTATTATATTCTACCAATTTACATAAAAACATACCCCACAACAATCTATAAGCTACCTATTCCATTTCCGACCATTTATGATTCCGTCAGTGTAACAAATCCAACAGAAATAGTAATGGAATTCATAAAAATACGGAATGGAAATGTTATACAGCGTTATACTGATACAACCACAACAACAACAACTTTGTAGTTGTGTCGATCTCTATAGATATATAATGAAAACTAATATTTTTCTACAGTAGCAAATACTTTTCTTGAAATAAAAAGTTCAACTTATAATGATAAAATCAAAGCCAAATAAGCTACTTTGTTAATATCCTGAAGTGTTAATAAATTGTATTTGGCTAATACCCTTTTTGTGAAACACTAATATCATTATGTTGCTCAGGGTGGATAATCGATTTCACAAAGCAACTTTCAAAAATCAGTTACTTCGGATATATAACATTACGATAAAGATTCACAGTGTTTCTTAAAATAGGTTAACCTTTAATTGTGTCAGCTTCACTCTTGTAAACGACACAACATCGTGTTATTTTCGTAAGAAGTATTGCTATTAATTATATACTCAATAACTGCCTCCTAAATCTGCGTTCGACAGGAATAATAATCGCCCTAAACCACACACAACCTACACCTTTTTTCCCCAGCAATTAGTGAGGACATCATTTGGGTAAGCAATTATTATATTCAATAATACAATGTGATAATATCATTGCAAATATTGCGTCTGAAACCGTGAGCTGCTTTCTTCAATCATTAGAAAAGCAAATGAGGCCATATTTGATATGTGGGTTTCATCACTGTTGTGCAGTTCATCAGCTGTCTGCAGTAATTTGAAAAGTATATATTTTATCTTTTTCTGTGGCTGCAATTAAGAGTTGGTGCATTGCAGAAAATATCTAGGATTAATGATAAAGAACTCTATAACGTTTTAACCCCTGCATTTTAACTGTGTCTTTTATAATTTTAGCATACAGCTGAGACAGTAATAGAATGACCTGAACTTCATTATACGTTTTCTGTTTGTACAAATAAGTCGCATTTGATTAACAATTTAAGTAACAAATATTAGCAGACTTTTTGAAACGAAATTTGTCACATAATACATTTGTAAATGTTTTAAATAGAGGGGATTTCAAAACATCATATTTCTGGTCTTGCATTTTTATTTTTATTGTATCATAACTTTAAGCCGACTTGTTTTTGTTCCTAGAATATATCATATAAATAAAATCTAGTTTGCAAGTATAAATAAAGCAATAACAACTACATTGAAAGAATGTGTTTATTGCCGAAACCTTTGTCTTGATCATGCATCTTAATATAATTTTCAGAGTACTGGTGTTTTCTTTGTTTCTTTTCGACTAATTGCTATCAGCAAAATTCAAAACGGGTGAACTTTGTTCAAAACCAAGTACTAGTACTTAATGGAATGTATTTGTCTTCTTCAAACACATCCAACTATATTTGCATATGCTTTATGCTTACATCCGTATACAGTATTTCAATTGCTTACATTTATAGTAATTCTACAATATGCACATTTTGGCCCACGTTTTTTGTTGTTTTTTTTTGTTGTTGTTTTTTTATGGTGTTGTTCTTATGTTTTTTGTGTGTGTCAGACTTATGAAATATTGGGCTAAAATTATTCATCCAAGCAATAAGGTTTTATTTGTACCAGCAGAAAACCCCATTGTTAGGGAAAAGAATACAACAAGTCATTGTTTATCAACAATATTATTTCTACGGTCAGTTGTCGAATCTTAAAGGCAACATGACAAGTATAGTGAACTTCGTAACTTAAAATACTTGAAATATCATAAAGTATATGGCATTTATGAGTTTGAAAAAAGCTACCGTTTCAGTGTCTATTTAATAGTTTTGATTTAGAAATCTGAAACACTGCTATTAAGATGACGTTCATTGAGATGTTATTATACATATATATATATATATATATATATATATATATATACAAATGACAAAAAATAATTTATAATCTGAAGACAAGACTGGGCCTGAGTTATTGACGAAAATGAATTTCATGTATTTATTTAAAAGTACAATAATGAAGGTGACCCAACTTGTAATATTTCTGTAAGTTGCTCTTGCTCTCGTAGATGTGTTTTGAAATAATTCAGCAACAGGGTCTGAAAATAATCAAGCTGCTATATTTATTTTTTATAATTTAAAAAAACGCAGAAAACAATGATCAGACGTCGTTTTTGACACATGTTTTCTATGATTTGCAGCTTGATATTGGTGTATTTTTGTCATAAAGAAAAATAATTTAATATCAGAACATGTTATGTCGGATTCTTTAAACCTCCCATGAATGAATATAAAAGTTCAGTTATTTTTAAATTGTTGAGCAGCTTCAGATCAAATCAATCTTCTTAATTCACAAGAAATACCCTAAAACTCACATCCAAAATTATAAATGGAATTTTTACTTTAAATGAAAAGTTGAATATTAAGTAATAACGTTAACAAACGATTCGGTGGTTGTTTCTTTTGTGTTAAAGAATGCAAATGCTGCATCTGTATTTCAAACTTATTGCAAAATCTAGCTTATTACACGTGGAAGTCGAAGAAGACACAAGAGTGTACGTTATTGCTGTAAAATTGAATAATGTTATCAAAATTAATATGATTAACCTTCTTTTCAGGCCAACATTGGAACTGTTTAATCAGGGTCGACTTAGTGTATTTATTCATAGAAATTTTATTCTATGTTATGGCTTAGGTTCCACACTGTATGCATAGCTAAATTTATTCCATTGTTTTATAGGTCATTATTAATATTCTGTCAATTCCTATTCCTATTCATTAAATTATTTATTCATAAAGGAAATTGTTACATGATCATTTTTATAATCGCTTTATATGATAATTTTCTTATAGATTTACAAAGGAGTTTCAACTCAGAGGATGTGTTTATTTTCAAATGCGAGATAGAATTGAAAATTATTTTGTAAGTCTCTGAGCATGACAGGATGTTTTGTTTGAAATCAGGACTACTGGTTTGATGCGTCGCCGACCATAAGGTATGAAGTTCGTAAGGACGCATACTTAACGAACGTTAATTACAAGTATCGGTAAGTTCTCCTATCTATTAAATTTATGGAAATTTCATTTGTTTTACATACGATATCAGTAGACTTATCACTCCAGGTTACATTGCCAGATCGATTACACTCTTCCCTGCAAAGCTTCGAGAAACGGTAGTCGAAAACGACAACGAAGAAAATCACATGCATGAAGTAACAACAGTGATACCATCCAAATAAATAGAATAAATGTGTCTTTACCTTTTACATGAACACTTACTCATGTTTGTTAATATATATTTAAAATATCTTTATTTTGTTCAATAAGTTCATTTCGACTGTAAGGGCCCATAAGATTTTTTTCGGTATAATGGTAAGGGGGTTTACCATGTTCATCTGTTTTAAATTTTAGACAAAGTTAGCGTATAACCTTCGATAATGTATCATTATGTGAACCAATTATTGTCAAATTACTGTATTTAAAAATAATTTAGATATATAAAATGTAGTGTGGAATAATACAAAGCTTGGTACAGCGATTCCAGAAAATGTTTTACTGCTAATATAGGATTGCTCATCAAACGTGGCAAAGATAAATCAATAAAGTAAGTGTGTTCAACTAAATGAACAGATATATTATAGGCTAACCTTCGCACAATATGCCATTTACGTCAATTTATACTGTTAATTTTCTTGGCAAATGTCATTATCGGAGTGGAGAAAGAAGTAGAAACTGTAGTCATTTGCCCGTGTAGTCGTCTTCTTGCTAGAAAACAAAAAACGTGAAGAACCGCAAAACAACGGAATCTGTAAAACAAAATGATCCTGCATTTTATACATGAGTTTCATATTTCATTCACCTCTAGGGGGCATTCCAAGTTAGTTCTATTTTCTTTCTGAATGTATAAAGACAGACGACGTGGCTGGTTACTTACTACAACAATTGTTATTGGCAATAATTGTCGTCGTATGGTTTAGAAATCAAGACGCTCTCGAATTGTACTTATTTTACAAGTACTTATTTTCGTATGCTTACTTTGAAACAATCTCTTCTGTATCTATTTTATCGATTTGCAAAATTTGTCTGCACAAAATTGTCAATTTACCAAACTTCAGACTCCTGACAAAATAAGCCCACGGTCGTTAAACTAAAACCTTATATCAACTCATATCAAATCCTAAGTAAAGTAGGATCAAATACTGTTTTGGGGACTGTCGTAGATTGCAGATTTCAGACGGTTCTCTCCTTAGTAAGATTGATAGTATGAAAGTTTCTTACAAATGCATGAATGCAACGCAATTGAAAGCAGACAAACATATATCTTGTTGATTTGAAATATTGTTTTCGATTATATATACGTTTTGCTTTTGATTTTTTATATATTGAAGCTTGTGGCGAATACAGTCATTAAACTCTACGTATCGTTCATTGAAAGCAAGAAGGATCAGCCTCTTTTTATATATGCTGATACCCCTTCTGGTTTTTAATGGATGTTATATTCTTTGTAGACAGTCATTAACTTACATTTATTCTGTATTTAAACCACCTATAAAACATACGAGGGCAAGAGAAAATAGGGTGACTTATATTTTAACTTAAAACATTTTCGTGACGTAATTCTTTGTTATTTCAGTACATTATATGGAATATTGTACTGTATCCATCTAATAAGTTAATTGAAATCCAATGATAACATTTGGCACTCCAAAAGTTTACATAGATCCATGCAGAGTTCCATTTCCTCGTGTTTCTAGGGTGTCTGTCTCTTATTTCAAGAAAGGAAATCAGAAATGATTCAAACTCCTCATGCTTATTTTGAGATGTCAAATATTATAACAATGAGAAAATGTTTTAAGTGTGAGAAACGCCTCAAAGAATCCAGTATTTCTATGAATCACCCTTTATTTCAATAGTTCAATTTAATGATGCTCCCATTTTTGTATGTCATCCCTGAATAACAGTTCCTTTTCACGGTCCGAGAAAAAGCCTCAACAGCCCCAGTGACGTTCTTATCTCTGTCTGAATAATTACTCTACAGTTCTGACTGAAATTTTGGAATACTGTGTATAAGGCAGGATATCGAAGCCACACTCAGTGGTGTGAGGTATGGGAAGATGAAAAAGGAAACTTGTTTTGAGGTATCCTCTCTGTGTCTTTTAAGTTTCTTCCTGCTTTAATTTTTCAGCCCAGCTCAAAAAAAAAAAAAATACGGTAAAGACTGAGATGGACATTTAGCACTGTTTAATTGCTATCTAAAATATTATAAACTATCTCCATTTTTAATTTATTTTGAGGGAATGCAATCATTTCATCTGTGATACACTGTGCTTTGCTATCAACACACAGCGTTTCAATCTGAAAACCATTTGTTTTAGTCTGTGATTGTTATAAAAATTAAAATTTTGATCGGTTTCCTTGCCTGACAGATGTAATGAATATTGGAAGTCAGCGTGTAATATGCAATAGTGTCTCGCTATAGAGAAATATAACTCGATATTGAAGATGATTAATCAAAATCTGTTCCAAAATATTAACCAGAAAGGTTACTGTACTAAATCATACAGAGGTAAGTATCATAACACAATGTTCTGAATAATTATTTTATTACAAAAACTAATATTTATTCAGCTAGGAAGATTGATAAATTAAACATTTAGATCAACAATGATAAATGAAGACGCCCGTGTTTTTCACTTCCGGTGAAAATTTTTCTTAAAAGTATCTGTTAATCGTTACATCTATATATCAATATTTAGAACATGAGCGCACAAAACGAAGAGTCTCGATTCGATGCATGTTGTAATTTCTGAAGCAATTGATGATGTGAATTAATAGATCTTTAGTTTGTATTCATTATAACTACATATACAATGTACCTAGAAGAATGGCCCTAACTGCGTGGTTGCGAATCCCGACAGGGTCATTCAGATTTTCATGTGAGGAAGCCTTCCAGCTGGCTTGCGGTAGGTCGGTGGTTCTACCCGAATGCCTCCGTGCATTCGGGGTCTTCCTCCACCTATAATTAGCTGGACGTCGCTTTATGATTGAAATACTGTCGAAGAGACGGTAAACTCAAAAAGTCAAGTCAGAATGGCAGACTTTAATTATAGCTTTAATCATTGGCAAGCAAAATATTTAAGTCATGCTAATTTGTTAGTTTATTTTAATTATACCGTCCCCGGTGGCCGAGTGGTTAGAGCGTCCGCCTCTGGAGCGGAAGGTCGTGGGTTCGATCCCTGGCCGCGATGTACCAAAGTCGTAAAAAATAGTACTGTTATAGCTCCCTTGCTTGGCGCTCAGCATATAAGGTTAGTTGCAGGACTGGTTTGCCCGTTGTCAGGATAATGTGACTGGGTGTTGTATCATGCCACATGTCTACGACGTGATACTGCAGTGCGGCAGCACTATATCTGTCTGAAGTAGACATCGTCTTTAAATAACTGAAATACTGTCAGTGGGACGTTAAACCCAACAAACAAACAAAACAAACATATTTATACACAATTAGTATATCAGTATCAGAGTTCAATATTTTGTTGTATGTGTATTCATGACGAATTGTATAAAATAATAATAATAATAATAAAACTTTAAATATTGCTTCTTTAGACCCCTAATAGAAATATTCCGACGGTCTCTTCCTAATTCCCCAGAGTTCCGCCTCGGAAACGCAATGAACCTATACCATAACCATATTTCATGACTTAGGTTTGTCGCGGCAAGGGATCGAACCCACGATTTCCCCCTCCCGAAGCGGACGCTCTAACCACTCGGTCACCGGGGACAGTCTTTGAATACTTGTGCCAAACATCTTTGCATCAAATTTCTATAACTGAGACGGTCTCCATGCTAACATAGTACTTTCAGTATTTGATATCACTTAAATTTTTCCTTTCCAAATCAAACATGTACAAAATTCAATGTGATTGGCTTTACGGAAACGGACGCAGCATAATATAATTTGGCGATAAGAAATTCTTTCTCGAAAATATATAACAATATGATCGTCTCTGATTATCATGAATGACAATTGTAACAAGTAATTTGATTGGGTGACTAACACGTTTCCTCGAGTTATTATCTCGTTCTCTCGAGATAATAAATCGTTCCGTCGAGAATATCAACTCATTCCCTGGACTTATTATATCGTTCCCTCGAGATGATAACTTGTTTCCATTAAATTTCCCCGACTTATTTCTCGAGGTAACGAGGTCTTGGAAATTAAGCTCCGTCGACTTATTATCTCCTTCTCTCGACATAAAAAAGAGAAGTGCATGTTACCTCTATGGCACCGTAAGTATGCTACCGTACATCATTGCAGGAGACGAAAAACATAAATAAACTTGCAAAAATCTCTTAAAAGGTAAACAACTTAATAGCTCAGTAAAACTCGAATAAGAATAGTATATGGGATGTTTAGTTATTTTATAAGATATAATTATGATGTATTTGTATATACATGAAACCAGCCAACGGACTGACCCTTAATTTTAACATCATTAGCTTGTCCTACACTTTACCATAGAAAATACAAGTGTGTTTGTGTGTCAAAGGACTGTGAAAATAGTATACTTACTAAGAGTAGTAACCTTGTATATTTCATTACCGCCATACCGATACTTTACAATTTATCTTCAGTCAAGCAATTCAGGAGAAAATATGACAATATATTTCAATACGCAAACAAACTACACTAATTATGTATATAATAATTCAGATGTGTAAACGTAAAAACGTAAAAATTCTTAATGAGGCATACAAAGAAAAACACGTAGTGCTGTGTTTAACCTTTATGTTACGCATTCCATCTGTCTCCGGGGAAACAGTGCGTCTTGTAGGAAGTGTGCGTAATGGACGTGCGAAGGCACATGGACGATTCCCGGTGCCAGTCACGGAATGCTAGACGCATACAAAAGTATGGAAAGGAAATCCTTACAGGTTCCATTAAATAAAATTATACATACACGTCATAAGAGTCACTCAGCATTTGCCGTCTTAAACTAAAGAAATGAATTCCGAAATCATTAAAGGTACATAGCCAGGCACAAAAGTTATACTGGTGACTGGTGTGATATTTAAACAATTTATTCAAATTTTCTCTGAATTGTCCAGTAATACAAACTCTCTTTTGAAATTTATAATTTCAAACTAATATGACAATTATAAACATTGTGATTTATTTCTTTTTTTTTATAAAAAACTAATTTTTAAAAAGGTTGATATATGCCACATCTAATCATTTGTTCATATTTCATATATAATTATATTACTTATTTGATCCTGATTTTTGATCAAACATCTAACTTCGTAATACGGTTAACAGTTCAAATACAGAAAAGAATTCAATACGGAATCGTTTGCTGCATCTGGCATAAATCTTTATATTTTACTACATTCGAGATTCAAAGCGGCGAAACGGGAGGTAACTGCGAGTGGTTGAATTATGACACTCTATATATAGATGGTGCATGTACCAAGTTGGAAGAATAATCACCAAACTTGATGTTTTAGCATAATACTTGTCATGAACTTGTTTAAAGCTAAGATGTACTATGCGTTGTGTATGCGAATAGAGGCTTGTATAGATTTACATAAAATATGTTGAATCTTGAATCTTAAAACTAAGTTTGATTCAGTGTTGGTTATCGATAATCAGAGCTTTATTCTTGTATGCGTGAATACAAGCGTATGTATGTAATTGCAGAATCCTGCTCGGCATTTGTGTTTTTTTGAGTGGTTTCCCGGTTGGGTTGGAGTATTTTTTTTTTCTGGTCTGGTCTGGTTTTGGTGTGTGGATGGCATGATATGGAGGTTCGGTATTGCATGGAGTGGTATGGAATTGTATGTTTTTATATGGTATGACGTGGTTTTGTGTGGTATGGTATGAAATGGCTTGGTATGGCATGGTTTTGTATGACATAGTATGATGGTTTGGTATATTATAACATGTGGCATGGTATGGTAAGGTATGGTTGAAACTAAAGTGTGTAGATAGATGCACAGTCTTCTGAAGATTTAAATACCTCCGGGTCAGTGTAAATCCTATCAGGCGAAGTGTGATCTCACAGCATACTCAGTGGACTGACTTCATGATGTGTTTTTCAAATCTGTTTATTTGCTTCCATCAGTTTAATTTATTTATTTCAAGAAAATAGATTTGACAGCAGCATCATTTTCGTGAGGCAGCGTTTCCCTTTATTTAATATATTTAAATAAAATCATTCCTTATTTAATAGGATATTTGTGATATTTTATAATCCCTTACTAAAATGCAATTCACTATTTTTACTGATACTGAAATAAATAAATGGATTCTTCCAGATGCATTAATGAAGTTGAAAGGATGCAGATAAAAGCTTTATTCTCCCTGGGTAAATATTTGTGCTTGGATATCCAAATAATCTATTTCATTTTAGATATTTTAGTAACTGCATCATGGTAAAAAGCAATATGAGCGGTTTGGTTTCTAGCACATTCAGCACTTTAGGTTGAGGAAGCGTTTAAATTTATTGTTAATCTAAAAATGAATGAAATAAATACATTTATATAATTCATTTAGCAAAATTCACATCTGTAACAAATACCTAAATTGCAATAAGTATTTTCTATAAATGTACAAAAGTTGTAGGGCTGTTAGACCTAGGAGAACGGTATCAAAGTATCAAAAATGAATTTAAATATATAAGCACTCAGCCTAGTTTCGTTTTCATCCCTCGAAATGTAATAAAGAGGATTAAATTTTCAAGCATGCCAACAAACACAATGCCATAAACCCGTTTTAACCTTGCATTAACACAGTAGTTGCAAAAAAAGATGAACACATCATTTGTTTGTTTCATTGGACTGCTAACAATAAGCACACTGCCTCTCTTACTTTCCCTATATCAATCTCTACATTTTATGATATTTTTATCAATATGTGTATCTACATCAAAAGGTACCAAATCTAAAACAACAGGCCTTCATTGTTCCGGACCGGCAATAGCCGACACAGTTCCTGATGCAGTTTTCACTTGCTGAATAGTGTTGTGCGTTTCTCCGTTCCTGTCTTTAAATGATGTAATTTTGTAAAGGAAAAAAATATTTATATATAGATATGCCGCTCGTCTTTCCTTGAAATTGTCTATGATAATGATAATGACAGATGTCATTATGTTTTCCGATATTTAAAAGTAAGTTTAGCGTTTGAGGTTTTATCTGTGGAGTATTGCATTGTACATGTACTCAACAAAATGAAGTACACACGTACTTTTCATTTTCGTACTTATTTTTTTCTGCTAACAATAAAACCAATATTTGCCAATGGAAACATAGGTTATAAAAATGATTACACTACTTTTTTATTTAAACTTTTTGTAATACCAGCTACCTTTTAGAAATGTAGATCTTCGATTTAGTCATATTGTAATTCTGCTGATATCCCATTCACCAGCCAGTATGAAAACCAAAAGTTCGAACGTTTTTATTTAGAGTTTTCCCGCACGCCAACAATATTCATTCGGCTGGATTTCTTTGACGCTTACAAACACACACACACACACACACACACAGAGAGAGAGAGAGAGAGAGAATATCAGCTTGTGATGTGGTTCAAAACATTTCTGAATAAATTGAGATTTATTCGCTTTCGCGTTTAGCTGTATTAAAGTGTAAAAAAGACGAAACAATTTTGAATAAAAAAAAATAGAGAATGATCTTTATCACCAAGGGCCTCCCCTGAGCCTTCTTTTCCTTTCGCCTCTAGATCAGCTGAATGAAAAAATATACGCCAGGTGGATAAATAGAAGCCAAAATGGAAGAATAAAAACCGTTTTTGAGTCAAGCACTTGCAGTTACAAAACAGGTCATCTACAGTAGTGTGTAGTGATTTTATATTTGTGTTTGTGTGATCAGGACATATATATATAACAAAAATTATATTATTTGACTTAAATGATTTGTTAAGTACATTTTCTGTGAACAGAATTTGAAAAGATTTAATTCAGACAACCATTGAATGCCTTGCAGCCATAAGATCGAAATTCTCATATGGTGGACCATCAATTGAAATCCTTATCAAATTACTGTGTGATTTAAATAGCATTTCATTCCTGAGGCAATTCATAATCATTTTAATTTACTTAACCTTGTAGAATGCAAGTGGATAGCAGCGTTTATCTGAAATATCTGCCCCATTCTGTTGCTTCTTAAATATTTTCTGCTTTAATGTTATCTGAAGTTAAAAAAAGCATGGCAGTAAGAAAAACAAATTATGGTTAATATACTGAATATTATTAGTTACTTTTATTTAGACGTTTAACTTAACAGTATTTTATGTCTTATCCATTTAAGGAAATTAATATACTTTTCATGTTTATTGTGCTCCTGTCAAAATCAACAAAAAAATTTGAATTTTTTTTTTTTTTTTTTTTTTTTTTTTTTTTGTCACATCCTCCTTCTAAAGGACCGGCCAACCAGAAGTGAAGTAATTCATATCTGTGTTCTTAGGCACTAACTTGCAAACTTTACAAGAATCCCTATCATATTTGGCGAATTTTGGGGTTTTTAGATATCTTTGACGGTGGCATGTAACCAGAATCAAAACTCGCTTATGGTTCATTTTGCACGTGACTTTTATGATAACCAACAATGTGTATGGAGAATGGCGTCATTGGTAATTAAATTGTTAATCTTATATGTTTTATGAACTTGAAATTGATGAATGACTAACAAAAGCATTATATTCTTTAAATAAAAATTTGATTTCCAATCGCAAATAGCCTTTCCCAAATGATAATTAAATAAAAATAAAGCATGTTTGGTCATCGTGCGACGATTTGGTACTAATCAATTTTGTTTTTACTCTGTAAAAATTCCTATCAATAAAACATATCGTCACAAATAGATAAAAACTCGAAAGATTAAAGTAGTTTCCGCTTAAGGGCGCATGTTACAGTTTTTTTTTTTGTTTTTTTTTTTTGTTGTTGTTTTTTTAATAGAATTTTCTGATGTTCACATATAAAAATGCGCTAAAACAAATATGTAGGGAATTCATTAGTCATCGTGCTATCCATGGTTATTATTTCTAATAAATGGCTAAAGTATACATCTCTCGTTACAAAGAAAAATAACATTAAAATTATAGAAACAAAACAGATATACTAACAGTTATTACATTATAATCATTATAATTCATGTTATCCGTATTAATGGTTTAAATATCCTCAGGTACTTTATCTTTACACAAATGGACAATAACCATATAATATTTAGAAAATACGGAGAAGAAATAGCTCCAATTTCAGTTTTTCTTTTTTTTTTAAATTCACAAAAAAATCATTTTACATGTATATGTTTTTTAATATTTTTCGTGTATATGTTATTTGCTTGTTGCTTGATCAAAACAATGAAACAAGTGTAGGTCACCGAGATCATGTTTGAGCTACTGAGCTGTTACTGGATACTGTTCAATGTTTAAACAAAACAAAGAAAAGAGAAAACAAAACGAAGCTTAAGATCTTAACACAAAATTAATTTATCTAAAATCAAAAACAATTCTTTTAGCGTAGTTGTATTGACATTGCGACAAACTTTTGGAGTATCCGAAATATGTTTATCTTTACATGTTTGAAACAATGCGATGGTAAACTGAAATATACATCCTTAACTGAATTGTATGAAAAACATTAGGTTATGTATCATTTATATTGTGGCTTAGAAAAAAATATGTATAAAACATCCGAAAACAATTTTTCATATTATATCGTTTATTAATTTTCGCCACCTAAACTTTTTTTCTTTCCATCTTATTTTGGAAACTGACATAAAAGCCATGTTATTTAGAATATTAAGCTTGTGGGGATTGTTATGACAAATTAAAACATGGTTGTCAACTCATTGACTGTTTTTGAAAATGGATTACAAATGGTTGCATGTCTCTTAAACTGATATTTGACTTTCACTTGTATGACAATGTGTTCTCAGTAATGGATGATTAATGAAAAAAAATCAATCTTTTTTATTAAATGTCATATCCTTTTGACGGCAAAAATAACAGTTTGTCAACTGGTTTTAAAGCGAAGAATATCGATAAGGAATGATTTAAAGAAACAGAAGATTAAAATGAATGTCGATTAACGTTGAAAGATGCAATAACTTGAATTATACTTCTATTATGACGCGTATGAAATTTAAAGTGGAAATACAAGATAACTAAATTTGTAACGAGTATAACTAAATGTGTGTACAAATGGTTGCATGTCTCTTAAACTGATATTTGACTTCCACTTCCATGACAACGTGTCCTCGGTAACGGATGATTAATGAGAAATCAATCTTTTTCATTAAATGTCATATTGTTTTGACGGCATAACAGTTTGTCAACT
>CM037783.1:21935848-21952982 GCA_021229015.1 Solen grandis | reverse complement strand
TCTGCAGGACTGCTTGACCCAGAGATCAAATAATGTGACATAGTTTTGTATCTATTAGTGAGGTCGTAAACTCAAGCAAACAGTCAAGTGGTTTCTCTTTATTTGTCGTTACATCATGTCTATATTTGAGTCTTTGACATAGATACATTCTTCTTGGTGTTGTTCCTGTGGCAAAGGAATATCCTGCAATCAAGTTTCCTGTCCATCTGTTGGTGTCTTGGTTGGTTTCGGGAAATTTTGACCATTGTTTATCTTAGTGAGTCGAGGCACTTGAATCTTTTGATTCCTTGTCAGCATTAACGTTAAACATTTTTACCTCATAAATATTAATGTTCAAATTTATGACTTAATGAATATTAATATGGTAAATGAAATAATAAATTTAGTGTTGCCATTCAGACTGTGTAGAATCAGAGTTATAGAATTGTATGAGCAAACAGGAGACCCTGATCAGACAGCTCCTCTGTTTTTCAAAGCATCAAATGAGTCTATAATTGATTTAGATTCTGATTACTGCCTCATGCTATGTATAATTCAAATATAAGATACCAATAACCATATCCCTAGAGTGTCTTTTAATAAGATGTCATGTTGCATATCTGAAATTCAATGGCTGGAGCAAATCTTCAGTATCCATTTCAGACAGTAATTTCCTGTGAATATGTTCACCAAGGTAATTTGACATCATACAATATTGGTGCAGGATTAATTCACAGATAATGCAGTTTCTGATAATAACCTCACACCATCTGATTCCTCATATTTGGCTTATACAAAATACTTGTATAGTAGATTGGTTAAATGTCATACACATTGAGATATTGTCAGCATGCCCATTTACCCCCTGTAGAGGATTTTTTGCCCTCAGAATAATTGGCCATATACTGCCAAATTTGTAGGGACTTTCTATAAAAAAAAAGTGTAAGTAGTAAAGGAAGAACAGCAATTGTACCTCAGTTTCAAAAATCATTGGTTACCCTTGAAGTGAAATGCTGTTTGGGTGGTCCAGATATATTTATATTAGATTGCATCATAATTTTGACAGCATTTATTAATAATTGATTGATTTGAGGGCCATAATTTTGACATTTGTATTATAATGGAGCTTGTAATATTGGAACTATACTATGTTGTGTAGTTATTGTTCTTTCCATTGGACAGAGCATATCGGTAAAAAAATTTTAACCATACATATTGCAGGTTTTCTTGTTCTTTCATTTTGATGAAAAAATACTAAAAATATAGCAGGTCTAGGTATTAAAGAAAAAAATAATAATTGTAGCTTTAAACATTTGTATGAAATTAATTGATGAAAAATGGAATAAACATATGTATATTTCATTTAAAACAATTTTGAAGCTGTAATGAAAAATAAAGCAAAAATAAAAAAAATTAAAAAAACAACAGATTTTTAATTGCATTATAAGTAACTGTAAATCTTTTAGGGGGAAGTTTAAATATCAAACAATGTAAGTGTAGATTTTGAGGGCTTGGTTCAAAACTGTTGTATCTACAGACAGCCATAGAAGAAGGTACAATAGTTTGCACCAAGTCATAGATAAAGCCAAATAATACTCTGAAGTCAGAATACTAAATGCACAAGAGTTTGTCTCAAAAGCATTTTGGTTAATAAATGTTGTTAATAGTAATAGTAATAACTAGAATCGCTATCGCAAATCATCGGTTTTCACAAAAGCAATTCCATTCAGTTCACGAGTCGCATGATTCGAAAAACATATTTCTTCTTTCACTGGCTTGTTGAATATTGTTAGTAGTGATCTTTCAAACATTTTTGTGCAATGCACACTTTTTACCCAATAGCATATTTTTGAGTATTACTTGTCAGCTATGTAGTTGCAAACTTGAAAACTTTTTTTACAGCATTCGGTTAGTGCCACGTTAGATGTGTGTGTTGCTTTATGATGGCGACAAACGACAGTTGTAATCGATAAACAACAATTGCAAACAACACACAACAGTATAAAATGACACACAATAATGCAACATGACACTCAACATTATTACGAACTAATGTTGCATTGAATTACTATCATTTTCATGAAATATGGCATTAAGTTTTGAGTGTCGTTTCAATTGATGTCACCAAGGAACAGAATGCAAAAACTCACATAAAAATCAGACTTCATTTTTTTAGCTATAAAGAGTGATATCAAGCCAAGTGCCCCATAGCGGCAAAATGAGAAAGAAAATTGATTAAATTTTACTATTAGGTACGTAGCAATGCAGCAAATGGTTCAATCAATATACAAGTCGCACTTGTCGAACATTCTATTTCTTATATATCACAATTTGAAGCATAAAAACTGATTTACAATTGCTCTAAAAAGGATCAAACTTTGGACTGCCGTAAAATGACCAAATCATGTCCGATCTTCAAACACTAAACATCACTGGAAAGAGCTTTTAAAGAACTTACACTCTTGTTCATATACTCTTGATAAAACATTTTAGTTTAAGAGCTATTTGAGTTTGAAGGCTGAAGAAAAAAAATGGTAATATGACCTTGACCTTTGCATTTTTTTTTTACTTTTCAAACATAACAATACATAACCTGTGAAAATTTCAATGAAAATGAAAAAAAATAAAGTCAGGATCGATAAAAAACATGTTTTTGAAATTTTAATTTTTGCTAAATTTTAGTGAAGTTTGACCATTTCTACAGGACAAACCTTGCATTTCTTAAATTCGCCACCCGATATATTTTGTGCGTATATGTCGTGCAAATCGTATGCAGCAAAGAGATTTCTTCTATCTCTTACAAAGATGGGTAGGTTTTTCATAGGACTACACTTATTTGCACAGTTTTATTGCAAGGTTCGAACTTTCAACCTTTCGTAACTCAATAATTTCAGCCACTCATTTCGCAAAACCTATCATAATTCATTAGACTATCAACATGGAACATAATGCAACAAACCGCATTTGGATAAGACTTCAACATTTTGAGTTATAAGCAAAAGAGTGATTTCAAGCCAAGTGCCCCCTAGCGATAAAATGAGAAACAAAATTGATTGAAATTGGATTTTTTTCCCCCTAGCGATAAAATGAGAAACAAAATTGATTGAAATTTTACCATTAGGTACCTAGCAATGCAGCAAATAGCTCATTTAAGTATACAAGTAGCACTAGTCGAATATTCAATTTCTTATAGATCACAATTTGAAGTATAAATACTGATTTACGATTATTCCAAAAAAGGATCAAACCTTGGACTGCCATAAAATGACCAAATCAAGTCCGATCTTCAAAAACTAAATATCACTTGAAAGACTCTTCAAGTACTAAAACTTTTGTTGAAATGTTCGAAATGAAATAGTTTTAGTTTTGGAGCTATTTGGGGCCGAATAAAGACACAATAATTGTAATTTGACCTTGACCTTTTCAACTTTTTAATTGTTAGGCTTTTTCAAACATAACCATACATAATGTGTGAAAATTTCATGAAGAATGAACAAAAAATAAAGTCAGGAGCAACAATAATAATAAAGTAATTTTGGGGGGAAATAGATGCATATGATGTAAGTATGCAGACTTACACTGAAAAGAATTTTCATTTTGAGTTTTAGTTTACTGTCACTTTGACAGTATTTCAGTCATATAGCTATGTCCAGCTAATTACAGGTGGAGGAAGACCCTGAATGCGCAGAGGCATCCGGGTAGAACCACTGACTTATCGCAAGCCAGCTGGAAAAGTCTTTGATATAATCCTTATTCAGCTCTAACTTAAGAGGTTACGCATCTTTTTTTTTTGTTATTTTATCTTCTCATTTGACTCTAGTCATTATTAATACTTTGCATGAAAAGAATATAAATCTGAGACAGTTTTTTTACAAATGATTAAAAAAGACAAAATAAATGGAGGAAATTAGGAACAACGGCAAATGTCATATAGCAAGCTCATTTTTTTTAAACAATTGACATATTTAGATGTCCATGAAGGTGTGTGTTATAATAATGGTGTTAACCCATAGATGAGCTGTTATGGTGTTCAACTTAAGTCCTTTAGATGAAGCATTTACTTTTTTCTTTCTTTCTTTTCAGATTCTTTTGAATCTCCTTATGAGGGCATCCTGCAAAGGAGCCAGCTAGCAAAGCAGCTTTACCAGATCCACAACAGGTAGAAATCTGCTGAAATCAAGTAAATTCTAATTAGTTAACCCTTTCCCTCATAGAGGAAACCATGAAAAGACCTATGCGAACAGCATAAAACCAGATCAGCCTGCGAGTAACTCGCAGGCTGATCAGGTTTAATGCTGTTCGCTGCTCCTCAGTGGTCTGGTAATGAGGATTTTACAATAAAATTTGGTAAGGTTTGAGTTTGGCTTTCTGCAGATCAGGCTTTATGTGGTACCTATTGAGTGCGTCAAAATGAGTCTATATGAGGGAAAGGGTTAAAGCATACAGCATCCCATAATTCCTGCATGATGTTTTGATTTTAAGACAATACTAGATATGCTGCTAGGTGTACAACCAGTCAGCTGAAGTAGTTCTCATGCCCCCCATCTTGATAGCTAGGACATTAAGTTTTACCCATGTTCATCATTCTAAAATTCCATCTAGAACTCTTCTTTAACAGAGCAAATGCCTTATTTAAGTGTATATAAATGAGTTTCAGAGTTTGCATTTTGTTCACTGTTGCCCACTTTTTGTTGAGCCCTTGGACTTTGAAAGTTTCTTGTGAGTGGGGTTTTCTCCTACATACATTTTTTAGGGACCACTGAGCAGATATTGGATATGTAGGTGCTTTGTAATCAGTTACAGATTGAGTTTGCATTTACTCCCCTTCGCATGCTTGTGATGGTATAATGGCTCATGAAATAAGTGAATTCATTGCAGGTGATGGCATTTGAGTGGTAACAGCACATACAGTTGCAAATTTCAAAAAAGTGTGTTATGCTCAATGTAAATTAGCTCTAAAGGCTGGTTTAAATACAACAAAAAGCTTCCTACACTTATAAGGGCTGTGAAGGTGCCTCATACTAACCACCTTGTCTAACAGTCCGTCTGTTACTCTTTTTAGCTCATCTGAGCACTAGTGCTCGGGTGAGCTTTTGTGATCGCCTTTTGTCTGTCGTCCGTCGTCAACAATTGCTTGTGAACACTCTAGAGGCCACAGTTTTGGCCCAATCTTCATGAAACTTGTCGGAGTTTGTCTACATATATCTGATGTGAAATTGGGTCATGTGGGTAAAAACTAGGTCACCAGTCAAATCTTAGAAAAACCTTGTGAACACTCTAGAGGCCACAGTTTTGGCCAATCTTCATGAAATTTGGTCAAGATGTTTGTCTACATGATATCTAGGATGGGTTTGAATTGGGTCATGTGGGTTCAAAAACTAGGTCATGAGATCAAATGTTAGAAAAACCTTGTGAACAATCTAGAGGCCACAGTTTTGGCCCAATCTTCATGAAACTTGGTCAGGATGTTTGTCTACATGATATCTCGGATGTGTTCGAAATTGGTCATGTGGGGTCAAAAACTAGGTCACAGGTCAAATCTTAGAAAAACCTTGTGAGCACTTTAGAGGCAACAGTTTTGGCCAGTCTTTATGAAATTTGGTCAGGAAGTTCGCCTACATGATATCTTGGATGAGTTTGAAATTGTGTCACTTAGAGTGAAAAACTAGGTCACCAGGTCAATTCTTAGAAAAACCTTGTGAACGCTTTAGAGACCACAGTTTTAGAATAACCTTAATGTAACTTGGTCAGAATGTTTGTTTACATCAAATCTCGGATGAATTCAAAACTGGGCAACATAGGGTCAAAAAGTAGGTCACCATGCAAATTTTAGAAAAATCTTGTGAACACTCTAGCGGCTTACATTTTTGTCCCAGTCTTCATTAAAATGATATGAATGATGACTGCATGAATTCCCATTTGAGTGCAAATTCAGGTAGGATCAAAATCTAGGTCACTTAGTCAAATGTTAGAAAAACACTTTAGACGCCAGATTTTTTGTCATTATGCCTAACACAGCCATCTTACTCAGGTAAGCGACACAGGGCCATCTTGGCCCTCTTTTTTTTTTTTGTCGCCAATGGTGGGCATATTCGCACTGTCCGTTTGTCCGTCTGTCCAGACTTTTGTTTCTGCTCCATAACTCATACCCTGATGGATTTTTCAAGTGCATGGCAAAAATTTTCACCATCATGAGACAATGTGTCCTAAGCAATCACTAGGTCTGTAGCTCTAAGGTCAGAGTCACATTTTAAGTTCAAAGGTCAAAAATTGGGTATATTTTTTGTGTCTGCTCCATAACTCTGACATTCCTTGGTGGATTTTGAAATTACTTGGCAGAAATGTTCATCACCATGAGACAATGTGTTGCACACAATTCCCAGGGGCCTGTTTCACTGAACTGTGTACAAATACATTTGATCTTAATCATAAGTTTGTTGTTATACATATTGTGTAATAATGTCTGTTGCACAATATAACATGAAGATTAACCAATTTCATTGCATTATACAAACACAACTCTATTTATAAGGAAAAAATCACAGGAAAAATACTATTTTACATTTGTGAATGTACGCTTACGAAGATTTTTTTCATATAAAGTGAAATGGGCCCCTGGTCTGTAGCTCCAATCGAGGTTACACTTTGAGCTTAAAGGCTAGAAGTGGTATTTTTTTCATGTCTTCCCTATAACCTTGTCATTCTCTGATGGCTTTTTGAATTACAGGCAGAAATGTTCACCATCATGAGACAATGAATTATGTCATGCAATCCCAGGATTGTAGCTCCAAGGTCAAGGTCACACTAAGAGTTCAAAGGGTTTGTTTCATCTCCACTTCTTATCTTTGTCACTCCTCAACATATTTTGAAATTTTTTGGGGATAAATGTGCACCATAATGATACAATGTGTTGTGTACAATATTCAGGTTCATAGCTAAAAGGTCATGGTCTCACTAAGAGGTCAAGTGCCATAAGCCCTGATGCCCTCCATCCGGCTGTCCAGAAATTGGATGTTATAATAATTTGATAACCATATTATAAGCTAGCTCAGTGAAACTTGGTATATGATGGCAATAGGGAGATTATGCACCTCACTTTGATATTTTTCTTTGATAAAAATACTGGTTGCTATGGTAATGGAAATAATCAAAATATGCACGACCGGGGATTTATGGTTCAATTATGTATATGATTTTTAGCTCACCTGAGCACAACATGCTCATGGTGAGCTTTTGTGATCGCCTTTTGTCCGTCGTCCGTGCGTGCGTCCGTCGTCAACAATTTGCTTTAAACAACATCTCCTCATGAACCGCTGAAGGGATTTTGACCAAACTTCACAGGAATCATCCTTATGATGCCCTCTATCAGAGTTGTACAAATTATTCAGATTGGTTAAAAAAGTAGGTCACAGGAGCTAAAAATAGATTTTAAAAATGCAAACTTTGAAAATCTTCTTCTTCAAATCTGCAAGGCCTAGAGCTTAGATATTTGGTATGTAGCATCATCTTATGGGCCATTACCAAGATTGTACAAATCATAGCCCTACGGTGATAAATGCCCCCGCACCAGGGTTTTACATAGAGTTATATAGGAAAATCTTTAAAAATCTTCTTCTATGAATCCATTAGGCCTAGAGCTTAGATATTTGGTATGTAGCATCATCTAATGGTTCATTACCAAGGTTGTTCAAATCATAGCCCTACGGTGATAAATGCCCCCGCACCATGGGTCACTTGTTTTACATAGAGTTATATAGGAAAATCTTTAAAAATCTTCTTCTATGATTCCATTAGGCCTAGAGCTTAGATATTTGGTATGTAGCATCATCTTATGGTTCATTACCAAGATTGTTCAAATCATAGCCCTATGGTGATAAATGCCCCCGCACCATGGGTCACTTGTTTTACATAGAGTTATATAGGAAAATCTTTAAAAATCTTCTTCTATGAATCCATAAGGCCTAGAGCTTAGATATTTCATATGTAGCATCATCTAATGGTTCATTACCAAGATTGTTCAAATCATAGCCAAACAGTGATAAATGCCCCCGCAATAGGGGTCACTTGTTTTAGATAGAGGTATATAGGAAAATCTTTAAAAAATCTTCTTCTATGAATCCATAAGGCCTAGAGATTAGATATTTGGTATGTAGTATCATCTAATGGTTCATTACCAAGATTGTTCAAATCATGACCCTATGGTGATAAATGCCCCCGCACCAGGGGTCACTTGTTTAACATAGAGTTATATAGGAAAATCTTTTAAAATCTTCTTCTATGAATCCATAAGGCCTAGAGATTAGATATTTGGTATGTAGCATCATCTTATAGTTCATTACCAAGATTTTCAAAATGGTGGCCCTGTGATAAATGTCCCCGCACCAGGGGTCACTTGTTTTACATAGAGTTATATAGGAAAATCTTTAAAAAAAATCTTCTTCTATGAGTCCATAAGGCCTAGAGCTTAGATTTTTGGTATGTAGCATGATCTAATGGTTCATTATCAAGATTTTCAAAATGGTGGCCCTTTGGAGATAAATGACCCCGCACTAAGTCTTCTCCTCTGAAACCATAAGCCCAGTGCTTATATATTTGGTGTGTAGTATTGTCAGGGCTAAAATGTTTAAGATTGAGTTATATCAGAATTCTTGTCTGTTTAAAAACCTTGTAATCAGTTGTAGCAATGGTACTCAGGTGAGCGTTTCAGGGCCATCATGGCCCTCTTGTTAGCTATTGTGTTATTTTGCACATGTTTTATGCTGTAGTGATTTTACTATTGAAAATGTCAGAGAAAAATCAAATGAAATGTCGGGGAAGTTTTTTGCAAAACCATGAATATTCATTTCGGGGGCATTCGTCACATCCTGTGACATATCTTGTTTCTACTCTCTAGCTCATATAGTTTTCATCAGATCTTCATCAAACCTGCTAAAATTGTTTGTAGGTATAAAACCTATGCCTGGTTCATTAACCAGCCAAATTGCTTAAGGTACTTCAGAGTTATGGCCCTTGAGTTAGTCAAAATTTAGACAATTTTAGCTTTGTCTGCTCTCAAATATTCCTCTCAAATATTTTTAATTGGATCTTCACCAAACCTGCTGAAAATGTTTGTTGGTATAAAATCTATGCCAGGTTTGTTAACCAGCCAAATCACTTAAGGCATTTCAGAGTTATGGTCTTTAAATTAGTAAAATAGTAAAAATTAGACATTTTAGCTTTGCTTTCTAAGTCAAACACATATTTTTCGAATCTTCACTAAACAATCTGAAAATTATGAAGGTATAAAGTCTAGGTCAAATTCAATAAATAGCAAAAATGTCCTACCCACCTAAGAGTTATGGCCCCCTAAAAATAGCCAAAATTGCCTATTTGGTATTTCCCACATCTTTATCTTACAAATTGTGTTTAGTATAGTTCCCACTACAGTAGCAAATATCTAACTACAGCGCAAAGGACCCAACACTCAAACCCTTTCTTGTGGCTTTTTGTGGGGTCCTTTCTGACTGTGTCAGTGTTCTAGTTTCAATTTACAGTTTTTTGGTTAAAAACAAATGGCTTTTTAGCCATATTTATTTCCACAGTAACTTTAATATGGCTTTGATTTATGTGTCATAAGCAATATCTTGTCAATGCTTCACTTAAATATAGGGGATGATTTATGTTTTTCAAATTATGAAATTGAGCTGCTTTCTCCAATCTCACTAAGAACAATTCTAGGAAGGCTTATAAATGCATTTCCAACAGATTGATGAATGTATTGTTCTATTTTTATGAATGCATATTTTAAATACATGAGAGCAGCAGCGTACATTGCAAGCAACTTTCAAATACAAATCTTTCTGATCAGGGTTTTCGTTATAATACTTCTAAGAGTTTAAAATCTGGTCATTCTGTATTAGTACCCTTGCATAATTTTCATTTTTGTCAGACTCCTAAATTGATAGGACCATTGCTAAATATATTTCAAAAGTTATCCACAGGCAAATTAACTTACCTTATTTCTCTGTCTTTCATTATGTTTTCCCATATTTTTTTTCTTGGGGGAGACATATTGTTTTTGTCTGTCAGTCCAACTGTTGGTCTGTCTGTAACACCTTTGTCCAGAAGATAATTCCTCTTCTACTTATGTTATTGAAGTGGAATTTTATTTAAGGAAAGAACTTGATGTGAGGAAGTATTAAAGGCAGTGGTCATAACTTTGATTCAGTATTTTTGGAGTTATCCCCCTTTTTAACTCACCTGAGCACAACGTGCTCAAGGTGAGCTTTTGTGATGGCCCTTCGTCTGGCGTCCATCATCCGTCGTGCGTCATCAGCAATTTGGCTTGTTAACACTCTAGAGGCCATATTTTTAGGCCAATCTTCATGAAACTTGGTCAGAATGTTTGTCTCTATAAAATCTTGGACAAGTTCAAATTTGGGTCATGTGGGGTCAAAAAGTAGGTCATGAGGTCAAATCTTAGAAAAAACATTATTAACACTAGAGGCCACATTTTTGGCTCAGTCTTCATGAAACTTGGTCAGAATGTTTGTGTCCATAAAATCTTGGACAATTTTGAATTTGGGACGTGGGGTCAAAAAGTAGGTCACAAGGTCAAATCTTAGAAAAACCTTGTTAACACTCTAGAGGCCACATTTTTGCCCCAATTTTCATAAATATGGTCAGAATGTTTCTTTCCATTAAATCTTAGACATGTTTGAATTTGGGACATGTGGGGTCAAAAAGTAGGTCCATATGAAAAATCCAACATATGTTGCTCATTTATGATCAGGTGAGCGATTAAGGGCCATCATGGCCATCTTGCTTTATGAAAATAAACCGCTAGTTATGCCCCTGCCTCACAAGTGGAGTGTTGGCTATACAAGAATCCTGCAAGTTGTTGTCTCACTCAGTAGTAAAAGTTCAGTACCTTATACTTTTATTTAATCAACTGGTTGCAATGGGGGTACTTTTCACATGTGGTGATTATCACTGATACCTTTAGTTTTTCACATGAAATGAAAAAAAAAGCCGCTTATGAGGTTTGATTGCCTTATTAAAAAAAAAAAAGATAAACATCATATGTGTTTTTGATAAATGATAATCTTTATATGTCTTCTTGTTGGATTTATCAAATTGTAATTGCTTTATTAAAAAATCTGTTAAAGGATTGTATCAGCTGTGAACCATCCCAACATTGCTTCTTTATTACAAAGATGAAAGACATTAAATGTGACACCAAAAAACCATGGAACACTTCTAGTTGTACAAGTAGCTTTGGGTTGTGTTTGGGAAGGGTTTTGGCCAAGGTCACTGTTACTTAAAATAAAAAACTGGAGTTAATAGCTATATTGGAGTTGGTACTGCAAAGAAGAACAAAATAATCACCACTGATAGGTCTGTTACATGAAAAGGAATTCTTGCATTCTAGAGCCCTATGTTTTGTTAGAGGTAAATTATCCTCAAGCCTTTTGTTGCTCTATTCCTGGAGAGACTTGATCAGTATTATAGACACAGTGCAGAGCTTCCTTTATCTAGTGTGAAAGATGATGATCCTAAGTTATTTACTACCAAAATCCTCTAATAACAAAGTGATTTATGTAGCATCAAGCAGAAGAATTATTCTCCTTGGTTACTTTATATTCCCTAAATCTCTAGGCTAATGGAAGATCAGTCATTTGTTAAGGTCTGGCTCATTACAAAACTGCTTTGATTCATCAGTATAAATATGCTTAAGAAGCACAGCATTAGATTTGTTTGTTACATTCTGCGTAAATGGACATTCTACCATGGCAATGTATAGTTTTTATAAGAAACTCTCAATGGAAACATGGAATATTGATTTAATATCATTGGTAATAATAGTTGTTAAATCATACAGTCATATCAGTGTGAAGTATCAGAGAACCTTCAAATATGCTGCTTCTGTAACTACTTACTAACTATCCCCTTCATTAAGATCGAAGCTTGTATCATTCAGTCGCTCCTCAACTTGAACTTGTAATTAATGCAGGTCTTAATTTCTGCTGCTCGACTTTCTTCTGAGTCACAAATTCATTGTTATGCTAATGTAGATTTTTGCTTTCAGCATGATTATTTTCCAAGGTTATTTCTTTACTTTGAGAATATTAATGTTCCAACTTATAACTTGATGAAAATTAATTTACATAACTTAAATAATATATGAAATCCTGTGCAGACTGTAGATTCTAAGATCTTGTATGAGGAAAGAGAGTTTACCCTGATCAGACAGCCCCTGAAAGGGGTCTCCTCTGTTTGCAAATCCATGAAAATGAGTCTAAATGCTTTTTGTTTGTTTTTTTGAATGCCCTGCCAAGTCCATTGCGGAGCATATAGATTTTCGATCTGTCCATCACACCTCAGGTTTACCTTTGCGTTTAAGCATTTTTTTCCAAGATGTCTTCACATTTTTATGAAGCTATGCACACATGTACAATATATGATCTATTTAATATTTATGCATATAAAGGTTGTGAACTATATTTCACAGTTGCATGAACATGGTAAAACTTATTGTTCGGCCTGAGGTTTACCTTTGCGTTTAAGCTTTTTTTCCAAGAAGATGACTAGACGTCTTTATGCAACTATGTACACATATATATCATAATATAATCTATTTAATTTTTATGCAAATTTATGGCTGTGACCTATTTTTCACGGTTTGATGAACATGGTAAAATTGATTGTTCTGCCTAAGGTTTACCTTTGCTTTTTAGCTCACCTGAGCCCTTGTACTCAGGGTGAGCTTTTGTCTGTCGTCCGTTGTCAACAATTGCTTGTGAACACTCTAGAGGCCACAGTTTTGGTCCAATCTTCATGAAACTTGGTCAGGATGTTTACCATGATATCTTGAATGAGTTCAAAATTGGGTCATGTGGGTTCAAAAACTAGGTCACCAGGTCAAATCTTAGAAAAACCTAGTGAACACTTTAGAAGCCACAGTTTTGGCCAATCTTCATAAAATTTGGTCAGGATGTTTGTCTACATGATATTTAGATGATTTTGAAATTGGGTTACGTGGGGTCAAAAACTAGGTCACCAGGTCAAATCTTTGAAAAACCTTGTGAACATGCTTGAGGCCACATTTTTGGCCGAATCTTAATGAAACTTTGTCAGAATGTTTGTTAACATCAAATCTCGGAAGAATTCAAAACTGGGCCACATGGGGTCAAAAAGTAGCTCACCAGGGCAAATTTTAGAAAAACCTTGAGAACACTAGAGGCCTACATTTTTGTCCCAGTCTTCATTTAACTTGATAAGAATGATGACTGCATGAATTCCCAGTTGAGTGCAAATTTAGGTAGGATCAAAATCTAGGTTACTTAGTCAAATGTTAGAAAAACACTTTAGATGCCACAATTTTTGTCATCATGCCCAACACAGCAATCTTACTCAGGTGAACGACACAAGGCCATTTGGCCCTCTTGTTTTCTATGAAGATGACTTCACATCTTTATGAAACTATGTGCACATGCACATCATGATATGGTCTATTTATTTTTCATGCAAATTTATGGCCATGACCTATTTATTTTATGGTTGGATAAACATGGTAAAATTGGTTGTTTTTCATTTGCATTAAAGCTTTTTTTTTCTAAGAAAATGATTTCACATCTTCCTGAAACTTGACAAACATGTACATCATGGTATGGATTATTTACTAGTAGTATCTCTTTGATTTTAGGGCTGTTACCTGGTAAAATTGGTTATTCTTCCCCAGGTTTACCTCTGTTTTTAAGCTTCTTTTTCTATAAAGGTAACTTCACATTATCATGAAACTTTATTTAAATGTTCATCATTATATAAACTTTTAAAAATACAAGCAAATACATGGTTCTGACCATATCCAAGTGGGGCATTAGTGTCTCAGAAACACATTTTCTTGTTTTATTCTGTATTAGATTCCTTTCATCTACAGTGAAGATTCGTTTATCCGGAAACGTCCGTTCCCGGCGAAATTTCCGGATTAAGAATTTTCCGGATTAAAAATTCAACCATATATGACCATATCATAGAGATGTATATACACATATTCACACTGAAAATACCGAAAACGATCTTTTTTGGTCAAAAATATGCTTATGAAATGTGTATGTTATTGTGCATGTTTTTAATGTATGCATGAAAATGTAAAAAAGAAATTAAAAAAAACACGAACAATTAATTAAAACTTTGTGGCGGCCTTTAATTTGACGCATGTTCATCTTATCAAAGAATATCAAACAAATTTTGCCGCGCGTCGGCAATAGTAATTATCCCATCATTGGTAATAAGTCGACGACAATTAAAGTGCTTGTACATAATTGGTTAGTGTTTTAGCCCACACGTTTCACACGTGTCTTCACTTCCGCTTATAACAAAGAATGATTCACACCTCTGTCGGGCGCTATTGTCGTAGGCGCGAATCTCCTGGGGCATGGAGTATAGACCGGATTAAGGTGTCAAAAACACAGGTAAAATATAGATCCGTCCCCGAAATTGTATTTCCGGATGCGGACTGCGAAATTCCGGACTAAACGTAACAATTTGTGCTTAAAAATTCCGTTCCCTACAAAAATTGACCGGATCGTGAAAAAAACGGATTACCGGAGCGCGGATTAATGAGACTTCACTGTATACAGTGGGGCTTGCGTTCATGTTGGCATATTTTTCGTGTATCGTGTGTGTATCGTGCGTTCCGTTTCCGTGTATCGTTCGTGTATGGTGCGTGCGTTTATCGTGCACGATTCTAACGTGTTTCGTGTATCGTGTAACGTGTTTCGTTTATCGCATCGTTCCTTCCGTGTGAATCGTTCCGCACGATATATTTTGAGTTCAACGCTTCCTTAAAAGCCAGCATTAGAATTTCAGCTTTTCAAAATCAGTTAAGTGGTTACTCACCGCATGGCAACATTTAACTGTAGATTACTTACGTTGTCTGTTACAGTTTAAGTCTTATATCGATTCATGTTTAATAAAAATAATGAGTTAACTACGTAGAGTGGTCTCCCCTGTATTGTGTACAAAGGGAGATCACTTCACCTGCTGTAAGATAGCCAATTAAATCGTATTATGCGGTTACCAATGACGCTTGGCGCGAATAAATAATTGTTCAAAGCATAGGATCGTTATAGATCTAATAAATTCAATGTGTAACAACAATTATTTGTAATTTCGACACGATTTAGAACATGTGACTTCCTACTATAGAACATTCGTTGTTTTTTTTTCGTGTGTGTGTGTATGTGTTAGTTTTAATGATGGTTTTATTTATAAATTGATTAATTGCCTTGTGCACTTGGGCGAAAAAAACCGAGTAAATCGATTAACCTCGCTACCGTGCCTATCTGCAATCGTTCGTTTCGTGCGGTCCGTGTATCGTGCATCGTGTATCGTGCATCAAACGTGTATATGCATCGTTCGTTTATCGTTCGTTCGTTCGTTTATCGTGTAACGTGCGTGTATCGTGCGGTTCGTTTGCGTTTATCGTGCGTGTATCGTGCGGTTCGTTTGCCAACATGAACGAAAGCCCCACTGTATGTATAATTCCTTATTTTAAGTATGAACTATCTTTTTAAAAAAATGTCATTAAGACATAACAGTTAATTACCCTTTGTTTGGTCTCCTTGGCAAGGTAAACTAGTCATTAATTTATTATCATTTAGCTCTTCGCCACTGTGGGTTCAAGTCCCAGAGTTCCCCCACTTTTATACACAGTCTTTGTAATAGTGGAGAAAACTCACCTAGCCTAGAATTTAGAAGGCTCACACACAGTATAAGAGAAGGGTTGAGAAATCTTCCAGCTAGCTTGTAGGAGGTCAGTTGTTCTACCTATGTACCTGTTCATACATGGTTTCCTGTTATTTAAGCTTGACGTTGCTATAGGACTGATTTACTGTTATAAGGATATCCCACAACAGCAACAACAAAGCAGAGCTTTCCAGCCTCAAGAAAGGGCAGACCACAGCCCAACCCAAACACACACACCCAAAAAATAAATTAATATATTTATAACATTCACTCTTGGGTGAAGTATTGCTATTTAATGCAGGTGTAGTTAACTACTACCACAGTTGGTTAATTTTGTTCAAGCCAATGCAAAACAACACGAAAAAACAATAACACTACTGGATGAATAATTTCATGTAATGGAAGTTAATAGACCTGTTCAAGGACAAAATGTTTTATTAAGATGTCCCTCAAGGCATACAAAATGTGCCTGTAACTGGCATCCAGCATCTTTTGTGATATCTCCCTCTGTCAGGGCTTTAATGGTTGAAATCAATTAATCTCAATATAATTGACAAGCAAGCTAAAGAGGGATGTACTATTCCAGGAATGTTAGCTGTGTTTTTGAAACTATCCCAATTTATTGAATTTTCATTAAGCTGTAAACAGCATGGCAATTACCCATTTCTTGCACAAAATAATTGAGAAATATAAAAAATTGCAATGCTTGAACAGTAAAACCGCAATATAAGAGGACCCCCTCATGGTTTTTAGGACCTGATTACCATGTGCTATTTTAATGGGATAATCAGACCTGCACCTAGCTCTGTTTTAATGGATGATCAGACATGCCTTACTTTTAAAGGAAAATCAGACAACATGATTCTATTTTTAAGGGGTACTCAGACCACCTTGCTCAATTTTAATGGGCTAATCAGACCACCATGCTATATTTTAATGGGCTAATCAGACCAGCTTGCTCTATTTTAATGGCTAATCAGACCACCTTGTTCTATTTTTATTTGGATGATGCTTGGGAAAAACCCTGTTCTATTTTGATTTGGATAATCAGACCACCATACTCATAGTCTAATTTTGATTTCTGTTTTGTATTGCCAATATATCATTGTTTATTCATTTTAACATATAGAAAATAACTAAACATGAATTGCATTACTTGTATCATTGTGTTAATATTTTATCATACAAAATAAATAACATGAATTTTATTACTTGCATCAGTTTACTACTTTTCCAGTGTGTTATTTCTGTTCTGTAGTGATTATAATTACATCAATATAAAAATCTTTATATTTCCTAAACTCTATAGTATATGATAACCTGAAAAGTGCCTCTTAACCCAAAAATTTACAGGTAATCAATGACCCCTTAAGACAGTCCCTAAATCCCTGCTACGTAATCTAATGTTAATTTTGCAAGAAGACGC
>CM037783.1:21917786-21935748 GCA_021229015.1 Solen grandis | reverse complement strand
GACATTAACCTTGTAAACTTTTTGCATGATTTAAAAATAATTCTAGCATTTAAAACACAAGCTTGCACAGTGTTCAAAAATACTCAAAGGGGCAGTCTTAAAAAAATTAAAACAAGTTTTCTTGAAAAAAAAATTAAAAAATCTTAAACCTTAAAAAGTATTAAAATTTCAAGTTTTCCTAAATCAAACTTTAAAAAATACTTTTCTTTAATATCAAAAGTAAAAAAAAAATCAGCTCTTCAAGCAAAAACTAGGTACCCCCCGGGCCCCCCAAATCTTTTGGCTATTCAACCTGTTTTTTTTTTTTGTTTTTTTTGGGTTTTTTTTTCTTTTTTTTTCCTTTTTTGTTAAATTTGAAATAATATAAATAACAGTTTGTTTTACGGAAAAAACGAGTTATTTTTTTTTTGGGGAAAAAAATTATCCCTTGGGTCACCCCCTTTAAATCGCTGAAGAAAAGGGGGGTTTGGTACGTATAATTAAAAAAAATATTTCTCTGAAAAATGTTTTTCCCCTTGTTTGTTCATTTTGCTCACAAATTGTTTTTTACAAACATTTTTTTTAAATTTATTAGGTTTTTGCATCGTTGCAAAAAATATTTTTTTTCTTTTTTTTTTTTTTTTTAGGTTTTCGCATCGTTGCAAAACCTTTTGTTTTTTTTTTTTATTTTTTTTTGGGGTTTTTGCTTTGGGGCAAAAACCCTTTTGTTTTCTTTGTTTTTTTTTTTTTGGGTTTTTTCGCATCGGGGCAAAACCTATTTTTTCTTCTGTTTTTTTTTTTTTTTATTTTTTTAGGTTTTCGCTCGGGGGAAACCTATTTTTCTTTTTTGGTTTTTTTTTTTTTTTTTTTTATTATTTTTCCCCCGGTTTTTTTAAAAATTTTCCCATGAAAAAAAAAGGCACAATTTGAAATTTTCCTTTTTTTTATTAATGAATTAAATCCTTCTTAGAAAATTTTCTTTTGCTTTTTTTTCCGCGGGGGGGCGTTTGTAAAAAATAAAAAAAAGGAGTAACCTTTTTTTTTGGGGCCCGTTAAATGCTTTTTTTTGCTTATGTTCACTGGAAGCCTAAAAAATATATAGATTTCAATTTTTGGCGTACAAAAATTTTTGAGCTACGGGGTTAAAATTAAAACCCTTAAAAAAAAAGGGGTGAAAATGGGGTTTTCCGAAAAACTACTTTTTTTAGGATGAGATAGAAGGTTCTTTTTTTGCATATTTTTTTTTGCAAGACATTACCCCAAAAAGGGTTTGGGGGTTTTAAAAAAATGCATTTTTGTCTTCAAAAAACCAAACTTTACAAATTTTGGGGACAAAAAACATTTCTTAAACATTTGTGTTGCTCCTGATTTTTTTTTTTTCCTTTTCCAAAAATTTCACGTTTAGTTTTTAAGTCCTGAATTTCCCGGGAAAAAAAAAATTAAAAAAATTGAAAAGGTAAGGTCTATCTGATTTTGGTTTTTTAAACGGCCTAAATGCTCAAAAACTAAAAATTTTTTCATTTTACAGTGCGGAAAAATTTTAGGTCTTGAAACCTTTTAAAAAGATTTTTGTTTTTGAAGATGGGGCTTTTTGGTTTTTTATGGCAGTTCAAATTTATCCTTTTTTGGAAAAATTGTAAATTGTTTTCAAAGTTAATTTAGTTATTTTTTTGTGCGATATCCTGAAGTTTAAAATCTTTTAATTCAAGTAAAATAATCTTGATAAAAAATCGGTTGTGAAATGTAGTATCTATGACATAAACAAAGTTATTGGTTTCTGGAGAAAAAAAAAGCTTCTTACCCTACGAGGATTCCCTGTATATGCAAGCTAAAGAGGCAGACTGTTATCTCAAGAGAAGAGTACCGCTGATCAATTATGTAGGCAGCCTTTGGAGATTGGTAGCTATGTTTAAAAGCAGACTGACTTATCTTAGCCACCAATGCATACACTGTTATTGAAGCGAATAAATCACTATAAGTTTCTGCTCTCACCTTACCTCTCTATCTGTCTGTCTGTCTCTCTCCTCACATAGATTTAATGGCATAATGAAAAATATAGCTATGAAAATCTCACATTAATGTTTTTATGCTAGAGTCAGTTTTGCAAACAATAAGTAACGTTTTACCTTTGCATATACATTTTACACAAGTTTTTAAAAGTGTATATATGATTGTAAGGTTACTTGATTTCTGAAAACATCCAGCCCTTTGAAAATATCTGCAATAACAAAACATTTAAAGAATTTTATGAATTTCAAAATATAATAAAATTTATTATGTGTATTTTACAGGGCGGTTGTGTGCAAGTCGGGGACACGGAACGCACGTTTTCCGGACACGGAACGCACGTTGCACGGACACGTGCGCGCACGTTACACGTTTGGTTCTATACACGATACGATCCATGCACGATACTAACGCTGCCAGTTTTTCGGTTAACTTGGTTTTCGTGCATTGACTTCTTTTCGCGTCATTTAAAGGAGAAAGTAAATGATCCCTCATTATTGGGAGACAGACAAAAAAAACCATCCCCTGAGATTTTACAAGACGTATAAAAATCAAGAGTGTGGTTAGAGCGTCAGTTTTTACTTTCTCTCTCTCTCCCCCCCCCCCCCACCCCCCTCTCCCTCTCTCTGTCATAGATGTAACATATAAATCACAATACAACCACACAGCATAGTTATAATACGCTGTAATCAATTGATTAGGTAGAAAAAAACTTAAAAAATGGATTTCAAATTAAAAAGTCATTGTATTGAAATCATTCAGTATTGTATTGAAAAACGAGGACACTTTACGTAATCATAACAAAAAAAGTTGATAAACTACAGGCTAGATTCCGCGTATATGCACCTTGGAAGATAGAATTTTTCAATATTAAGGATTTTAATTATAAACATTGCATAGTCTTACTAGGTTGGAAACATTAGCATTACAGGCAAAAAAAAAGCATCATTTATGTACAGGAAAACACTAAGTAAGCTTTTAAATCACCTAAAATTTAAGTGTGAGATTAAAAAAAGAGAGAAACAGACAGGGAGAGAGACAGTGAAGTACCATGAAAAAATTAATCAAATACGCACTGATACATAGATAGCATAGTGTAATAAACAATAACTGATTTTAGTCTAATAACAATATCATGTTCGGTAGAAAAAATGTGGTACCGGGTGATCATGAAAGCAAATTTAAAACAACTTGTTACGGATTTTTACAAAGTATTAAAGTTTCAATGGAGAAAGATTATATAGATATGGCATGGTTTCTTCTATAAAAGATTGTCATGTTATATATAATGACAACAGCTTATGGTGATTTGACCAACAGTAACACACATCCTTATATACACATGATCTAGGATAGGATACGGATATGAAGTAAGTTTATAATATTGTATTCTTATTGGGGACCAAATTGCACCAAATAAAAAAAACATGATTTGGTGATGTAATATTGTAAAAATTTGATCTTTTTTTTGGTTACATTTTTTTTTGCTTCAAATTGTGATGTATAAAAAAAAGTACGACTTGTGCTTCTTGTTATTGACTGAACTTTCTTCAATGGTGGATTATTTTAGACATTTCGTGTGTTCGTGTCTTCATTCCCAAAGGCAAAAGGCGAAATAACCAAAAACATGCCATAATGTCGTTATTTTACCTTTTGCCTTTCGGTGCAAAAACACGAAAACACAAAATATTCCAGGCGAAATAATGAAATTTTAACAGGCAAAGCAAAAAAAAGTACCCTAATTGAATAAAAACTTTCCTCTTTTGAATGTTTCATGTTTGCAGGTAGAAACCATTTCATTTTGGCGCCCTTTTGTTGCGTGTTCTTTGTGTTCGCACCCTAAACCTGAAAGGCGAAGACACGACACTGTAGCAATTTCGTGTTGTCGTGTTTTTGCGCATCAAAAGGAAAAGTCGAAAATAATAAGATAGCACTATGGTTTTCGCCCTCCGGTTTCTATTTGTATATATGATCAGGGGACTGTGGTGGCTGATTTCTGCCATTTCGCCCGAAAGGCGAAATAACGAAAAAATGCCACAATGTCTTTATTTTGCCTTTCGGGGCAAGGACACGACAACACGAAACATGTCAAGCGAAATATTACAATTTTTTAAAGGCGAAAGGACAAAATGTTTCGTCTTTGAATGCTTTGAGTTTCTCCCTCCAATTCTCATCCTATATAGGGTCACCAGTTTCCTGCTTTGTGCATATAGTCAGCAGTTTCCAGCTGTCTTACATAAGAACTTGCTTATACATATATAAATTGAACTTTTCCATACTAATTTTTTCAGTATTACATTTTCATATAATTATTTACTCTATGTTCTTTATGTCAGCAGATTCTTCAGTGATTAAGAATAACCACGGATGGCAAAACCAGAAGTGTTGTCATTTTGTTCCTTCAACTTTTTTGTTAGTCGAAAACACTACAACAGGAAATCTGCTATATCGTGGTGTCTGATGTTTATAACCCAGGACATGAAACATTCAAAGATGAAACTTTTCTTTTCCTTCACCTATTAAAATTTTGTTATTTTGCCAGGCATATGTTGTGTCTTTGACCCAAAAAGCAAAAGGCGAAATAATGACAATATGGCATCTTTTCATTCTTTCTGCCTATTAGGGTCAAGATACAATATAAGACAGATAAATGGTTCTGACATAAAAGGTTTTTGTACTGCTAACAAGAAACATTCAAAGACGATACTTTTTTTCATTCGCCTGTTAAAATTTTGTTATTTTGCCTGGCATATTTAATTTCTTCACAACGACAATATGGCATGTTTTTGTAATTTCCACCTTTCGCCTTTCAGAGTGAAGACAAGAACACACTAAACTGCAGAAATCCTAATTTACTGCATTTCTAAAAACTAAAATGTAATATGTAAAAAATTTGTTTATCGTTTTGCTGCTATTGGAGATTTTGCTTAATATCATTTTTGTGTAGCCTGACTATAGTATAGGGGTTACTTTGTATGTTCCTTTCAATGACACGGAGTGCAGTGCGCAAGAACCATAACTCTACCTTGTGCACTTTTTGAGTTATTCCCCTTTGATAGAATTTCTTGTCCGGAGCATAACTTTGTCACCATAAGTTTGAATGACTTGAAACTTCATATGTATGTTCCTTGCAATGACAAGGAGTGCAGTGCGCAAGAACCATAACTCTACCTTGTGCATTTTGTGTTATTCCCCTTTGATAGAATTTCTTGTCCGGAGCATAACTTTGTCACCATAAGTTTGAATGACTTGAAACTTCATATGTATGTTCCTTGCAATGACAAGGAGTGCAGTGCACAAGAACCATAACTCTACCTTGTGCACTTTTTGTGTTATTCCCCTTTGATAGAATTTCTTGTCCGGAGCATAACTTTGTCACAATAAATTTGAATGACTTGAAACTTCATATGTATGTTCCTTGCAATGATACGGAGTGCAGTGCGCAAGAACCATAACTCTACCATCTGCACTTTTTGAGTTATTCCCCTTTGATACAATTTCTTGTCCGGAGCATAACTTTGTCACAATAAATTTGAATGACTTGAAACTTCATATGTATGTTCCTTTAATGACGCAATGTGCAGTGCGTAAGAACCATAACTCTACCTTGTGCACTTTTTGAGTTATTTCCCTTTGATAGAATTTTCTTGTCCAAAGCATAAACTTTGTCACCATAAGTTTGAATGACTTGAAACTTTCATATGTATGTTCCTTGCAGTGACGCAGTGTGTGCGCATGAACCATAACTCTTCCTTGTGCACTTTTTGTGTTATTCCCCTTTGACAGTATCTTTTGTCCGGAGCATAACTTTGTCATCATAAGTTTGAATGACTTGAAACTTCATATGTATGTTCCTTGCAATGACAAGGAGTGCAGTGCGCAAGAATCATAACTGTACCTTGTGCACTTTTTGAGTTATTTCCCCTTTGATAAATTTCTTTGTCCGGAGGGTAACTTTGTGACAATAAATTTGAATGACTTGAAATTTACATGTATGTTCCTTTCAATGACGCAAAGTGCAGTGCATAAGAACCATAACTCTACCTTGTGCACTTTTTTAGTTATTTCCCTTTGATAGAATTTCTTGTCCGAAGCATAACTTTGTCACCATAAGTTTGAATGACTTGAAACTTCATTTGTATGTTCCTTGCAATGACGCGAAGTGCAGTGCGCAAGGACCATATGTCTACCTTGTGCACTTTTTGTGTTATTCCCCTTTGATATAATTATCCCTAGGGGGCGTTTTGTAAAAGTCACTAGAGGCTAATAACTCTGTTATTTGAGGTCTGATTCAATTACGGTTTTTTGCGTTGTGTTGCTTGTCATAAGCCTAATCAAATATGATACATTTCAATTTCTATTGTTTAAAAATGTGATTGAATTGCGAAAACCGATGATATCGCAATTCTGATTGCGATTCTAGTTTTTTTTATTTTTATTATTTTTCCAATTCCACCCATTTTTGCGTCCAGCCTAGCGGCCAGATGAAAAAAGCTACAGCTATGAAATTTTGGGCATGGAGTCATCTTTATCTGAACATGTGCCAAAATGGTCAAACTTTTCACTTTTCTTTCTGATTTAGCCACTAGGGGGCGCAATGCATGTAATCACTGTTTTGCTAATAACTCAAAAATTTGAAACCTGATTTAGATGCGGTTTTTTACATAGTCTTCCTTGTTGACAGCCCAATCAAATATGATGGAAATCTCATCATCGAGTACGGAAAAAAATTGTTCTAGGAGAGGTTGAATGTTCGAACCTTGGAAAAAAGTGAAATAATGAGGGTAGGTCTACGAAAAACCTTCCACTTTTGTTAGAGATCAGATAGAAGAATTCTGTTTGCTGCATACGATTTGAAAGACATATACGCACAAATATATGGGGTGGCGAATTTAGGAAATGCGTGGTTTGTCCTCTAGAAACGGTCAAACTTCACTCAATTTTAGGAAAAATTAAAATTTCAAAAACATGTTTTTGTCGCTCCTGACTTTATTTTCTGTTCATTCTTCATGATATTTTCACACAATATGTATTGTTATGTTTGAAAGGGCCTCACAAATCAAAAAAAAAAAACACAAATAGCTCCAAAACTAAAAATATTTCATTAAGAGTATATGAACAAAAGTTTTAGTTCTTTAAGAGCTCTTTCCAGTGATGTTTAGTTTTTGAAGATCGGACTTGATTATTTGGTCATTATACGGCAGTCCAAAGTTTGATCCTTTTTTGGAATAATTGTAAATCAGGTTTTATGCTTCAAATTCTGATACGTAAGAATAAAAAGTTTGACTAGTGCGACTTGTATACTTTAATGAACTATTTGCTGCTTTGCTAGGTACCTAACAGTAAAATTTTAATCAATTTTCTTTCTCACTTTGCCGCTAGGGGGTGCTTTGCTTGAAATCATTCTTTTGCTTATAACTCAAAAACTTGAAGTCCGATTCGAATGCGTTTTTTTTGCATTCTGTTCCCTGTTGATAGCCTCATAACATATGATAGGATTCGAGGGTCCGTATGGCTGAAAGCTTTTGAGCTACGGAAGGTTGAATGTTCGAACCTCGCAAAAAAAAAAAACTGTGCAAATGAGGGTAGGTCTACGAAAAACCTAACAGTTTTTGTTAGAGATCAGATAGAAGAATTCCGTCTCCGGCATACCATTTGAAAGACGTATACACACAAAATATATGGGGTGGCGATTTTAAGAAATGCGTGGTTTGTCCACTAGAAACGGTCAAACTTCACTTAAATTTAGGAAAAATTAAAATTCCAAAAACATGTTTTTTGTTGCTCCTGACTTTATTTTTTGTTTATTCGTCGTGAAATTTTCACACGTTATGTTTTGATAAGTTTGAAAGGGCCTCACAATTACAAAGTTTAAAAAAACATTGAAAAGGTCAATGTCATATTACGATAATTGTGTTTTTATTCGGCCACAAAGTGCTCCAAATCTAAAAATATTTCATTGAGAGTATATAAACAAAGGTTTTAGTTCTTGATGAGCTCTTTCCAGTGATGTTTAGTTTTTCAAGATCGGACTTGATTTGTTTATTTTACGGCAGTCCAAAGTTTGATCCTTTTTTGGAATAATTGTTAATCAGTTTTTATGCTTCAAGTTGTGATATATAAGAAAAAGAATGTTCAACTAGTGCGACTTATATACTTGTTTGAATTATTTGCTGTTTTTGCAATTTTGTTTCTAATTTTGCCGCTAGAGGGCGTTTTGCTTAAAATCACTCTTTTGCTTATAACTCAAAATGTAAAAGTCTGATTGAAATGCGGTTTTCAGCATTTTGTTCCTTGTTGACAGCACCACAGAATGTGATGGATTTCAAGGGACAGGGTATGGGAAAATATTTGCGCTAGAAGAGTTTGAATGTTCTAACATTGCAAAAAAACAACAACTGCAAATGAGAGTAGGTCTTCAAAAACCTTTTCGTTCTGTTTAATATTGAAAATTGTGACTGAGTTGAAATAAAGTGTTCAAGGTGATTGGGTTAAAAGCGAAAACCGAGATACCGATTGCGGTTCTAGATTTTATTATTATTATTTTTCTAACCCTTTTTTGTGAACGGCATATCAGCATGATAGAAAAAAGCCACAATTATGAAATTTTTACCAGTTCCTTATAATTATCTGAACTTGATCCTAACGTTGAGAAAATTTTCATTTTTGTCTTATTTTTGCCGCTAGGGGGCGCTTTGAAAAAAATCTACAAATGCTAATAACTCTGTTATTTGAGGTCCGATTCAGATGATATGATAGGTTTCAAAAATCTGCCTATATAAAACTTTTTGACTACGGAAGGTTGAAAGTTCGAACTTCGCAAAAAACAGTGAAAATGAGGGTAGGTCTACAAAAAAAGTGCCCATTTTTATTGGAATTGAGATAAAAGAATTTTGTTTGTGGCATATGATTCGCAAGACATATACGCACAAAATATATGGGGTAGCGAATTCGGAAAATGCATGGTTTGTCCTCTAGAAATGGTCAAACTTCACTAAATTTTAGGAAAAATTAAAATTTCTAAAACCTGTTTTTGTCGCTCCTGACTTTATTTTTTGTTCATTCTTCATGATATTTTCACAAGTTATCAATTGTTATGTCTGAAAGGACCTCACAATTAAAAAGGTAAAATGAAATTGCAAAGTTCAAGGGCATATTACGATTATTGTGTTTTTATTTGGCTCCAAATAGCTCCAAAACAAAAATTATTTCATTGAAAGTATATAACAAAAGTTTTATTTCTTAAAGACCCCTTTCCATTGATGTTAAGTTTTTGAAGATCGGACTTGATTTGGTCATTTTACGGCAGTCCAAGTTTTGATCCTCTTTAGAACAATTGTAAATCAGTTTTTATGCTTCAAATTGTGATATATAAGGAATAGAATGTTTGACTAGTGCGACTTGTATACTTCATTGAACCATTTGCGGCAATGCTAGGTACCTAATAGTAAAATTTTAATCAGTTTTGGTTCTCATTTTGCCGCTTGGGGGCGATTAGCTTGAAATCACTATTAATAATTAAAAAAAATGAAGTCTGATTTTTATGCGATATTTTTTGCATTCTGTTCTTCGGTGACATCAATATGAAATGACACAAAAAAGATAATGCGATATTTCATGAAAATGATAGTAATTCAATGCAACAGTTGTTCGTAATAGTGTTGAGTGGCATAGTGCATTGTCGTGTGTCATTTTATACTTTTGTTTGTCGTTTGCAATTGTTGTTTATTGAATACAATTGTCATTTGTCTCCATCATAAAGCAAAACAAACATATAACATTGCAGTACCCGAAGTCCGTAAAAAAAGTTTTCAAGTTTACGACTACATAACAGACAGGTAATACTCAAAAGTATTCTTCTTGGTAAAAAGTCTGATTATACATTGCGACAAAAATGTTTGAAAGATCACTGTTTACAGTATTCAACAAGCCATTGAACGAAGAAATATGTTTTTCGAATCATGCGACTCATGAACTGAATGGAATTGCTTTAATGAAAACTGATGATATCGCGATTTCATAACTGACAGGTAATACTCAACAATACTCTCTTGGGTAAAAAGTCTGCTTAAACATTGCGACAGAAACATTTGAAAGATCACTGTTAACAGTATCAACAAGCAATTGAACGAAGAAATGTTTTTTGAATCATGCGACTCGTGAACTGAATGGAATTGCTTTCATGAAAACCGATGATATCGCGACTACATAACTGACAGGTAATACTCAAAAATCTTCTTTTGGGTAAAAAGTCTTCTTAAACATTGAGACAAAAGTGTTTGAAAGATCGCTGTTAACATTATAAACAAGCTATTGAACGAAGAAATATTTTTCGAATCATGCGACTCGTGAACTGAATGGAATTGCTTTTGCGAAAACCGATGATATCGCGATTGCGAAAACCTATTGTTCTTCTTCTGTTTCTTTTTTTTTTTTTTTTTTTCTAACCCTTTTTTGTGAACGGCATAGCTCCGAGGTGAGAAAAGCCACATCTATGAAACTTTTATCAGTAATAACCAGGTATTTGAAGATGATCCTAACGTCGAGATAATTTTCATCTTTGTTTTGATTTTCCCGCCAGGGGGCGTTTTATATGAAAATGTTTAATAAGTAATATCTCAATTATTTGAGGTCCGATTCAAATGCGGTTTTTGCATAATGTTCCTTGTAAATAGCCCAATAAAATATGATAGGTTCCAAAAATTTGCGTACATAAAACTTTCGTGCTACAGGAGGTTGAAAGTTCGAATCTCGCAAAAACTGTGAAATAAGGGTAGGTCTACCAAAAACGTGCCCATTTTTTTTCAGAGATGAGATAGAAGAATTTTGTTTGTTGCATATGATTTGCAGGACATATACGCACAAAATATATTGGGTGGCGATTTATTGAAATGCATGGTTTGTTCACAGTACGAGGTCAGACATAACCAATATTTTCGAAAAGTCAAAATTTTAAAAGCATGACTTTTAAGGTTATTTGCAGCTCCTGACTTTATTTTTTGTTCAATCTTCATCATTTTTTCACTGTTAATGCATTTTTATAAAACAAATAAAATCATAGAAAAAAATCACCCATAATATGCAAAGGTCAAGGTCATATACCTATTATTTTTAGTTATATCGGCATAAATTAGCTCCAAATCTAAAAATATTTTATAGAAAGTATATGAACAAAAGTTTTAGTCTGTGAAGAGATCTTTCCATTGGTGTTTAGTTTTTGAAGATCGGACTTCATTTGATCAAATGACCACAGTCCAAAATTTGATCCTTTTATCAAACAATTGTATATCCATATGTTCCCTCTTTTTTGCTGCTCCTGATTTTAATTTTTGTTCAATCTTCATCGTTATTTCACTGTTTATGCATTCTTATAAAACAAATAAAATCATAGAATAAAAAAATAAAGCATAATATGCAAAGGTCAAGGTCATATACCAATTATTATTATTATTATCGGCATAAAATAGCTCCAAATCTAAAAATATTTTATAGAAAGTATATGAACAAAAGTTTTAGTCTGTGAAGAGGTCTTTCCATTGGTGTTTAGTTTTTGAAGATCGGACTTGATTTGGTCATTTTACGGCAGTCCAAACTTTGATCCTTTTTTGGAATATTTGTAAATCAGTTTTTATGTTTCAAATTGTGATATATCAGAAATAGAATATTCGACTAGTGCGACTTGTATACTTGATTGAACTATTTGCTGCATTGCTAGGTACCTAATGGAAAAATTGTAATCTTTTTATTCTCTTTTTGCCGCTAGGGGCCGCTTAGCTTGAAAGCACTCTTCTACTTATAACTCAAAAAGTTGAAGTCTGATCCAAATGCGGTTTGTTGCATCGTGTTCCTTGTTGATAGTCTAATAAATTATGATAGTTTCTATGTATGAGAGGTTGTAAAATTTTGAGCTAGTAACGGAAGGTTGAAAGTTCGAACCTCGCAAAAAACTGTGCAGATGAGGGTAGGTCTGCGAAAAACCTATCCATTTTTGTTAGACATCAAATAGAAGAGTTCTGTTTCATGCAAATGATTTGCAAGACATATACGCACAAACTATATGGGGTGGCAAATTTAAGAAATGCATGGTTTGTCCTCTAGTAACGGTCAAACGTCACTAAATTTTAGGAAAAATTAAAATTTCAAAAACATGTTTTTGTCGCTTCTGACTTTATTTTCTGTTCATTCTTCATGAAATATTCACTCGATATGTATTGTTGTGTTTGAAAGGGCCTGGCAATTAAAAAGTAAAGAAAATAATGAAAAGGTCGAGGTCATATTACGTTTTTTTGTTTTTATTCGGCTCCAAATAGCTCCAAAAGTAAAAAAAAATCATTGAAAGTATATGAACAAAAGTTTTAGTTTTCAAGAGTACTTTCCAGGGATGTTTAGTTTTTGACGATCGGACTTGATTTGGTCATTATACGGCAGTTCAAAGTTTGATCCAATTTTGGAATAATTGTAAATCAGGTTTTATGCTTCAAATTCTGATACATAAGAATAAAAAGTTTGACTTGTGCGACTAGTATACTTGATTGAACTATTTGCTGCATTGCTAGGTACCTAATGGTAAAATTTTAATCATTTTTTTTTTCTCATTTTGCCGTTACGGGGCGCTTTTCTTGAAATCATTCTTTTGCTTGTAACTCAAAAGTTGAAGTCCAATTCGAATGCGGTTTTTTTTTTCGTTCCTGTTAATAGCTAATAACATGATAGATTTTAGGGTCCATGTGTCTGAAAGCTTTTGAGCCACGGAAGGTTGAATGTTCGAACCTCGAAAAAAAAAAAACTGTGCAAATGAGGGTAGGTCTACGAAAAACCTATCCGTTTTTGTTAGAGATCAGATAGAATTCAGTCTCCTGCATACCATTTGAAAGACGTATACAAACAAAATATGTGGGGTGGCGAATTTAAGAAATGCGTGGTTTGTCCTCTAGAAACGATCAAACTTCACTTAAATTTAGGAAAAATTAAAATTCCAAAAACATGTTTTTTGTCGCTCCTGACTTTTATTCTTTGTTTATTCGTCATGAAATTTTCACTTTTACACGTTATGTTTTGTTAAATTTAAGGGCCTCACAATTAAAAAAAAAATTTGAAAAGGTCAAGGTCATATAACGATTATTGTGTTTTTATTCGGCCACAAATAGCTCCAAAACTAAAATATTTCATTGAGAGTATATGGACAAAAGTTTTAGTTCTTAAAGAGCTCTTTCCGGTGATGTTTAGTTTTTGAAGACTTGAATTGGTCATTATACGGCAGTCCAAAGTTTGATCCTTTTTTTTTAATAATTGTAAATCAGTTTTTATGCTTCAAATTGTGATATATAAGAAAAAGAATGTTCAGCTAGTGCGACTTATATACTTGTTTGAACTATTTGCTGTATTTGCAATTTTGTTTCTCATTTTGCCGCTAGAGAGCGTTTTGCTTAAAATCACTCTTTTGCATATAATCAAAACGTTAAAGTCTGATTGAAATGCGGTTTTCAGCATTTTGTTCCTTGTTGACAGCACCACAGAATGTGATGAATGTGATGTGATGAATATATGGGTAAATTTGCGCTAGAAGAGTTTGAATGTTCTAACATTTGCAAAAGAAAAAGAAAAAAACTGTGCAAATGAGAGTAGGTCTTCTTCAAAAAACATTTGCGTTCTCTTTCATATTGAAAATTGTGAATGAGTTGAAATAAAGTGTTCATGTTGATTAGGTTAAAAGCGAAAAACCGAGATACCGCTCGCGGTTCTAGTTAGGTTTTTGCATCGCTGGGCGAAAACCTATTGTTTTCTTCTGTTTTATTTTTTTTTTTTTTTTATTTTTTTTTTATTATTATTTTTTCCGCCGGTTTTGTGAACGGCATATCGCCATGATAGAAAAAAGGCACAATTATGAAATTTCTACCAGTTTTTTCTACTTATATGAACTTAATCCTTACGTTGAGAAAATTTTCATTTTTGTCTTACTTTTCCGCCAGGGGGGGTTTTGCATGAAATTGATTAATGGCAAATAACTCACTTATTTGAGGTCCGATTCAAATACGTTTTTTTTGCATTCTGTTCCTTGTTGATAGCAAAATAAATATGATAGGTTTCGAGGGTACGTGTCGCTGAAAGTATTTGAGCTACAGAAAAAGTTGAAAGTTCGAACCTCGCAAAAAACTGTGCAAATGAGGGTAGGTCTACGAAAAACCTAAACCATTTTTGTTAGAGATCAGATAGATGAATTCTGTTTGCTGCAAATGATTTGCAAGACATATACGCACAAAATATATGGGTGGCGAATTTAAGAAATGTATGGTAGGTCCTCTGGGAAAAGGTCAAACTTCACTAAATTTTAGAAAAAGTTAAGGTTTAAAAACATGTTTTTTATCGCTTCTGACTTTATTTTTTGTTTTAAATTTTTCATGATATTTTCACAAGTTATGTATTGTTATATCTGAAAGGGGATCACAATTAAAAAGTTAAAAAATAAATGAAAAGGTCAAGGTCATAATTTCGAAATTTTTTGTGTTTTTAATTTGGCCCCCCAAAAACTCCAAAACTAAAAATATTTTCTTTTAGAATATAACAAAAAAAAAAGTTTTTGTTAATTTAAGACTCTTTTTCCCGTGGGTTTTTTTTTTTTGAAGACGGACTTGATTTGGGCATTTTTGGCAGTCCAAATTTGAACCTTTTTTTTGGGAAAAATTGAAATCAGTTTTTTTTTCTTTAAAATTTTATATATAAAAATAGAATTTTCGACTTTGTGCGACTTTTCTACTTATTTTAACTATTTGCTGCATTTTCTATTAAAACCAATGGAAAAAACTTAATCAATTTGTTTTTCATTTTTCCCTAGGGGGCGCCCTTTGCTTTAAAAAACTCCCTTTTACTTTTTAACTCAAAAATTTAAAATCTGATCCCCAAAAAAGGTTTGTTTCCCTTTGTTCCTTTTTTGATACACCCAAAAAAAATGATAGTTTCCATTTAAAAATGGAAAAAACTTTTTGAGCTACTAAAGGAAGGTTGAAAATTCGAACCCCCGCAAAAAACTGGCTATGAGGGGAGGTCTACGAATAACCTAACCATTTTTTGGGTTTAAAATCAGATAGAAGAATTCTGTTTTGCTGCAAATTTTTTTACAAGACATATACGCACAAAAAATATGGGGTGGCGAACTAATAAAAGCATTGGGGTTTTTCCCTAGAAACGGGCCCCAAAATTCCCCTAAATTTAGGAAAAATCAAAATTTTTTAAAAAAAATGGTTTTTTTCGCTCCTGGAAAATTTTTTTTTAAATTCATTTCATGATATTTTCACAAGTTTGTAAAATTTTTATGTTTGAAATACCCCCCCAATTAAAAAGTTTAAAAAAATTTTAAAAAGGGCAAGGTCTATTAAAAATTTTCAGGTTTTTTTTTCGGGTCAAAAAAGCTCAAAAACAAAAAATATGTCATTGGGAAAAAGTAAGAACAAAAGTTTAGTTTTTGAAGAACCCTTTCCATTTTGTTTAAATTTTTTAAAATAACTTGATTTCGTCATTTTACGGCACCCAAAATTTTTAAACCTCTTTTTAAACAAATTTAAAAACAGGTTTTTTTACTTTTAAAATTTTTATATATAAGGAAAAGAATTTTTGGGCTAATTTCACTTGTATAAATTGATTGAAACCATTTGCTGCATTGCTAGGGACCTAAAAAAATATTTAAACCCAAATTTTTTTTTCTCTTTTTTGGGCCCCAGGGGGGGGCTTTGGGTTGAAATCCTCCTTTTTTTAACTAAAAAAAAATTTAAATCCCGAATTTTATGCAAAATTTTTCATTCTGTTTCTTGGGGAAAAAAAATTTTAAACCAAAATAAAAAAAAACAAAGCGAAATTTCAAGAAAAAAGAAGTAAACAATGTTTAAAATTTCTGATAGTGTTGAGTTTCATAATACAATTTTCGCGTGTTATTTTTTAAAATGTTTTTTGTCCTTTGCAATTCCTTTTATTTGATTTCAAATTTTCCCTATGTCGCCATCAAAAAAACAAAACACACATATAAAAAGTTGCAGTACCCCAATTTTCCCTAAAAAAGGTTTTCAAATTTGCGACTACATAACAAAACAGGTAATACTTAAAAATGGTTTTTTCTTGGGAAAAAATCTGCTTTAAAAAAATTCACAAAAATGTTTGAAAGATCACTGTTTTAAAAGTAATTTAAAAAGCCATTAAAAGAAAAATATGTTTTTTGGAAAAAATGCGACTCGTAACTTAAGGAATTGCTTTTTGTGAAAACTGATGAAAACGCGACTACAAAACTGACAGGTAATACTCAACAATATTCTTTTGGGCAAAAAGTCTGCTTAAACATTGCGACAGAAATGTTTGAAAGATGACTGTTTAACATTATAAACAAGCCTTTGAACAAGAAATTTCTTCGAATCATGCAACCGTGAACAGAATGGAATTCCCTTTCGTGAAAACCTTTGATATCACGACTACATACTGACAGGTAATACTCAAAAAAAATATTCTTTTGGGTAAAAGTCTGTTTAAACATTGCGACAAAAATGTTTAAAAGATCGCTGTTAACAGTATCAACAACCATGAAAGAAGAAATATGTTTTTCAAAATCATGCGACTCTTTAACTGAGGTAAATTGCTTTTGGCAAAAAACCGATGATATCGCGATGCGATTCAAAGTTAGTTTTCGCATCGCTTGCGAAAAACCTATTGTTCTTCTTCTGTTTTTTTTTTTTTTTTTTTTTTTTTAGGTTTTCGCACCTCGCAGGGGAAAAACAATTTTTTCTTCTTTTTTTTTTTTTTTTTTTTTTGGGTTTTCCATCGCTTCGAAAACCTAGTTTTTCTTCTTTTTATTTTTTTTTTTTTTTATTTTCGCATCGCTTGCGAAAACCTATGTTCTTCTTCTTTTAAATTTTTTTTTTTATTTTTTTATTTTCTAACCTTTTTTTGGAACGGCAAACACCATGATAAAAAAAGTCACATTTCTGATTTTTTTACCACTTTGTCCTATGATCTGAATTTGATCCTAACGTTGAGAAAATTTTTCATTTTGGGCTTAGTTTTGCCGCTAGGGGGGGTTTTTTTAAAAGTTTTCTAAGGGGTAATAACTCTGTTTTTTGAGGTCCGATTCCAATGCGGTTTTTTTTTATTGTGTTCCCCTTTTTAGAAACTTAATAAAATATGAAAAGTTACAAAAATATTGCGTATATAAAACTTTCGTGCTACAGGAGGGTTTAATGTTCGAATCTCGAAAAAACGGTGAAAATGAGGGGAGGTCTACGAAAAAAGTCCCCATTTTATTCAGAATGAGAGGGAAATTTTGTTTGTTGCATATGATTTGCAAGACATATACGCACAAAATATATGGTTGTGGCAATTTTGAGAAATGCATGATTGTCCACAGTTCGCGGGCAAACATAACCAATATTTTCGAAAAATCAAAAATTTTAAAAGCATGACTTTTAAAGGTTATTTGCAGCTCCTGATTTTATTTTTTTTTCAATCTTCATCATTTTTTCACTGTTTAATGCATTTTTATAAAACAAAAAAATCATAGAAAAAAAATCACCTATAATATGCAACGGTCAAGGCATATACCAATTATTATTATTTATCGGCATAAAATAGCTCCAAATCTTTAAAAATATTTTATAGAAAGTATATTTAACAAAAGTTTTTAGTCTGTGATAGATCTTTCCATTAATGTTTAGTTTTTTGAAGATCGGACTTTAATTTGATCAAATGACCCCCACCAAAGTTTGATCCTTTATCAAACAATTGTATATCCAATGTTTCCACTTTTGCTGTTCCTGACTTTATTTTTTGTTCAATCTTCATCGTTATTTCACTGTTTATCATTTTTATAAAACAAATAAAATAAAGAAAAAAAAAACAAGCATAATATGTAAAGGTCAAGTCATATACCAATTATTATTATTTTTATCGGCACAAAATAGCTCCAAATCAAAAAAATTTTATAGAAAGATATGAACAAAAG
>CM037783.1:21867686-21917686 GCA_021229015.1 Solen grandis | reverse complement strand
CCTTCCACTTTTAACTAAAGGTACCCGGTATGTTGCTTTTACCGAAAAACTGAATAATAATAAAATATCAACAACATTATATAATTATATGAGGTTGATTTTTTATTTCTTTAATGCAGCAGTTTTTCGGTCAAAGTCACATAACAAATACCTCTAGTGTTAACATGAAAGTTCAGAGTCCTGCTTTTCCCGTTTAATGCGAGGTGAACTGCTCACATATAGTATCACAAACACACCACCATATGTTTTTATGTGTAAACCTGGTCAACCAGAACACTACTTATTACTGCAGTGAAGCTACATTTGTATTAGATGACCTGTAAACCAATTCAAATCCATATCGTACAAACACTGGAAAGGCCCATTTCAACAGGCATGACAGAAATTTCAATAGACCAACAATGCTATCAATTTCTTTTTTGTAGGGCTGGTGTGAAATTCCGTTGATACAATGACCTAGTTTTTGCCTTTTGTAACAATGTATACCATATTTCAAACAAAAAGTTATGAAGAATTTTTATTACAACATTTATTGGTGTGTCCTTCCTCCTCAGCATCACTTCAACTAGTGATTCTTTTTACATTGCATCTAATGAAGTTTTATAACATTTCAAACCAGATTTTATTACATGCTGGGGAAATTAAAGACACAGAAAATATTAAAATATTGTTTCGCTTATACAAGCATAACACTCTTTGTTATTCCAACATTAAATGGATCATGCAACATCCTTAAATAGAATCATGCAACATCCTGAAATAACTGGGAAAAAAATCAACAAATTTACAGAAGAAAGTGTCAATTGACTCAAGACAAAACTAGAAATATGGATATGAATGCTCCTAATTTACACCATTCTAAGTCAGGGACCATAACTCTGTTAAAATGTATGATTGTCATTCCCTACTGTTACACAGACTACCTACATTACTCCTTCTTTCCCATCACGGTATGCTTGTGGAACCAGATGCCACCACACCTCACCACAGCACCCACCTTAGAGGCATTCTAAGTGGGGTTGGCAAAACTTTAAATTTCTGTAAAAAGATTCATTTCTAAACTGCACTTGTCTGCACCTAACCAGTACCTTGTACAGTTCACCATGTATGATGATGCCCCAGAGTTGGCCCTGTACATTAATGGAAGGAGAAGGAAAAGAAGATCCAATGGTTTCTTATATATGGATTTTGAGCCAAGCCTATTCCGTTTTCAAATGTAGTCAGTCAAAAGTATCATTCGCTCTGCCTTCTGGGAGGTATAATAGCCTGATTAACTCAGTATACAGTAAAATATTTTTGTAGGGGAATTTTTTTAGCATTGTGCATGATTTGAGGTTGTTCAGAAAGTGGTATTGCACTCTGATTAAATCAAGGTTGCATTCAAAACACAAGATCACTGGTAAGAATAAGTTTTTTCTTTATTAACAATTCAAATACTTATTTCATCCCAGTTTACCACAATATTATGAGTGGACATTTTCTATGCTCTATTGCCCAAGCTGAAATAAAACTGAAATGGTGGATTGCTTATGGGTATGAGTGTGTCAAATTTAGATTTTGAAATATTAACTTATCATATAAGTTAACCCTTTCCCTCATATAACTCATTTTGACGCACTCAATAGGTACCACATAAAGCCTGATCTGCAGAAAACCACATTTAAACCTTACCAAATTTAATTACAAAATCCTCATTTCCGGATCACTGAGGAGCAGCGAACAGCATAAAACCTGATCAGTCACAGGCTGATCAGGTTTTATGCTGTTCGCATAGGTCTTTTCATGGTTTCCACTATGAGGGAAAGGGTTAATGAAGCTCATTAATCTCTCCTTTGTTCTAAATAGAGTCTGCTTTTAATCCTTATACATACATCCGCACAACTACCATCTCCACACAAAAATACCCATATCTTATGCCAGATTTACACAACAGTGTTTAATTAAATATATTAATGCATAAGAGAAAAATAAAAATATAAATTATGAGCTGAACAGTTGGTGAATATACTACAATGTTACATTGCATACACAAAATATAAAATTTTATCAAATGGAAACAAACATAATTATGCTGTCTATTCAGGTTTTGTACTTTCAAAATAGACATCATGGACAATCATGAACAAATATAAGTAATTGTATAACAAAGAAAACCCTGGTCAAATTCTACTTGCATGGTGATCAGGATTTAAACAGCCATTGCACTGAATGAATGCTAATACACAGGATAACATGTTTAACCCTTAACCTCTTATAAACATTTTGGCGCATTGTTAAAAACACGGCAGATCCAGAATCTCCACTGTTTGCTCGTACAGTACTGTGGCACAGACTATATGCTGAAAAATCCATTGCTTCACATACCATTGAAAGCAAAGTAAATGAACATTTAAAAAGTGACAGATATGTGCATGAATATTGATGCAGTAAAGGGTTTAAGATCCTCTTGAATGTTTGTCGAAGATGTAAAGGCTTAGAAAGGTCTGTAACATGAAGGATGCTTGACCAGGATCCAGTTGCTCAGATACCACACGGTATGTTTCCATCCAAGAGACGAACACAGCTGTAATACAAGGAGAAAATCTCACCTTTAAATCAATCAAATGTAATGAAAATACAATCGATTCTCATTTCTAAAGTAAATTGAATTTTTTCTTCAAATAAAATTGCAGACATTTTTTTTTTTTTCCACTCTCTAACTGTTGATTGGGACACAGAGACAGTTGACAAATGAATAAAAATAGAGAAGAATGCAGAAAAAATGTTAATAGATTTTTCTGGAAATATTTTTAACAAAGGAAATTGGCAAGGCATTTGATTGAAACAATGTTAAACCTCTCTCTGGAAGCAACTTAATTTGACAAAACCAGCTGAATTTGATCTAAATTTGCTTTGAAAAGAGAAAGTGTGTTTGTGTGTGTGAGCAGTTTTACTATTTTCAGACCATTGGCATATGCCACAGTCTGTCAGTAGCTGATATTATTACCGGGTATACGATTCTATTTAAAATAAACAGCTTTTTATGATCTGTTAGCGTTAATCTATACTTGTTTAAGAATATTCATTAAAAATACATTGTGTAGCATGATGTATAATTTAACTTAAAAGAATTATTAAAGAAATTGTTTGTTTGTTAGGTTTAACATACCATCAACAATGGTTCAGTCATTTGGAGAAAAAGTGTAAGATTATAGCTTGTGAAAGATTTTGATCAAAACAACATTGTGTTTTAGTGATATGGTTTTGTAAGTGTTTTATACATTATTGAAAAAACCAGGCATGTACAATTCTTTTTAAGGAAGAATAATTATAATCTGAATTTGAGCCGAAGATAGTACCTTAGTATCTTTTGAAGACAGGAGGCATGGTCTTAAAACCTATTGTAATAATATTTTTTATATGAAATCTGTCTTATTTCCTTAAAAAACAACATATTAATAGATTAACTGTAGGAGTAAAGAATACCATACTAACAGAGTATTCACCATTGAACCCCAAAATTAGTACACTAGTTATATATCAAAACCCATACCAAGTTTGAGACCTAAGGGTCAACATAGCAGTTATCATTTGGACAAGGTTTGGTCAACTGACGGGCTGCAAATGAACAGACCTGTGCAAAGCAATATGTCCCCTATTCTTTACACGTAAAAGAGTTGGGTGGGTTGGGATAAAAATGTTGTTTTATGTAAAACAACAGACTACTCTTCACCTTGCAAAGTTTTTTTAAAATTCTCAAGTTTGGCAACGATTGATTACCTCAATGATTTTCTGGTCCAGCTCCTTGCTTGGTTTATCGTCTCGCTGTTTCAGGGAGAGTTTCAAGGCTAGTCCCAAGTACTTGTTGACCACGGCATGCTTGATACTCAGTCCAATTACCTGAAACAAGTGCTCCAATAATGCTTAAGCCTGTAAAATAACCAATATGTCAGACATTCACAAAGTCTTGCATGTATGCTGACCTGACAGGTGATTTTTATGTAGGTCCTGTGAAAGTTTCTATATGGTCAGTTGGAATAAATGAAATGTTAAGCTTTAAATCATATATTTCGTGTTGATTAAGAAACAAATTCATACAACTTTAACCCTTTCCCTCATATAGACTCATTTTGACGCACTCGAGAGGTACCACATAAAGCCTGATCTGCAGAAAACCACAGTTAAACCTTACCAAATTTAATTATAAAGTCCTCATTTCCAGACCACTGAGGAGCAGCGAACAGCAAAAAACCTGATCAGCCTACGAGTTACTCGCAGGCTGATCTGGTTTTATGCTGTTCGCATAGGTCTTTTCATGGTTTCCTCTATGAGGGAAAGGGTTAACTAATCTTTCTCCATGAGTTCCTGATCTGGGCTATTACAATGGTCTTGGTAAGGCTGTGAAAATATTTTGTCCCAAACCAAAAACTCATTCTGATTTGCAGTCATGTTCATTGCAAATGGACCAGACCAGGGCAATCTTTTAAAATTTCAGACATTAATGAAGAGAACAGCCTATCTGGCAGATTTAAGTCTTAAAAATGCATTCATTTTATCATTAATGGTAAGTGTTTAAAAACTTAAAGTAATGAAAACTTTAACAAAAATGAAAAAAAAAATGACAAATATGAATTGCTTTTCCTTGTTTGAGGTGGTTCTATTAAAACTGTTTTCAGTCCTGTGATTCTTATGAAATAAAGTGTAAAAACATGTAAACCTCACTATGTTTTGTTTTTTAATTAAAGCTTTTTGTTTTATTTTATTGAAACTTTTGCTAAATTTGAAATTTGGATTGTCCTTTAACACCCTGCTAAAATTAAATGAGAATTTCTATTTTTTTTTTTACTGAAATTAAAATCAGTGGTAACACGCTGAATTCTTAAACTGAGCAAGAGATACTGCACTGACTATGACCTAATTTCTGTGCAGTTTTTGATGAGTTATTTTCCTTGCTTTGATAGCAATATCCATGGAAACAAAATGACAGTAGTTAATATAGCCACTAGCTGTAGAAATAAGGACCACTGATGATAGGGGGTAATTAACAGTTGGTATGTCTGATTTTCAGGCTGTATCACTAATTAGTAAATGTTGGTTTTAAGGCCATTATAACTATTTGGTAAATGTTGGTTTTCAGGATGTATCACTAACTGGTAAATGTTGGTTTTCAGGCCATATAACTAAACTTGTAAATGTTGGTTTTCAGGCCATATCACTAATTGGTAAATGTAAATAAGAGTAAAGCATGACTGTTGATTACCACATTTTCTTTGCAAAGTTCACAACATAACAAGAGCCATCTGTAAGACGGCATGCTCGACTATTCGAGTGCTTGTCACTAAAAATAATTACAACTAAAGGCAAAACAAGAATCTCTTTATTATCAAAATGTACACAAGAGCAATAAACATGTTTTCTTAAATTCAAAGAAAAACCACAAAGAGTTCAGTGAAATAGTGAGTTAGCACAAAAAGATTAATCAAGTCAGAAAAGGGACAGAATCATGTCAAAATCCAAGACAGAGTTATGTACTCATGCTTCGTACAGGTAGAGATGATGGTACATGTAGTTAACTGGTATTCAGGTTTTTTTTTAAGTGGACGCCCGCTTGCCCGTGCCGGGTTAAAATCACCATGGGCAAGTGATTTTCCAAGGAGATAGCCCGTTGGGCAAGTTTATTTTCATAAATGAAATTTTTCTTTTTTTTTTAATATTTTATTTTCTACATTATATATATAGGGGGTGAGTTGCTTGCAAATTGTGTTTGATACATGTTAACTAAAATTCATCTTAATACTACACATATTTAGTTTTAAACATTAACAAACACTAACTAACTCAAAGATCGGACAAGCTGTTTTCACTGGGGGCAAGTAGATGTTCAAAGTAACTTGCTCCCCTGGGCAAGTGAGAGTCAAATCCTTAAGGAAACCCCTGGTATTCAAAGCAAAAAGTGAAAAAATGAGATGTGTGACAACCTAAACTGAGATTCTAGATAAAAAGGGGGCATAACTCTGTTGAAATTCATGACAGAGTAATATTCTCTTGTATGACCCCCAGCACAGGTATGAAATTTGTGGATTATGGGAGACATCCATAGAGAGAAACTGGAGATAGAAGCAATTTTAAACAAAAGTTTTACATCTTTTAAGTCCAAAAAGGGCAATTAATATGCAGAACAGGAGGGCCATAGAGGCCCCGGATCACTCACCTGAGTATAGGGTTACCCAAGGAACACCTGTACTAATCTAGCCAGTAGTTTTGAAGGAAATGATTTTTAGAGTTTTCATTTTTTTTTTCTTTTCGTTGCCATTGCAACAGAGTTCTACATGGACCAAGTCTATTTTAGCAACTTTTGTGAATCATTCCTGCTAAGTTTAATCAAATTCTGTCCAGCGGTATCAGAGGAGATGTTGATTAAAGCAAACGACGAAAGCCAGACGCTGGCCGATCACAAAAGCTCACCTTGAGCACATAGTGCTCAGGGGAGCTAAAAATGGAAGAGTTACTGTTTCTGTTTCTATTGGTTGGTCTGATAATAACTAAAACTGCCATTGTAATGGCACATTATACCCCCCCGCATGTTGCTTTGTCACAGGGATTTTAATACAAATAACATGTAGGTCAGAGACATGTAAATGTATTGGCTCAACAAGGAAAAATTACGCGACAGAGAGTTATGGTTCATGGTCACTGCACGCCCCCTCAATGAGATCTATCCACATATGAAGTTTCATCTTGATATCTTTTATACTTTTTGAGTTACAGCCCGGACAAAAAATTAAGTATGAAAATTACAAAGCAATACTCCAAAATTACCACAGAGAGTTATGGTTCTTGGTCACTGCACGCTGTCTCAATGAGATCTATCCACATATGAAGTTTCATATTGATATCTTTTATACTTTTTCAGTTAAGGCCCGGACAAAATTTTAGTATGAAAACTTACAAAAGACAATTACTCCAAAATAACGCGACAGAGAGTTATGGTTCTTGATCACTGCACTCCCCCTCAATGAGATCTATTCACATATGAAGTTTCATCTTGATGCCTTTTTTACTTTTTGAGTTACAGCCCGGACAAAAATTAAGTTTGAAAATTTACAAAGGGCAATAACTCCAAAATTACACTACAGAGAGTTATCGTTCTTGGTCTCTGCACTCCCCCTAAATGAGATCTATCCACATATGAAGTTTCATTTTGATGCCTTTTATACTTTTTTAGTTACGACTCGGACAAAGAAACCGACAGACAGACAGACAGACGGACGGACGGCCGGCCAGACAGACAAGCTGAATCCAGTATACCCCCCTTACAACTTCGTTGTGCTGGGGGGGTTTATAATTAATGCACGTGTTAAGTTTAGGGTCATCCAATGAGTAAAAGTGGAGATAATGGCAATGTTAAACAAAACCGCAACATTTCTTGGGACACTGATGCCAGAGTGACTACAACAGCTTATTCTATTCTTTGAATAGTTGAGCTAAAAATCATTCAATATCTAACTAGACTTGACTATTTGAGTTTACCGTCGCTTCGACAGTATTTCAGTCATATAGCGACATCCAGCTAATTACAGGTGGAGGAAGACCCCGAATGCACGGAGGCATCCGGGTAGAACCACCAACCTACCACAAGCCCAATATCTAACTAGCATTGCTCCTGTAGGTCTCCTATATTCATATAAAATTGTCTCAGCAGTTGTGACTACTCTATTTAGAATGTCCAACTTGAACATTTCTCTCCACAAAAAGTTGCTAATTTCACATGGCCTGAACCTACAGGATTCTCTACAAGGTTAAGAGTTCATCAGATAATAGCACATTTACATTTCCATTATAGCAAAGGAATTTTTTTTTCTCCAAAAACTTCATAGCTGAACTAGAAAAGAAAATTCAAGATCATGCTTCTACCCTAAAAAACATTATGTTTATGGATCTGTTAAATTGTTTTTCATATCTGTAATTTTTGACATTTATTTCATGTTTGCTTCATCACAAATTTGCTATCCATTAATCTTCTTAAAGTGAAGGCAGTCAAACATTATTGCAACATGACTGAACAAATTTTGATGAAAAATTACAGAGAGAGCACAGACTTAAGTTATCACCCAGTGATCATCCTGAATTATATCAGCTTTAACAGGAAGACATTAGGGACATTATTTGTATCATAACAAGAAACCATTGGGAACAGGATATGCTCCCTGAACTGATCTTTTTCACAGGACTAGTGCAATGTATATGAAAGTTTGTTGCATTCCAAGTCAGTATCAGTGTGTTGAAGATATATCAGAGAGATGACCAAATCCAGGAAAGAGATAATGACTGCAAATTACAAATACTGAAAGATTTTGTCATGAAATGTATACATGGATAGAATTACAGTGCAAAAGAAATGTACCTCTACATTTCTTAATTTTGTTAGCCCTTTAATTCTTGATTATTAGGTTTATGGACCAAGAAATTCAATCATAGTTGTAGGAGGGGAAAATCATGTCATGTCATTTTATACTTAATGAGTTATGCTCCATAAAAATTCATCATTGAATTTAACAAAGGGCAATAATTCAAAAAATTATGATGTTAAGTAAATGTGCACAACACTGTCTCTTCCTTCATAAGGACTTTTTACCTACAAAGTTTCAATTCAAAGGTCTTATAGTCTATAAGTTCTGCTCAGAAAAAAAAAGTATGAAAATGAACAAAGGGCAGTAACTCCAAAAATATAAAGCAGAGTAATGGTTCTTGTGCATTGCATTTTTCCTAAATAATATCTCTCTACCTAGTAAGTTTTATAAAATATCTGTTACACTTTATAAATCATGTTGCAGACAAAAGTATGAAACAACAAACAATAATATGATTTTCAGGGTTATGGTTCTTGTGCACTGTACTTCTCCACCTTAAGATATACCCACATGTGAAGTTTCAAGTTCATAGCTTTAGTAATTTTTGAGTAATGCTCCAGACAAAAAGTGTGACAGACTGACTGACATACATGTACATCGGACGGACAAAGAGGCAACTATATGCTCGCCTTCTGGGAGCATAAAAATGTTCTGTGATATTTGCACCTTCATGCTTATCATTTGTAGATATAAAATCTTCATGAATGAAGTAAAGGGATTGCTAGAAAGACCAGAGAAAAATTAATAAACTTTGAAGGCATTTCTTAAGATTTTTAAAAAAAAATTAGTTGACAGAAAACCTTGGTTTGAAAGTCACCAACAAAACATAATCATGTGCCAAATTATTTTCAAATCCAGCCAGTAGCATTGAACATTTTTTTTTTTCCCGCAAAACATGAACGCTGGCTGTGCCACCTGTCTGACATTTTGTTTTATTGATCTAAACCATCTGCTTCAGCTTATTAATAGGTTTCCAAAAGGAAAGTAAAAGAGGTTTATCCAAAGAAAATTTGTGTCAAGTTAATTTAGTATAAAGCTAGAAGGTATGGCAAAAAATTAAGTTGGCAACAAGAAAAGAAACCTACTTTGGAGTCAGTAGGATCAGCCCACTTGTTCACTTCCATGACAGTATTGTTGAGGTCCTGCACTGTGACTGATGAGGACGCTTGTTCAAGCTCTGTCTCAGCACTAAGGAGCAGGTCTGCCTGGGCCAAACCAAGCTTCACCAGGGCCGTCAGAACCTGGGTCCGCTGTTCCTCCATCTCACTGTAAAATGTGAAGCATCAATGTAATACAGTGCAAGTCTACTGTTACACTTTAATATGATTCCACAGATAAACAGTGTGCAATACGAGGATTAACTTGCAAGTAACATGTCGGGTGCCTGGGTAGTGTAGAGAAATAGGTTTCACTTCTCACAAAACATCCCAGGTTCGAATCCTGGTCATGTACTTGAAAGGGTACAGTTGTCGCCTGTCTAGACACATGGGTGTTCTCTGGTTTCCTCACACAATAATTAAAACATACAACTCAACCAAAGACAAGTTCTGGTAATTTATAAAATTTTGAAAAGTCTTTCTTCAATCCTCAAAAATCTCAAATCCTTCCATTCGGACCTTCTCCCTGTATTTCTGACATTGTTTGTCAAATCTAATTACTTTGCACTTCATCATACAGCTGTAATTACATTGACATATTATGTTGGGTAAAACAGACTTACAAATAGGAACACATATTACAATAATATACATGCATCAGCTGTGAACTTGAGTATGTGTGTGTGTGTGTGGGGGGGGGAAGCTGGTTTCAAGTGCATGTAATTCTGTATGACGACAATGTTGGAAAGTTTAATGAGAATGAAAACAATTTTCAGTGAGAACTTGAGTTTTCTTTCCGAAAGCAGACAACCCGTCTCCCCCAATTCTCCCTAATAAAATGGAGAATAATGCCTCTCATGGGTTTTATATCTCAATTTCAACATTTTTGTTCTAATGGCAGTGAGTGATAAAATCAGTGATTAAATTTCCTTTCAATTTCCCTCAGATGAACCAGTGCTCTGATAAAGTCATGTGACAGCTGTCACTCATAAACCTGTATTAAGATCATGTGCTTGTGTTATAGATTTTAGCATTCATCAGTGAACATTAACATCCATATAGACATGTGGTTATGCAACTGATTTATTCTCTCTTTAATACTGTTACAATAGTATATCTATTGAATGCATACCTAATAATTTTGATTTTCTTGAAATTCCTCATTTACATCTTGACTAGATCCTATATATATGCATCTACCAGTATTCATTCAATTTTCTTTCCTTTGGATTCTTCAGAAAATTTTATAGAATTTCTTTTTTACGTAAACAAGAATTCTCCTTGGAACACATGTGTCACCTTCTGGTGAAGGAAATATTGAAGAATGAAGCAGTATGATGGAAAAATTGTAACAGACAGCCAGACTGAAGGATGGACAGACGATGAAGAAAGGATCCCTAAGTGTAACCTTTCAGTACAACAGGGGACACAAAAACCAGGAGGGTGTCTCATTGTCAGACCATTCACAGTTTCACTTACCTTTTGATTGTGGAAGCTTCAGGGCGCGTGTCTGACTTCATTCCATAATAAGACAGCAGTTCTGATTGGTCAATTTTTGACAAGACAATTTGAGCCACCTCAATTATCTCCTGAAGGTACTTCTGACGTTCCTGTGAAAGAAGAATCACAAAAGACTGAAAAAAATTGTTTAAACATAACTTTACAAAGCAAAAACTCCAATATTACGCAACAGAGAGTTATGGTTCTTGGTCACTGTACTCCCCCTCTATGAGATCTATCCACATATGAATTTCATCTTGATTCCTTTTATACTATTTGACTTACAGACCAGACAAAATTTAAGTATGAAAATTTACAAAGGGCAATAACTCCCAAAATTACACAACAGAGAGTTATGGTTCTTGATCACTGAACTCCCTCTCAATGAGATCTATCCACATATGAAGTTTCATCTTTATATCTTTAATTCTTTTTGAGTTATGGTCTGGACAATAAAAAAAGAAAAAAAGAGACAGACAAGCTGAATCCAGTAAATAATCCCTCTTACAACTTTGTTGTGTGTGAAGGGGGGGGGGGGGGGGGGGGGGGGGGTATGAGACATTCATTCTTCTTTGAGAGGGAGGAAAAACAATATTCTAATTGTATATCCCTCCGGATACACATGGATAAAGTCCGTGTAGGGGGGCCATTTCAATTAGATTCACACAAATATACAGTGCAAATATTCGAAGATGTAAAATAGCATTAATCTTCTGATAGTTCTGGCTTCGTACATTTGTATATTCTGAGTATTTCTTTGACAGTCAAACAGGCAGACTAATTTCTCCACAATATATATCCGGCACTTTTTCACTGCAATATGCTGCCTTTAACAACATGTACATTACACCCAGACAAAAGAACTTGAGACTCTGGTTCAACTATTCCTAGAACTTCTTTGCATAATACTGGAATAGCCTGTCTATCAGCCAGCCGGTCCCTTTATCTTAGAAGTATGAGACACATTCTACGTCCAGCTTTGGAGATACATTGTATTTCAAAGTGATTTGGCATGAATGGTTACATTACCAGTAATTGTATGACATCCACCTGTGTTATAAGGAATTATTATGAATGCAATGTAGAATGATATTATGGTCTTTAGATCTTTCTCTTCATATAAAGAGAACTTTTGGATGGAGAACATCATTGAACAACAGTATATCTTAGCACAAACAATTGTTACTCATGTACACCTGTGTCTGTAAGACAAACAAGAGATGCCAGTAAGACAGCGTGCTTGACTATTCTAATGCTTGTCAATATAGAAAAATATTGCAATAAAAGGAAAAATAAGAATCAATTTATTATCAAAAAGTAAACAAGGGATATAAACATGTATTCCAAGTTTTAAGGCAATATCTCAATGGGTTCAGTGAAAAAGTAAGCAAGTATGAATAGTTTACAAAGTTTCTCCTTAGACAATCATACAGTACCATTCAATCCATCTGATCATTAGGAACAAGAATATATATGATTTATGGGTGGGGATCTGAACTGTTTTTGAGATATAAGGTCATAAGTAAAATTGAGGGGGTGGGGCTTCGACTCCCTAGGTGATCTCGGGGGACACCAAAGTAGTACCATTCAATCCATCTCATCATGAGGAACATTTAGATAATATATGGTTTAGGGGTGGGGATCTGAACATTTTTTGAGATATAAGGTCATAAGTAGAATTCAGGGGGTGGGGCTTGACCCCTGGGTGACCCATGTGAACAAAAAAGAAGCATCATTCAATCCATCTCATCATGAGGAACAAGAATATATATGGTTTATGGGTAGGGATCTAAAACAGTTTTCAAGATATATGGTCATTAGTAAAATTAAGAGGGTGGGGCCTGACTCCTGGGTGACCTCGGGAGACACCTAAGTAGTACTATTAAATCTCTTTTTTAGGATCAAAAAGTATATGACTCAGGGTTGGGAATTTGAAATATTTTACCAAAATTTATTTTTATGCAAAAATCGATCTTTGAGGGGATGAGGCCTGACCCCAGGGATCCCCAATTACAGTAATCACAAAGTCGCCACTACTCATTGAAGATTTAAGTTTGTGAAGTTTTGTAAAGATAGGTCAAGCCGCCTCCCAGATATGGCCTATACAAAGGTGCCGGAGAGAGAAAGAAAGAGAAGAAAAAGAAGAAGAAAAAAATAAGTAACAACAATAAATTTCCAAACATCATTTGGAAGACTTAAAAATGTCATACAAACATACAAAGAAAGTCGAAAAAGGGGCATAATTTCGTAAAAATCCATTACAGGGTTATCCCTTCTTTCCTAAAAGATTGGAATGGTGGTCATATACAAGTACTCCAAGTTTCTAAACAATACCTTAAGGGGTTCAGTGAGAAAGTGAAGTGGTATGGAAAACATAACCAAGATTTTAAGTCAAAAAAGGGCCATAATTTGGTCAAAATCCATGATAGAGTTATCCCTTTTTGCCTACATGTTGGGGTGATGGTCACATACAAGTATTCAAAACAATACCTTAAGGGGTTCAGTGAAAAAATGAGGTGGTACAGAAAACTTTACCAAAATTCTAATTCCAACAAGAGCACTGCATGCGGGTGCCAAAGCTTGTCTGTTTTTGCGTTACATATTTTTGTTAAACATTTAAAAAAGTTGACCTTGAAAATCATAACTAAAACTGTAAGCCTTTAAATGCAAAGTTGAAGTATCACACCCTTTAAATTTGACCTTTGACCTTGACCTATGCATTGAACAGAATGTATAGAACACGAAGACGTAAAATATGTAAATAAAATATCACAATTGCTAATCCATTGAGTTTTTGATAATCAACACAAAACTAAAATTAAAGACATTTAAAAAAAAGCTCTTTTTTATCTGCCTAAAGATCATGACAAAATCCCTTTTAAAACAAGAAATATTGAAAAATGACAAAAAAATATCTATTTTAAAACATGTCCAGAGTTATGGCAAAATAAGTTCGAAGGTCAAGGTCAATAGATATAATATTGAGGTATATCTAAATAACTGAACAGTTGTATGTCAAATAGTAAAGGAGTTATGGCCAATGTTAAAGATTTTTGTTAAACATTTCGAATATTGGTCAAAGTTCAAAGGTCAAGATCAAAAGTCCAAAAGTGTAACATTGATGAAAAGGTCTTGCCAGAAGGAATTACATGTGAAATATCAGTGCCCTGTTTATAACAGTTCTGAAATGACAGGCATTTTAAAATTTTCAAAAGTTACAGCAAAAATAGGTCAAAGGTCAAGGCCAAGGTAGATAGATAAAATGTTGAGGTATATCTGAATAGCCCTTGCAAAGATAAATATGCATACCAAAAATAAAAGTTGCAAGTCGAATAGATCAGAAATTACGACCAATGTTAAAGATTTTTGTTACACATTTCAAAAATAGGTCAAGGTTCAAAGGTCAAGGTCAAAAGTCCAAAAGTGTAACTTGATGGAAAGGTCTTGCTACAAGGAATTCACATGTGAAATATAAGTCCCCTGTTGACAACAGTTCTGAAATGACAGGCATTTTAAAGTTTTCAAAATTACAGCAAAAATAGGTCAAAGGTCAAGGTCAATAGGTGAAATATTTGCATATGTCTGGATAGGTCTTGTCAAGATGAATATGCATACCAAAAATGAAAATTGTATATTGAATAGAAGAGAAGTTATGGCCAACATTAAGATTCCAGACGACGTCGTCGCCACCGCCTGACGACGACAATGCGGACACTGGAGTTACGACAATAGCTCGTATTTTTTTCTTCAAAAAAAAAACAGACAAGCTAAAAAGAGGCATAATTTGGTCAAAATCAATGACAGAGTTATCCCATCTTGCCTACAGGTTAAGGTGGTGTTCATATATAAGTATTTCAAGTACTCCAAGTTTCTAAACAAGACCTTAAGGGGTTCAGTGAGAAAGTGGAAAGGTATAATGGAAAACTTAAATAAGTTTCCTAGTCGAAAAAGGGCCAGAATTTGGTCAAAATCCATGACAGAGTTATCTCCTCTGGCCTACAGATTGGAATGGTAGTCATATATAAGTATTCAAAGTTTCAAAACAATTCCTTAAGGGGTTCAGTGAGAAAGTGAGGTGGTATGGAAAACATAACCAAGTCGAAAAAACATGACATCTGAAACATGAGAATATCAAGAATAACTGAAGCATTGGGATTTCTATCAATTGCCTGCATAAAAGAACTTTTTTCCAGGGAATAAAAGTTATTTTCAGCAATTATGGTAGAGGGTTATAAGGTACCAAAAATGGAATTTAATTCTGATTTCTTGTGTTTTATAACTAAAATCCTGCTGGATCACAATTGCTAAGTTTAATTAATTTTTACCCTGTGTTTTAAGAGAAGATGTCTTTTAAAGCAAATTGTTGACGACTCACAACAACAGATGGAAGAAGGTGATCCCAATAGGTATGCGTATATAATGTCATTTCGTTTTTTCAATTTCAAATAAAGAAAACAACATTTTTTTTCGTTTTTCCTTGCATGAAATTGAAAAAAAAACAAAAAAAACCCCACAAATCCATTTTTGTTTTTCAATTAAAACACGAAAAAAAAAAACCCAGACCCTTTTCCATTTCTGTTTGTAAAAACCCTAAACCAAAAACAAACCTATTAGTCCCTCCCATGTGCATGTGTGTGTGTGTGTGTGTGTGTGTGCGTGTGTGTGTGTGTGTGTAATAATGGTACATCTTTCTATGGAGTGTGTGTTTGAATGGAGTGGGAATAATTTGAATTGACCAACAAAAATCATATCAAATATAGACAACATTGATTATTTTACTTCAAAATTGCTACCATTAAACAGAACAACAATGTCCATATTTGATATAATTTTTGTTGGAATTCAAATCACTGCCACTCCACATAAACACAATTTTCAGGGAAATCACTCCAAAGGTTTCTGTTTATTTAATAAGTAAGGGCAAAATGACTATATCATAAAAGAATATTGAAAGAATATTATTTGAATTTTGAAAATTTACAAACAAATGAAAATATCAATAATCTTCTAATAATTTTATATATGTAAATATACATAGAGTCAGCAATATAAGATAAACTAGAACTATCACTAAATGTGATTAATACCCCCGCAATACTGCTTTAGAAATGATGAAGTTATTAGGATTAAGAAGAAGAGTATGAAAAAGACATTTTTACATTTGTTTTTTTTCCAGATTTTTGGCCGGGTTACACAGGTTGTGCTTGACCATTGTATGAAATTGTTTTGAATTCCACTCAGTAGTTTTAAAGTTAAGCTCCGGACAAGGAAAAGTAACAAAGGGCAATAACTCTGTAATTACAATAGATAGAGTTATAGTTCTTGTGCACTGCACTTCCTCTTATTGTGGTTGACAATTGTATGAAATTGTTTTGAATTCCAACCAGTTCTTTTCAAGTTATGCTATGGACAAGGAAAAGTAACAAAGGGAAATAACTCTGTAATTACTCTAGATAGAGTTATGGTTCTTGTGCACTGCACTTCCTCATATTGTGGTTGACCATTGTATGAAATTGTTTTGAAATCCAACCAGTAGTTTACAAGTTATACTCTGGACAAGGAAAAGTAACAAAGGGCAATAACTCTGTAATTCCTATAGATAGAGTTATGGTTCTTGTGCACTGCACTTCCTCATATTGTGTTGACCATTGTATGAAATTGTTTTAAATCCAACCAGTAGTTTTACAAGTTATACTCGGACAAGGAAAAGTAACAAAGGGCAATAACTCTGTAATTCTATAGATAAGTTATGGTTCTTGTGCACTGCACTTCCTCTCATTGTGCTTGACATTGTATGAAATTGTTTTGAAATCCAATCAGTATCTTTTCAAGTTATACTCGGACAAGGAAAAAGAAACAAAGGGAAATAACTCTGTAAAAAAAAAAAAAGAAAAAAAGGAAAAAAAAAAGGAAAAAAAGAGAGGGGAAAATACAAAGGGCAATTACTCTGTAATTACTCTAGATAGAGTTATGGTTCTTGTGCACTGCACTTCCTCTCCATGTGCTTGATCATTGCATGAAGTTGTATTGAATTCCAATAATTCAACGGACCGCTGGACCGACCGACCGACCACCGGGTGACTCCTATATACCCCCCCCACCAAACTTCGTTTCGGGGGTATAATTACACACACACATGTTTGTGCAGAGAGGGCCTTTTTTTTTGTTTAAACAAACTGGAATGGAATTAAATTAAACAAGAGCTGTCAGAGGACAGCACGCGCGACTATTCAAAATGCTTGTTGGTAAATCAAATGAAATCTATTTCAATTCTTGCCCTTCACATACCCTGTACATAATAATAGTCAAAATTGATATACCTTGAAAGTCTGATACCCCTTAATATTTTTATGATGTCCAAAATCAATCCCATGCTTAGTTACTGAGACATAAGCGCAATAACACTGTGCATGCAAAACTTTTACCAAAAATCCAAGTTAGAAAAGAGCCATAATTTGTATAAAATTCAGTCAAAAAGTTATCCTTCTTTAGTTTTCTGATGCCCTTGAAGACACTCCTTAACTTTCTAGTCAATTCCACAAGCAATTTCTGAGATATAAGCTGGATAGTAGCTTGGATGCAAAACTTTAACCAAAATTATAAGTTAAAAGGGGTCATAATTTTTAATATATTCCATCAAAGTATTATCTTCCTTTATAGTATGATACCCCTAAACATATTAAAGATGTTTCAAATCAATCCCATGCCTGGACTCTGAGATATAAGCAATAAAGTATCTTGCATGCAAAACTTCAACCAAAATTTCTAAGTTAAAAAAGGGGCCATAACTTGTAATATATTCCATCAAAAGTTATCTACCTTGATAGTATGATACTCCTAAACATATTAAAGATGTTTAAAATCAATCACATGCCTGGATACTGAGATATTAGCATGAAAGTACCTTGCATGCAAAACTTTAACCAAAATTTCTAAGTAAAAAAGGGGCCATAATTCATATTAAATTCAGTCAAGAGTTATCTACCTTGGTTGTCTGATGCCCTTGAACATATTTATAAACTTTCAAGTCAATACCATAAATGGTTATTGAGATATAAGGTTGATAGTAACTTGCATGCAAAACTTTAACCAAAAGCTGCAACACCAGGGCGACTACAATAGCTCTCATATTCTTCGAATAGTCAAGCTAAAAATTAAAAAAAATTTTTTTTTCGTGTTTTATATTGAAAAACTAAAATGGATTTGTGGTTTGTTTTAGATTTTCATGCTTGATATTGAATAAGGATAAACAAAAATGGATTAGTTTTTCAATTTTCTTACTTGATATTGAATAAGGATAAACAAAAATGGATTAGTTTTTCAATTTTCTTACTTGATATTGAATGAAAAACAAAAATGGATTAGTTTTTCAATTTTCTTACTTGATATTGAAAAATGAAATGACGATATATACATGGACCCCAAAGCTCACTTTGAGCATTTTGCACACACAGTGCTCTGAAGATTTTTGAAATATTCTATATTGAGTATTAAAGGAAAGAAGCCAACCCATTAGAATGACTATGAGGTGAACATTAATTTTGTGCTAGATGAAATTAAATTCTGACCATTAATGGTTTCATAGACGAAGATTTTCAATGTATTTTTAGATAAAATTATATTGGTTACCATAATATATTGGCAACCAGAGTTCTGCATGGATCAAGTTTATTTTAGCAACTTTGTGAAGGGCCACCAAAGGATCATTCATGCCAAGTTTCATAATTTCTACCCAGTGGTTTCAGAGGAGATGTCCTTTAAAGCATACTATTGATGACGCACAGCACATGATACATGACACATGATGGATGCTAGGTGATCTCAATAGCTCCATATGACCACATTGTACATGCTTTGGTGAGCTAAAAAGCAAACAGACAATTAGGTAATTCAGCATTACCAATAATGTAACGGCTTTGAATGTCAAATAATGCCATTAATACCTGCCTAATTGGCATACAAAATGCATGACAATGGCGTAAAACCATAAACGAAGTCCTTTGAGACAGCAGGAATTTTCCACTTTACTGAGATTGATTCACCACAATACAAACAAAATCAATACACATTATTAGCTCATTTGAAACAGGAAATGCTCATTTTGTTAATTTCTTTTGCTGTTTCATAAAATGTGTGGAACACTTTCACAGCTCTTTGGACATAATCAAGAATGGGTTAACAAAAAATTTCTATTGAGACAATTACACAAACTACAAATACACATAAATCATGTGAAAATCATTACTGCAATTTAAATACGCTCGTTTAGCTTGTATGACAATAGCACAAATTTTTCAATGACTGGGACTGTGTCAATCACTATCGAAAATGGTAATGCAAACAAACACTATGACAACTATTGGTGATGAATGGTCAACATCTGCCACAGTTAGCATAAAAGGGCCATAATTCTGAAGTTACTACAATGTTCTAGCTAGTTATTTTGCTTAGTCGGTAAAGTGTGCCCATTTTTATGGTGATGAAATGCCATAAAATGCCATGTATTTGTTGTTTGTAGCTTGAAACCTTGGAAAAAAAGTATTTCACTTCTATAATGCACATATCTTTTTTGTAAGACGAGGAGGTAGCCATCTTGTTTACTCACGGTTGTTTTGGGATGTTCGTTTGCACAACAGGCGGAAATGTTCTACTGCTTCAACAAGTCAGGTGTAATGCAGCGATTATTTTCACACCTTTAGTATCCACATGCATTTGCATTGTTACCTTGTTAAAAGTTGATAGTTTGAGTAATAATCTGAAACTACCAACACCTTCTTGTTTGTTTTTTGCAAGTCTCTTAACAAAGGGTATTTGAAGTACACAATTATCATGAACCAAACAGCTCTGTCCAATACGAAACTAACTTGTCAAAATTCTGTAGGGTTTAATTGAAATTAATAAAATACTGTTTATTTATGCACGATCACAGTAATGACGATGCAAACATTGCATCTGTTTGTATGTCATCAATTAGTTATTATGTAAAGCACAGGATTTCTGATTGAAGCGTAGGAAAAAGTAAACACCAATATGAAAAAGAGAACAATGAGTTCATAAGCATTTATTGTACAAAACCATGATAGAAATCACAAATGGACAACATTTTACAGACAAGTACATACGATCATGCTTTAATATCAATTTTGTGCATGAAATATACCAATAGACTCTACCTATATGGCTTCCTAGTGGATGGGGTAAAGTTTGGGAAAATACGAAAATATTGAGTTCTCTTGTATTGTGCGCACCCCCTCTTTCGGAAATGAAATTTGAGTTAAACAAATGTGCACAATATATGGCCTTTTAGGGTAATTATTTCTGTTATTTGTCAATTCAAGGGCTATTACCTTAGGGTAACTTTGGCTTTGGTCTGGTAATCAGTATATGTTCTAATTTCTCCTTTGAAACTAAAATAATGTGAAGTAGTGACTGAGAAACATAAACCTATGTAACTTCACACCTTCACATATTAAATACAAAGTCACCGATGACTTTCAGAAAATGCATATCTAATATATTTTATTTCATTGTTGTCAGTAAAATAGCAGAAACTTTTGGTTTTATGAAAATCACAGATTTGATGCTTACAAAAAATATATCCATGTATTGCATACTGTCTTGAACAAATGTTCTTGAAGAAGTTCTGGTACTATTGTGTTGACTCAAAATACCTTCATGTGGAATTTGACCTATCTATAACCTTGACCAAACACTGATGCAAGAAAAACATTTGATATACCCATTGCCTCATTATGGTGAATACTGGTGAACTTAACATAAGGAATCCCATTAAATAGGACACATGGAGTAAAAAGAAAATGTTAAAATGTGACCATGACCTTTTTGAGATGTTACTTTACCTGTATGACTTTTGATTCATACATTCCACTGTGGTTGCCATTTGTCCATTAATCAAATGACATGCTTTGAATGTACTGGAGATAAATGGAACATCCCCATTTAGCTATTTTTTAATACCAGGCCAGTATGTCATGAAAAAGTAACTCTGCTATAATCTTTCAAAAGCACTTGCGTTGGCAGAACATTTTATTTCAAAGGATCATGACGACAGTTATTTCTACAAATAAAACACTGATCAATTGGCCAATACACAATTTGATAACCCAGTGGACGTGACAGTTTCTTAAATGATTTCTAACATAACAACTGGGCTTTAATTAACAATCTCCTGAGTCTATTTTTGACCAAACACAGAAAGTACAAATTTTCAAAGCAATATGTTTTACCTTATTTTAAGTATATTGATGACTATAAACTTGTAGTAAATAATGGAAATATTTATCAGGACTTTTAAAGTGTTTTTGTAAATTCATTTATTATCAAAGAAGATATTTACTATTATGATATTCTAAATCAAAATAAAATAGACTCAACCCAACTGTTTAGGTCAACTGCCCAGAATATCAAAACTGTACTTAAATAAGATTTTCAAACTCAAAATCTGACCTGTACATTTGAAAGGAATTCGAGCTTGATTTTCTCATGATTCTCAAATAACCTTGGAATGTTAGCATAATGTGTTCCCACTGACTTTTAAAATAGGGGTAACACATGTAACACGTGTTTTTTTTTCTAATTTTTGTACTCCAGCATATACAGAATCCCTGCAATATTTGATGTCCAAGGCAATTTATTTCGGGAAAAAGATTCACTGTAGAGGATAGAAATAAATACTGAAATAACAGACATGGATAAATATCATAAGTTAGTTGTCTAGAAAACATATATAGATATAGTGACTATTCATTAACCCAGATTTGACAGGGCCTATTTATGCCAAATGTTTTATGGGAAAAAGGTATTTGGTTGCTTGTGTTACAAATGTATTTTGTTTTGTGGTTCACTAAAACCATCAGAGTCAACAATAACCACTCTCTGTCCAAACGCAACATGTCAACAGGACGCCTCCACCTTTTGTGCCATTTTCACTAAGTCAGGGGCCATAACTCTACCACAGCAATATAAATTTCAAAATGAAATCCAAGCTGCACAACATCCAATGCTGGTGAATGTTACTGTAAAGTTTTATGACTTAAGCTTTTGATTTTGCTATGGAAGAACAAACAGACAAGCTTTCTATATAGCAAGGGCATGAAAATATAAGAAAGTTTGAATACCTTGTCCCCATCTAAAGCCTGCAGCCTAGCTATATACAGAGGTATATAGTCCTTATACTCATCTTTCAGCTCCTCAAACAGTGGGTTAGCCATCTCCAATCTGTTGAAATAAAACTTAAATATCAGACAAAAATAAACTATGTGAGAAATTGCAACTGGAAAGATAGAACAAATATTGATTGAACGATAGCCAGAATTGAATTTTGAGAAATAAAATGTGTGTAATAAACTTTGGAAATATAAAAAGAACTTGAGCTATCACTAAAGGTGATTAATAACCCTACATCCCACCTTACATGGATGCAATGGGATGGGATGTAACAGGATGTGCTTCCATTATAGCCAACACTTCTGTGAAGAATTTAAAGTGATATCCATAATTAAGTCAATAAAATAACAGGGAACAACATAAGCTAAAGGCAATTTGAAAAAAATGCTATTAGAAAGCAAGAGGGCCATGATGGTCCTGGATAGCTCACGTGGGTATAGGGTTACCCAAGGAACATCAGTCTGTATTGAAACATTTTGAAATCTGGCCAGTAGTTTTGAAGCAGATGATCCCTGCAAAGCTTTATCAAATTCTGTCTAGCAGTTTCAGAGGAAAGGTCATTTTAAGTTTCCAATATATACATATAAGGCAAATAAGTCCTGCCACTTGCAGCCATATTTTTTATGAAATAATTTTAGCAACTTTTGTGAAGCTTCACCCAAGGATCATCCCTGCCATACTAAATCAAAATCTGTCCAGTGGTTTCAGAAGAGATGCCATTTAGAAATCTCACTATACACATATAAGGCAAATTTAAGCACCACCCATGGCGGCCATGTTTTTTTACAGGTCGGAATAATTTTAGCAACTTTTGTGAAGCTTCACCCAAAAATCATCCCTGCCAAATATAATCAAATTCTGCCCAGCGGTTTCAGAAGAGATGTTGTTTAAAGATTTCACTATATATATAAGGCAAATTAGCTCCGCCCCTGGTGGCCATGTTTTTTTTTTTATGGATCGGAATAATTTTAGTAACTTTTGTGAAGCTTCACCGAAGGATCATCTCTGGCCAAATTTATTCAAATTCTGTCCAGCGATTTCAGAGGAGATGTCATTTACATATTTCACTATATACATATCAGGCAAATAAACCCCTCCCCTGGCGGCCATGCTTTTTCCCCCCGATAGGAATAATTTTAGCAATCTTGGTAGAGAGTTACCCAAGGAACATCTATATCAAAATATTTTGAAATGTGGCCAATAGTTTTGAAGGAGATGATTTTTAAAGTTTTCTTAATTTTTTCCTTTCCATTGCTATGGTAACCAGAGTTCCATATGGATCAAGTTTATTTTAGCAACTTTTGTGAAGGTTCACCGAAGGACCATCCCTTCCAAGTTTAATCAATTTCTGCCTAGCGGTTTCAGAGGAGATGTCGTTTGAAGTAAATTGTTTGTGCTCAGGTGAGCTAAAAATCAGGTGGGCTTAAAATCAGAAAATAACTTTAGTCTTATTAAACAAAATATGATCTTAAAAATTAATATAGTGACTGAAAGACAGAAAAGACATATTAATGAATCTTAGACAACAAAAAATGAATTAAAAATATATGTATAAAAGATGTGAAGCAGTAACTGTTTTAAGACAACAAGGGGGACATTATGGCCATAGACTGATCATTTGAGCTTCACAAAATTAGATTCTGACATTTAAGTTATTATACAGGGAGATTTTCTGAAGTCCTTGTTTTTTTATTCTTTTTTTAATTAAAGTTCTGGAGCTCTGCATGGACCAAGTTCATGTTTGCAAATGTTGATAAATGATTCTTCCAAGAATAATCTTAACACAAGCAAAGCTTCAATATTTCTGTCTAGAATTTTCAGGGGAGATAATTAAAGCATGATAGGACAGACTTAGGGTGATTACAACAATTACACCTTTCTAGATTTTACAGTCCACCTTTACCTATAATATTACAAGATAATCTTCCTATCTTGACAAAGCCAAATATTTTTAAACAGTATAAAAATTCAGATGTCCTTTTTGTTAAACCTGAAAAACATATAAATGTTTGTCCATAGATAAAATTTATGAATTCTATGTTTTTTCTCGAAACATACCTCTGATTTGCATGTAGAGAATAAACAGAAATCTTTTTATCTTAATTTAAGTAATAATAAGGCAACAAGAGAACCATAGAGGCCCTGAATAGCTCACCTGTGCATAGGGTTACCCAAGGAACATCTGTACAAAAACATTTTGAAATATGGCCAGTAGTTTCAAAGGAGATTATTTTTAAAGTTTTAATAATTCATTTCTTTCCATTACCATTGCAACCAGAATTCTACATGGATCATGTTTATTTTAACAACTTTTGTAAAGATTCACCAAAGGATCATCCCTGTCAAGTTTAATCTAATTCTGTCCAGCAATTTCAGAGGAAATGTCATTTAAAGATTTCACTATATACATATAAGGCAAAATAGCCCAGCCCCTGGCAGCCATGTTTTTTTTTTTTTTTTTTTTTTTTTTTTTTTTTTTCGGATTGGAATAATTATAGCAATCTTGGCAGAGGGTTACCCAAGGAACATCTGTACTAAAACATTTTGAAATCTGGCCATTAGTTTTGAAGGAGATGATTTTTAAAGTTTTCCTAATTTTTTTCCATTGCCATGGCAACCAGAGTTCTACATGGATCAAGTTTATTTTTGAAACTTTTGTGAAGCTTCACCCAAGGATCATCCCTGCCAAGTTTAATCAAATTCTGTCCAGCGGTTTCAGAGGAAATGTCGTTTAAAGATTTCACTATATACATATAAGGCAAATTAGCCTTGCCCCTGGCGGCCATTTTTTTACAGATCAGAATAATTTTAGTAATCTTGGTAGAAGGTTACCCAAGAAACATCTGTACAAAAATATTTTTAAATCTGGCCAGTAGTTTTGAAGGAGATGATTTTAAAGTTTTCATATTATTTTCTTTCTGTTGCCATAGCATCCAGAGTTCTACATGGTCTAAGTTTATTTTAGCATTTTTGTGAAGGTTCACCCAAGGATCCACCCCGCCAAGTTTAATCAAATTCTGTCAGGAGATGTCAATTAAAGCAAACTGTTCACGACCGCAGGGTGATCCTTATAGATCACCATGAGCATGTTGTGCTCATTATTGACTTTTGTAAACTTTTGCAATTACTTGGTAAGCTGATCTGTGAATAAATGGTTTCTCAGGTCAACCACTTAGCCTATCCCATCCTATCCAATTGTTAATTGCCAGTGGATAAACTGATGATTTCAATTTTTATGTAAATATTAGAAAGTTTCAAACTATTTAAGCTGAAAATGTAACTAATCAGAGAATAAATATTAAGGCAAGTTACAGTATAAAGTGTCATTTCTCCTAAGAAATCATGAATTCTCTCATGTTAAACAAGAGAAACAAGAGGGCCATAATGGCCCTGAATCACTCACCTGAGAATCATTGCCCTCAATGCCAATTACTGTATTATGAGTCAAACTAATAAACACAATCCATGCAGAAGTACAGCAAGATCATCTAAATTCCACACAAAAACTGTACCCGCCATCCAAAATTTGAAGGTCATAGCTCTAAAAGTCTATATACAAGTGACACATGGGGTGGGGTCATTATTGACATCAGGGCTATAATTTGAACAGACTTGGTTAAGGTCAACAAGTAAACATCTTAAACTCCAGGCTTTGAGAATTCTGAGATCTTTTGAGGGTTTCCCTAAACAAGTCAATATAAAATCATGTGACCCCTAGGGTGGGGCCAATTTTGGCCAGATGGGCCATGATCTGATAAAAATTGGTAGATGTTCACTAGGCCATGCATGTTACACAGAAAATATCTAAATATCTAAACATCTAAACTCTAGGCCTTGTGATTTCATGCAAGGAACGTCACAGGCAATTTTCATCAAATTTGGCCCAGTGGTTTAGAATAAGATATTTAAAGAAATTTTTGAAGCTGGACACACACGAGGAAGCCTGACAAAAGGCGTTGTGCTTGGGTGAGCTAAAAACGTAAACATAATCTTTTTCTTAAAAATAAAGCAAAACAAAACAACAACCTTACAGAGAAACTATTCTTTTTTTTTAAAAGTAACAGAAGGGCAAGGGACCAATTTAAACTTCAAACTTTCATTCAAACAAAAATCCATAGTTCAATTCAGCTGAGAAAAAAACAACAAAAAAAACTGTCGTCATGATATAAATTTTCCTTCCAGAACAGCAAGGGACCCCTCTGAGGGAGTGTCATAAGATTAAATCTGCATGACAGCAAATATGACCCAGCTTTAAATTAAGACCAAAAAACTCATTCTCTGACACTCCTTCAAACACAAGAAACTTGAAGTAGAACTGACAGAATCTTCTCAGAACTGCATTATGTGGTTCTAAAAAAAATGAAGGAATAAGATTTTAAAGCAAGAGTTTAACATAAAATAAAATCATATTCAGGTATATAAATACTGTATTACATAAATGTCAGATGCTGGCATGAAATCTAAATCAAACATCAAATACAGGGTGGTATATTTAAAAAGTTGACTGTCTAGATATGCTATCACATTCAATGGCTTGTGATGTTTTATTCTTGTAATTAAACATGATTGTAAATCACCAACTCATGTCCATAAAATATACTGACTGACCAGCATCTGGGGGATGCATAACTTTTCAAAAGTTCCTGAGTAATTTATAATGGACTGCAGATACCCAGTTATCTATTTTTAAACAGTTGAGTGCATGGGTTAACATTAAATATTTATCTATGTACATTTCTCATTACCTTTGACCTCTGAAAATAATGTTATAACTGGGTGAGACACTTTTCGTATGCTTGAAATTTCATAAAACCTAAATCATAACATCAATCCATGTTGACTTAAAGTAACAGTAATACTAAAGGAAATGTGGATTTAAATGCTATAGGCTAACAAAATATCGACAATTAATCATTTGTCAGCTACTGCATCAGCATTCAAAACTTATTTTGCCATATTCCAAGATGCTACCAACAAGAGAAATTCCAAGATGATACCAACAAGAGGGCCATATGGCCCTAGATCGCTCACCAGAGTACATCATCTTATTTAATATGATTCAAGTAGTTTCTATAAGAAAATCACACGACCCCCTATGGACCTCATTCTTCAAGGGATCAAGTTTATTTCAGCAACTATGGTAAACATTCATGAGGTGACCATTTGTGCCAAAGAAAACTTAATTCTAACCATTGGTTTCAGGAGATAATTTTTTTAAAGTTTTCATTTTTTTTTTCTTTCAGATGCCATTGGCTGCAAGAGTTCTACATGGATCAAGTTTATTTTAGCAACTTTTGTGAAGGTTCCCCCAAGGACAGGGACAGATGATGGATGCAGGGCGATCCTAATAGCTCTCCTTGAGCACATTGTGCTCTCAGCGGGTGAGCCAAAAATTGATTCAAACTATAACTAGGGCCTCTGTGGTCGAGAGGGTAAAGTTGCTGACTTAACACTCACTCAGCCCCTCACCGCGTGGGTTCGAATCTCGACAGGGTCATTCGGATTTTCATGTGAGGAAACCGTCCAGCTGGCTTGCTGTAGGTTGGTGGTTCTACACAGATGCCACCGTGCATTCGGGGTCTGCCTCCACCTGTAATTAGCTGGACGTCACTATATGACTAAAATACTGTCGAAGCGACGGTAAACTCAAAAAGTCAGGTCAAGTCAAGTAAAACTATAGCTGCCATTGTCATGGTAAAAATACCACCCGCATGCTGCTTTGTCAAAGATGATACAAGTAACATGTAGATCAGAGACACTGTCACTACACTTCCCCTCAATGAAATCTATCCACATATGAAGTTTCATCTTGATACCTTTTTTACACTTTTTGAGTTACGATCCAAACAAAACTTAAGTATGAACATTTACAAAGGGCAATAACTCCAATATTACACAATAGAGAGTTTTGGTTCCTGGTCTTGAACTCCCTCTCAATGAAATCTATCCACATATGAAGTTTCATCTTGATAACTTTTCCGGACAAAAATCAAGCATGAAATTTACAAAGGGTGATAACTCCAATACGCAACAGGGAGTTATGGTTCTTAGTCACTGCACCCCACTCAATGAGATCTATTCACATATGAAGTTTCATCTTGATACCTTTTATACTTTTTGAGTTATGGTCCAGACAAACAAAACCCGACAGAAGGCTGGACAGAAGCCGACCGGATGGCCAGACAGACAAGCTGAATCCTTACAACTTTGTTGTGTGGGGGTATAAAGAATGAAGTACACAACTGCTGACAGATACAAAACAATTTGCATCATTAAAAAAAGGAATCTAGAATCAAGAGCAAGCTTTCACCATACAAATGATCTAGCTGTTAAAATCAATTATTGAAAGGCCAGGATGTTCCCAACATGCATCTATGCGCAAAGAAATTTCCATCACAATGCAGATAATATACAATACATCAAGCTATAATGACCTTCTGTCTACAACAATTTGACAGTATTAACCTACAGAACATATAAAGAATTTAAATCTACTACTTATTCTGGGGATCCAGAAGGAGTTTTTCTTATACAGAAAGACAGCAAAATATATTGCTCATAAATATTTATGTACAAATTTGTGACTGGGTAAATATCAATTCACAGAAGTATATCAAATGAGGACCATTTCTCTGCAGTGTAGATAATGAAAATTCTGAGCTACAGTATTTGATATTTGATTACTGAGTGCAGTGACTGAGCTAATAACAAAAAAAAAACTGTGCTGATTGACTAGAGATAAGAGACTGGACTGTATTATATGGAGAACGTGTATAAGAGTACACTAAAGCAGACACATTTAGGACATCTGTCTAAAATATACCAACGGAAGGCAAGCTCCGACACTGACTTGCATCACTGGTTTATCAGTTATTAATTACAGTGGTGCTATCGTATCAGTTGTCAAAAATAGCTAAATCGTTTGTATCATATCGTATCGTATAGTATACTCAATCGTATCGTAAGGTATCGAATTGTATCCTATTGTATCCAATCGTATAAGACATAATGAGCTGGATCGTATTGCATCGTATTGAAAAGCAATGGTATATTGTAAATTGTATATTGCATAACGTATATCGTATCAAATCACTCTAAGAATTTTGGCTAAGTTCCGGGACAGCCTTTATTTTTTTTCTATTTATTTATTTATTTTCTTTAGAAAATAATTATTCATTGTGTCTCTAAATGTGTTTTAATTATGTTTCAAAAATATATTATATAGGTATAATCTTATTATTTGTTTAGTTATAATAACATTTTTTACTTTTTATGTACCGGTATATACATGTGTAGTGGCCTACGTGACTTTCTGCAGCAAATGCCGTGTGTTGTTAAGCAATTTAATGCACCTGTGAAAAATGTGTATTCAAAAGCAATATATTGGTATTTAAGTTTATGCTGGGCTACATTCAGTTCTATAAGTTAACTTGATGTGTTTGATCAAAATTTACATGATTAGCATGTCTTAATACTAACAATTCAAATCTGACCTAATTATGTATAATCAAACTCCGATTTCGTCCAAAATGTTGCTTTCGTGGAATAACTTATTTTCCAATATCAGCAAAAAAACAACAACACAAAACAAAAACAAGAGGCCCATGATGGCCCTAAATCGCTCACCTGAGATAAATAGGTTGACCCAAGGAACATCTGTACCAATTTATTTTAAAATCTGGCCAGTAGTTTTGAAGAAGATGATTTTTAAAGTTTTCATATTTTTTTTTGCTTTTTGTTGCCATGGCAACAAGAGTTCTATATGGATCAAGTTTATTTTAGCAACTTTTGTGAAGGTTGACCCAAGGATCATTCCTGCCAAATTTAATCAAATTCTTTCCAGTGGTTTCAGAGGAAATGTTGATTAAAGTTTTCCCTATATACATATAAGGCAAATAAGCCCCGCCCCTGGCTGCCATGTTTTTTATGGATCGGAAATTTTTTAGCAACTTTGGTAGAGGTTGACCCAAGGAACACCTGTACCAATTTATTTTAAAATCTGGCCAGTAGTTTTGAAGGAGATGATTTTTAAAGTTTTCATTTTTCTTTTTCTTTTTATTGCCATGGCAACCAGAGTTCTACATGGATCAAGTTTATTTTAACAACTTTTGTGAAGGTTGACCCAAGGATCATCCCTGCCAAGTTTAATCAAATTCTGTCCAGTGGTTTCAGAGGAGATGTTGTTTAAAGGTTTCTCTATATACATATAAGGCAAATAAGCCCAGCCCCTGGAAGCCATGTTTTTTTACGGATCAGAATAATTTTAACAACTTTGGTAGAGGATGACCCAAGGAACATCTGTACCAATTTATTTTAAAATCTGGCCAGTAGTTTTGAAGAAGATGATTTTTAAAGTTTTCTTTTTTTTTCTTTTTGTTGCCATGGCAACCAGAGTTCTACATGGATCAAGTTTATTTTAGCAACTTTTGTGAAGGTTGACCCAAGGATCATCCCTGCCAAGTTTAATCAAATTCTGTCCAGTGGTTTCAGAGGAGATGTTGTTTAAAGTTTTCCCTATATACATATAAGGCAAATAAGCCCAGCCCCTGGAAGCCATGTTTTTTTACGGATCAGAATAATTTTAGCAACTTTGGTAGAGGTTGACCCAAGGAACATCTGTACCAATTTATTTTAAAATCTGGCCAGTAGTTTTGAAGAAGATGATTTTTAAAGTTTTCATTTTTTTTCTTTTTGTTGCCATGGCAACCAGAGTTCTACATGGATCAAGTTTATTTTAGCAACTTTTGTGAAGGTTGACCCAAGGATCATCCCTGCCATGTTTAATCAAATTCTGCCCAGTGGTTTCAGAGGAGATGTTGTTTAAAGGTTTCTCTATATACATATAAGGCAAATAAGCCCAGCCCCTGGAAGCCATGTTTTTTTACGGATCAGAATAATTTTAACAACTTTGGTAGAGGATGACCCAAGGAACATCTGTACCAATTTATTTTAAAATCTGGCCAGTAGTTTTGAAGAAGATGATTTTTAAAGTTTTCTTTTTTTTTCTTTTTGTTGCCATGGCAACCAGAGTTCTACATGGATCAAGTTTATTTTAGCAACTTTTGTGAAGGTTGACCCAAGGATCATCCCTGCCAAGTTTAATCAAATTCTGTCCAGTGGTTTCAGAGGAGATGTTGTTTAAAGTTTTCCCTATATACATATAAGGCAAATAAGCCCCGCCCTGGCGGCCATGTTTGTTTACGGATCGGAATAATTTTAGCAACTTTGGTAGAGGATGACCCAAGGAACATCTGTACCAATTTATTTTAAAATCTGGCCAGTAGTTTTGAAGAAGATGATTTTTAAAGTTTTCATTTTTTTTTCTTTTTGTTGCCATGGCAACCAGAGTTCTATATGGATCAAGTTTATTTTAGCAACTTTTGTGAAGGTTGACCCAAGGATCATCCCTGCCAAGTTTAATCAAATTCTGTCCAGTGGTTTCAGAGGAGATGTTGTTTAAAGGTTTCTCTATATACATATAAGGCAAATAAGCCCAGCCCCTGGAAGCCATGTTTTTTTACGGATCAGAATAATTTTAGCAACTTTGGTAGAGGTTGACCCAAGGAACATCTGTACCAATTTATTTTAAAATCTGGCCAGTAGTTTTGAAGAAGATGATTTTTAAAGTTTTCATTTTTTTTCTTTTTGTTGCCATGGCAACCAGAGTTCTACATGGATCAAGTTTATTTTAGCAACTTTTGTGAAGGTTGACCCAAGGATCATCCCTGCCATGTTTAATCAAATTCTGCCCAGTGGTTTCAGAGGAGATGTTGTTTAAAGGTTTCTCTATATACATATAAGGCAAATAAGCCCCGCCCCTGGCGGCCATGTTTTTTTACGGATCAGAATAATTTTAGCAACTTTGGTAGAGGTTGACCCAAGGAACATATGTACCAAATTATTTTGAAATCTGGCCAGTAGTTTTGAAGGAGATGATTTTTAAAGTTTTAAATTATTTATCTTTTTGTTGCCATGGCAACCAGAGTTCTTCATGGATCAACTTTATTTTAGCAACTTTTGTAGAGCCTCACCCAAGGAACATTCCTGCCAAGTTTCATTAAATTCTGTCCAGCGGTTTCAGAGGAGATGTCGTTTAAACAAATTGTTCACGACGCCGGACGCCGGGCGATCACAAAAGCTCACCTTGAGCACTTTGTGCTCAGGTGAGCTAAAAACAAAAACAAAAAAACAGGACCCCTTCAATAGAAGATTAACATACTGCCTTTGAGAATAGAGGCATGCGTTTTTTAGTAAAATTACTGATCTCTCCTTATCCTTGAAAGTACGATGTTCACTACATGATAAAAGATAAATGGGAAAAAATCTATAACATTTTTGTTGTTACATGTATAGTTTGCTTAAAATATATCTTTGTTTCCCCCCCCCCATGTTTGCATAAATGTGTATATTTAACCAAGTTTATTTTACCGAATGCACATTTAACAGCAGGCACAGCATGTGGTTATTTTGACCGGATATGTCACATTTAACAGCAGGCACAGCATGTGGTTATTTTGACCGGATATGTCACATTTAACAGCAGGCACAGCATGTGGTTATTTTTACCGGATATGTCACATTTAACAGCAGGCACAGCATGTGTTAATTTTGACCGGATATGTCACATTTAACAGCGGGCACAGCATGTGGTATAATTTTGACTGGATATGTCACATTTAACAGCAGGAACAGCATGTGTTTATTTTGACCGGATATGTCACATTTAACAGCAGGCACAGCATGTGGTTATTTTGACCGGATATGTCACATTTAACAGCGGGCACAGCATGTGTTTATTTTGACCGGATATGTCACATTTAACAGCGGGCACAGCATGTGTTTATTTTGACCGGATATGTCACATTTAACAGCGGGCACAGCATGTGGTTAATTTGACCGGATATGTCACATTTAACAGCGGGCACAGCATGTGGTTATTTTGACCGGATATGTCACATTTAACAGCGGGCACAGCATGTGGTTATTTTGACCGGATATGTCACATTTAACAGCAGGCACAGCATGTGTTTATTTTGACCGGATATGTCACCGTTATGTATTGCCAGTACCGGTATACCATCACTCACCACCCACCCCAAGCCCCCCCCCCCAAGGCGAGGAAGGGACAATGGTTACTGGTACTAACATGACAGAAAACAGGAAAGATGATCACAAGCCTATTGTGAGAACATTATCAAAGAAAGTACCTGGGTAGGTAGCTTAGTCAAAAACTAGTCCTCTATTAATACATAAATACATTAAATTACAAGTAACTTAGAATGACTATGTGTATATACATATATACACTATAGGGTGTTTTAGATTATATATTCACAACATTGCGAGTGAACATAAAATGCGACCCTTGATACAGAAAACCCCAAATTCTTCATCCTACAAAGGAGTATATATAACCTGATGTTAAGGTAATCCATCCATCGTTGAATTATAATCATGGTCCTTCAAATGTTTAAAAAGATTTCAGAGCAGAAAAATGCACTGATTCTTTCTTCTTTTGAGAAAGAAAAAAAAAAGGGAAAAAAAGGATGAAAGCATCCATTAACTTGGATTCAAAAGCTCTTTTGCTCAAAGCTAATATAAAGGCTAGCATTTACTATAAAATTCTCACAATCACTTGAGGGACCTGATGATCACAATTAAATGATAGATGGATTACATTAACATCAAGTTAATAAGCATATACAAGTGTTCCACAAAACTGATGTGTAATGATCAAATAATTATTAGAGGCTAGATGGTATTCCGATTTCAAATGCCAGAGGCTTTTATAGTATTTAAGTTAAGTCTAAAATAAAATAGCACAAAATCACACTAAAATGAAAAGATTATTTTGACTCAATTTAGAGATTACAAAACAAAATTTATATAACTTGACTGTTTGTCATATTGTTTGAATGAAATGTTTTTTGTTTATTCACGGTGTAACTTTAATACATATATTTTTTTTTGTTCAAATACAGTTTACAGAATACATTATCTTAAGGCCTCAGTAATTTCAGCATTAACATAGTAGTTATCTGTTCAGTTTAAAGCAAAAACAACACTTTATAATTTTCAATTTAGTTAAAGCAAAAACAGCAAAGAACTATGCAAGTGTTCAGGCATAAATCATTGTCAAGAAGCAAGATGATTTTAGCTATAAGGGAAATGTCATCTTTATGTCAGTTGGTGTGCATTCCAATCAAAGGCTAACAATAATAAATAGCAAATAAATCAGACTGCAGTGTGAGCTCCTATCAGGCTTATTTTGTTTTATAATGGTTTAAAATGGTTGATGAGACTGTTTTCTTGTTCACTTACAAGTGGTTGGCATTATGTAACTGAAAATGACTAATTCTGCACGTAGCTTGGTCAAGAAACATTTTGATTGTGTCTAAATTGTATTTATTGTGGGTACCTTGCAACTCGTATGTAGCTAGATCGGCCGAGATTGAGTCTTGGTCAGCCGAGGTCATGTGCTTGTGAGGATAGATTGCTGAGAGAGTGACGCTATGTTGCAGGTTGGTTGAACAGAATGAGTGTAATGATGGGCTAAGATCACGTCAAATCGAGTGTCTAGAAGAAGTAGATCGTATGTCCAGCGTCAATAAAATGTATAGGACACAGGTAGAGCATACAAATTGAAGGTCATATGAGAAAACATCGATCATAGAGTGTACACAGAAAATAGTTGGTTGATTGATTGATTTTATAAGTTAACCATCACTGCAACAGTATTTCAGTCATTTAACAATGTCCAGCTAATTACAAGTGGCGGAACACCCAAATGCACTGAGGTATCTGGGTAAAATAGTGGGGAAGGTTGCATGGATTTTGTCCACGACTTTGAGAAAACAGAGCTGCGACCCTAGTCACGTGTGGTCGCAATTTTCCTACATCGTACTTGGTGAAATGACCACAATTGTGACTGCATGTAACAATTTATTATTTTCAGAAAGATAATCAAAGGTAAAAGACGCATAATTTAAACCAAAAGTAGTAATATTTATAGCAAAAACATAAGTGACTAGTTTTACCCATTTTAGACCATTTCTGGTTCTTTTGTTTAGCAGATTATTTATGACAGAAGCTGCTGCCCAGGCACTTGATAAGCTCATATCAATTTGTTTTCATTTCCATATTGCAGGGCACAACAAACGCGGACAATAGACTAAATTATTATTTAAATATGCTAGCTATTATGACAAACACACGAGATATTCCATATAATTTAATGGTTTTCATGTCATGGATTTGAAAAGTGAGACTACATCTTGTCTGGTTTAACTTCAGTCCCCCATTCTTTAGAATATTATGACTATTATATCTTCCTCAATATGGCAGACAATGCTTCTATTAAGACCAGGAGATTATAGCTATTTTATAGGTCTTTGGACAATACAATGCAGGTTGTAAACTAAAAAAAATCACTTCCTTCCTCTTATTTTGAATAATTCTTATGCTGTATGCCTAAATCCAGTACAATGGCGCCATTTATTCTGTCAGAATGCCAAGTATTATACTTTAAAATACCTAAGGGTGTATTTCAGTATTCTTGTCCTCTTGATATTTCAGTACCTGAATGTTTTATTTCATAACAAATTCTGCAAGTCAGTAAATTAAATATTCATGTCAGCTGAGTCATTAATTTAAATAATCCATAAAACAAAGCTGCATACAAATGATGAGATGAGACTTTCTTATACAAAGTTATTTATTAATTATTTAAATTTAGATAATCTGTAACACATTTTACCCTCTACCTCATGAATATTCATGTATTTTATAACGTGACCGAATATTTGCTAGCTGAACTATGAATGGTATATGAAGCAATGGATTTTTAAGTGCCGTGCAGCCTGCAGGGTATGAGCTATATATCTAGTAATTTTGTATAGGTAATTAAGGAGCAGTCAGATCTATAGGTTTATTCCTCTATCAGATAAACAGTCAAAAACCACATTCTACATAAGGTAATTCCTGCTGGCTAAAATGTTTTTATTCCAGTTTCCAAGAACCATCATAAAAAACTATCAAAATTAATTTTGGACAAACATCTGCTACATTTAGTCCTGAGCAAATTGCTTCATGGTTAAGGGCACAGGGTTTATCCTATACATATTTCAAGTACCAGCAGAGTTCATTTGTCACAAAACAATACTTTTAAATTACACAGCAATTATCTCAGGAAATATTAATGTCATGAGGGTATACAATGTAAGATATACAACTTTTTATCCTACCAATAATTACAATGAACAAGAAGGATGTAGCAATAAAATGTGACAATTGACAGAAAACTACATCAAGGATATGCTTCCATACCACTTTATCACCATAAAGAATGAAAAATTAAACAGAAGAGTTTTAAGCATGTCATACTGGTATGGGAATGCGCCCTTAATATGCACTTCGTTTTCAACGTAAAATGAATGGGGTGAAACCGAAAAAAGACACTTACTGTATTTTGCCTTAAAATGGGAAATCCAATATTGTCAGGAATTTTCTCACAGTAGATGCATCAAATGTAATAAAAACTTGATTGATTGTAAGACAGAATCAAAGCTTGATATTTGAACTCATTTAGAAATCTGTTTGGTTTCAATTAAAGCAAGGACTAATAACAAATATTGATTTCACTTTTATAAGCATGTATTTTAATCTTTAAATATGGAAGGGAATTTCTGCCAATATTCTATCTTACAACTTCTAATTTCTATGTTCTAACTTCTAATTTCTATGTCTTATAATACAATTTCCTATGACTATAGGCTAACATCTCACCTCTATCTTTCAAATTCCAAACATCGAAGTTATTAATTCATATTTCTTACTTCCAATTTCTTGTAAACTTTAGTAAATTTCTATTTTATCTCTCTTTTTTCCGCTTTTTATTTTTGACTTAGTAATTAAAAGCTGCATTTTGTAAATTCGTGAAGATATCATTTAGAAATAATGACTCGCAATTTAGAAGATTGCATATAGAAATTACAAGTTAGAACTTGCTAGTTAGAAGGGCACCAGAAATCATTGATTCTCGGCTGAACATAAATTGTAATGAAGATGGAACCAGTATTACTGGTACCCTTCTAGCGCAAACAGTGCAAAGTGGACTTCCCCGCAAGACTAGGTGTTGTAAGATTATGGGTCGTTTCGCCCCATTTCCCTTTCGCCCTATACCCTTTTGCCCTAATTCCCTTTCGCCCTCTACCCTTTCGCCCTAAAATGTGAGTCTGTTCGCCCTATTGTTATTTTGCTGGATTTGAATGAAATAATATATAAATGTTTGTGTATTCGTTTTATGTATGTATGTTTGAATGAGTACATGTATATTGTCTATTATTAATAAAAAAAAAAACTATTACATATTTTGGTTCCAGTCCTACAATTATTGCTTCGGAATGGCAGTTTCAATTCTTTTTTTTACATCTAATATACACTTACATTGGTGGTGTATTTATAATTAAATAAATAAATAAATTCACTGTTTATTTCGTTATTAGCCCTTATTTAATTCATGTTCATCCCTACTTATCATAAATGAAAGAGACCGGGTGTAAAAAATAAGTATGTTAAATGAGACAATACGAACGCCGAAAATACTGTAGGTTGTACATAATTAACATCTAACCCTGCTATGGCATGCGTTCACACCTACAGCACGTGTGTGTTTTCAGAAGGAAGATGTCACCTTTATTATGATCATTACACCTATATACTTTGTACTTTATACCTATACTTGTTGAATGAATAAAATTATATTTATTCATCACCAACCGTAATATCCATTTTGTTTATTAATTTATAACTTTACTAGGGCGAATGAACCCACTATGTGGGCGAATGAACCCACATTGTAGGGCGAACCGACTCGGGCGAAATGACTCGGGCGAAAGTGTACTTGGGGCGAATGAACCTGATACCGTGTTGAAATTCGCGACGCATGCGTAATGTAAGGGGAACCTCGTAATCTATTTATATCACATTGTCGTAATGTCTCATAACATAGTCTGGGTCATGCCACTTCATACTATAGAAACTAGAACAAATCGTTTGGAAGATAGATGTTGAGAGTTGGAAGTTAGAAGTAATAACTCAGATGATTGAGATAAGAGGTTGGAAATTGAAACCTAAGAGTTAGAGGATAGAATTTACCTGTAAATTTGAATTCAGATATTCGAACAGAGCATTGTAAATATAGAAGTTAGAAGATATAAATTAGAAGTTGTAAGATAGAAGTTAGAAGTAAGAACATGGAGACTACATGTTGTAAGAAAGAAGTTAGAACATAGAAATTAGAAGTTGTAAGATAGAATATTGGCGGCGATTCCCTTCCATATTTAAATGTTACAACCAATCAATAAAGTATTGTCACAGACACAATTAAGCTAAGAAAAAGAAAGCTATCAAATTAAAATATTACTACTAACAAAACATTGTTTCAATATTTAAGAGTCATAAATTTTTACATGAATATAAATGAGACATTTTTTTCAGTATTCATGAATATGCAAACTTTAATTGTAGCGAGCCCATGTAATGCTGAAATCAATTTGAAATGCATACTTTCTTTGTAGCCAAAATAAGTATGCATCAGCTTCATATCTGTAAAATGTGCGAGACCATCATTATTCTGTGTCTGCAATCTCAAACTGGTTTGCAGTTATCAGGAAACAACCAGTAATGGCAGAACTGACTATGTAGACATCCTTACAATCATCATCATGTAGCTGGAGATATATTTCATGATATTACAATAAGTTGTCAGAAGACAACAAAGCTCGCTGAGCATATCACTTTCCCAGCGAGATAAAAAGTCACTGAAATAAAAACAGCTAATACCCCTTTCAGTTCCTTCTTTTCTTAGAGTTTAAAAGTTGATTTATCAACTGAAAAATTTAACTTGACCTTCATTTTATTGGGATAAACATGTGTACTAAAAATAATTGAATTCTTTCAACCTGTTCGGGAGTTACCAAGAGGTTATTTTTTTGTCGATAAGGGGCCTCAACTGTGTCAAAAATTTATGGATATTGTCCAAAATGGAAATTGACCTCCATTTTAATGAGATTATAAACATGTGTACCAAAAATAATTTAAATCTGTCAACACCTTCTGGAGTTATCGTGTGGAAACTAAAGATGATGCCCAACCGCCAAACGACATACCCTAATTCAAGAGCTAAAAATACTCATGCAGAAATATCAGTTGCAGCCACATCATTGCTAGCCAATGATGTTTGTCTGTTTGGTGATGATAAATCCTGATATGACTTGATCAAAGCTGGTTATTGACCCCAAGTATCTACAATTACTTCATATTTAAGGTCAATACAGTTGACACATTAAACTCACATTCGTTGTCAAGGTAATAGCATATATTTACATAAATCTTTCTCAAATGCTCTTGGGTTGGAATGGTACTGTGAAACTGGGTTCTAGCCCCTAACAAACTCTTCATATTTGACCATTAGATTCCCATTCATTTATAATACCACTTGTTTGACCATAAGGCACCCTAATGACCTGTGAATCAATGAAGCCACTAACAAAAATTCATTTCTTTCCATTGCCATGGCAATCAGAGTTCTACATGGATCAAGCTTATTTTAGTAACTTTTGTGGAGATTCACCCAAGGATCATCCCTGCTAAGTTTAATCAAATTCTGTTCAGCAGTTGCAGAGAAGATACATGTCGTTTTAAGCAAACTGTTGACAACGCACGAAGAATGACGCACAAAGACAGACGTAGGGTGATCCTTATAGCTCACCATGAGCACACTGATTGCGGTTCAGGCTCTGACACATTCATGCGTACATTTTGGTTTGAAAGCCTTCCAAAATAGGAGTGAATTGGCTGCAACAATTGTTTTATGTAAGCAAAATGCCTAATTCAATTGTAAAAATATCTTAAGCATGTGAAAAAATAATAGGTTTAGTGAACTTTGCATTTTAATTGAGTTAATTGTTAGTCAACAAACTCACAGTTGTATTCCCTACCCATACATACAAGCCTTGTATCTCTTGAGCAACACGGGATAATAACTGAATAATTATGTTTAATGATACATTTTTAATCCAATAGTTTTAGCATGGGTTTGATCCAATTGGGGTCAAGAATCGTTCACGACCTTTCTTAGTTGCAAAGTACCTGTTAAACCTAGGAATTATTGAGAGACATTTTGCGAGATGAACTTAAACAATACTGATAAGAGTATATTCTCAAGTTTCTAGCTCACAGCTCTCTTGAAACCAAATGTTTTTAACCACCAGAGAAAATCAATATTAAGAAACTAAAAGCCATGCTTCCCCTGAACAGGATTTTAAAGTATCTGAGATCTAAGTATCAAACATTTATATGGTTGGCTATTTAGATCTACTACTTGGAAATCCATTTCCTATAATGCTTACTATAATTACCTCAATTTATGTGTAGATCGATATGGTGACTTGAATACAGTGCAGATTCTTCATAACATGCTCTTTTATAAGAGAATAAAGAGCAAATATAAACACGTGACAAGCTGGGGACATGTACCAAACTGTGAACCCATTTGTTAACATATGTGATAAAACTTTGGATAAACTGTTGTGATACAGAGACAGCAGGATCCACAAAAATACAGTTTCTACTGGTTTAGATGCCAAGTATAGGAACATTCTCACTTTTACATTTGAACAGTCAATAGTCAACTGCAATCACAAGTTCAAAATTCTGTTCTTCCAATCCAATTTATCAGTCACTGCAGAATAATGCTCAGACTCTAAGCGTTCTCAGCTCTCATTATCTGCGACCATTTTTATCGCTTCAACTTTCGCAATATAGACTTTGTTTCAACACTTTTTAAAAGAATAGCACAGTGGCCTAGGAGGATATTCTGCTATTTGCACTGTAACGCCATACTGCATATTAAATGCTTTTTCATACTGCATATTAAATGCTTTTTCATACTGCATATTAAATGCTTTTTATCAAATAATATCCGTCCATATGAGCTCTCCTATTGATACTGAAATGAACAGTCTGGTATTTGTCTAAATCATTTGTGGGGCATATAATTGTCGTTATATGCTCATTATTATGATATGGTTAGGGTTTTATTCATTCATTTAATCAGCAAAAAAATATATTTTCCACTGACATGCAGCAGCTGGTTTATATTGCATTTCCTCCTCTGTGGCAAAATCTGATGTTTGAATCATTTGATAAATAAAATGTTAAAACATGCATCATTTCAATACCCTAAGAAAATAATTTAATTTATCTACGTGCAATGCATTCTTGAACATAAAATGAATATAATGCATAATTCATCCTAATTAATAAACTGTAGACAAATGTTTCAATAAGGAGAATTACTGATTTGTCAGTAACTGTGTACATGAACCTTGTTGTTGTTTGTTTTATATTTTTTATATCATTTGCGAAAAAGTTCTTAAAATAGCTTAACATGCCAATCTTTGCTTTGAACCTACAATCTTCAAATCCAGTCATGTACACTAGTTGTAACATCTAAACTATGGAGCCCTTGATGATAACACTATGTTTTTTCTCTAAAGGACAAATTTGTTTCTAAACCTTATTAAAACTGAAACTGGGCTAGTTTAAACTTATAGAAACAAGCAATCGACATGTATTATAACCAACAAAATGATAAAGCCCATATTCTTGCTACTTTATGTGACAAGTCAATGTTTGTCTTAGAACTAAATAAAATAACAAGAGCTGTCAGAGGACAGCACGCTCGACTATTCGAAATGCTTGTTGGTAAATCATATGAAATCTATTAAAATTCTTGCCCTTCATAGTAATAGTAAAAAATGATATACCTTGATAGTCTGATACCCTTTAATATATTTATGATGTCTAAAATCAATCCCATGCCTAGTTACTGAGATATAAGCATGAAAGTAACTTGCATGCAAAACTTTAACCAAAATTTCTAAGTTAAAAAAGGGGCCGTAACTTGTAATATATTCCATCAAAAGTTGTCTACCATGGTTGTATGATGCCCCTAAACATATTCATAAACTTTCAAGTCAATACCATGAATGGTTATTGAGATACAAACTAGATAGTAGCTTGCATGCAAAACTTTAACCAAATTTTCTATTGCATGCAAAACTTTAACCAAAATTTCTAAGTTAAAAAGGGGCCATAATTCAAATTAAATTCAGTCAAGAGTTATCTACCTTGGTTGTCTGATGCCCCTGAACATATTTATAAACTTTCAAATCAATACCATAAATGGTTATTGAGATATAAGGTTGATAGTAACTTGCACGCAAAACTTTAACCAAAAGCTGCAACGCCAACGCCGACGCCAGGGTGACTACAATAGCTCTCATATTCTACGAATAGTCGAGCTAAAAAATGTGAGTCACAAAGTAATATATGAATAAGTTCCTTGTATTAAACACCATAAATATGTAAGTCAATTAGAGAATGTACTTTCTGAAACTTTATAGTTTTCCATTAGCAACAGAAAGACACCTTCTAACACATTTGAAATGTGTACATTAAATGGTGAATGGATGGAAACTGACAGAAAATAATAACCTGGTGGTAAATGTCTTAATTTAAATACTTGTCAGAAATATGAACTTCACAAAACAGGGGGGCAAAGGTTTACTTCATTTGCATCATGGAAAAATAGTTCCATACAATCCTTCTGTCCTGATTCAACTCTGTATACAATTTCTAAACTTAATTTATCCAAAGCCAACTACGTATCTGACAGTCTTGGAATAATCTGTAGAGATTGAGACAACAATATCAAAGGAACAACTAATAATAGTTGTTGGATGGTGCAATTCTCTGTTTACTGCGTGGAATTCTTTAATCTAAACCACAAATAACCTGTTTCATTAATGTTCTTCTTAATTTAGCTTCTTTTTTTTCTTTCTGTTTCTTTTAACAATTATAAAACTTGCCAAGATCTCTCCTGACTGTGAATGTTGAAAGAAATGTTTTTGAAATATGTATAACTGAATTACACTTGTCAACAAAAATGCTGGTGGTCATTTCTTATATATTAGTAGTATCACCATATACACTCTTTTTGCACTAGAAATCATCAATTAATTGTTTTTAAATACAGTAGAACCTCGCCAAACCGAACATCATTAAACCGAATTCCTCGCCATTTCGAAGTTTATTTTCGGTCCTGATTTTTTCCCTTCTTATTTAAACTAAAACCAAAATTTCGCTATTTCGTTTTTTTTAGCTATTTCGAAGTAAAAATCCCGGTCCCGAGGTCGCAATTCATGTACATTTTTCAATTTTTATTTCGAAGTCAAATTTAATAAATTTTCGTGAACTAATTACCATCCTTATTATCAATCGTATCCGGGTCAGTAACCAAGTTTATTTTGCGGAGGCACCTGGAGTGATGGCTCAGGCAAGTTTTTCACACCTTTTTTCGTGATTGGATTGGGCAACGTGTGTCCCACTGGAAATGTTGATTATTGCTAATCAATGTCTGACAGGTTGCATAATATGCTCGTGCCAGCAGATAAACCCAGGTGTCAGATCTTTAGTACATTTGATATCATCACGTTCGCCACCGGCATGCGACACTACCTGAAGCAGCAGATCGACGGTAAATTTATGTATCATTGCTTGAAATGGTAGAATGATTATGTTCATCAGAAGCATCTAAGTAGATCATGATATATTTTCATTACTTTTCATAACTTGCAAATAGTATAAATGTACACGGCATAACGATTTCCACAATATGCACCAGTAATGAAAACGCAGACATGCACGCTCACAAACTGAAATTTCCATCAGATTTTTAATCCGAATAATCGTTATTTCAAAGTTTTCAGCTTGGTCCCAAGGACTTCGATTTAACCCTTTCCCTCATATATACACATTTTGACGCCCTCAATAGGTATCACATAAAGCCTGATCTGCAGAAAACCACAGTTAAACCTTACCAAATTTAATTACAAAATCCTCATTTCCAGACCACTGAGGAGCAGCGAACAGCATAAAACCTGATCAGCCTGCGAGTTACTCGCAGGCTGATCTGGTTTTATGCTGTTCGCATAGGTCTTTTCATGGTGTCCTCTATGAGGGAAAGGGTTAAGGAGGTTCTACTGCATTATATAATGAAAAATTGAGAAATGAATTCATTATTCTTACTTTTCAAAAAATGCTTTGTGTAACATAATGGGTTATATGTTTAATATAATTATTTTGGGATTTAATCAGTTTTCTATAACCTGTTGTTGATTTTAATATTATTTTGGTTTTTTTTTTTTTTAGCATGTGTTAGCAGGTTTGAAAATCAACAGTGTATTTGGATTGCTGAATGGTTTTTCTAATGCAATCTGCAATGTGACTGATCAGTTTTTTTATTACATTTCCTTTATTTTGTAACTCTGCATAAAACAAATAAGTTATTACCATGCCACATGAATACAAATTCTAAAAAGCAACATGATTGTCATCTTGCACAAACAAAAAATATTTCAGGGCATTCATAATGTTCTTTCTAATAAATATTTTTCCATTTTTGCCAAAGTTATTAAGCATGTATGCATACATTTAATAAATTGTGTAACTATAGTGCCATTAACTTCTTTTTGGAAGTTTTTGTGTTCCATTTTAACTGTGACCTATAAACATGGTGAATATATATATAAATCAAGGTTGTAATTCAGAGGGCTACATGACAATTTGGTCTTTTTTTATGAATTCAAGGGCCATAACTCTGTATTTACCAGAATTTTCTGGTTTTTGGCTATTAAACTTGGCCAAGATTTTGTGCCAATATACATTTTGACCATGCCTGGTATTGGCCTTATATGATGCTTTAGATCAAACAACTACTGAATGCATGTTGTCAACCAATGATGAATCAATAATCAAATAGTTCAGTCCTTTGAGTTAACCCTTGATATAATGACTTTGTGCTATATGGGAAAAAGTCAAAGCACATAATCATGTATAATAACCATTATAATGATGTCATTAAGAACCTGAAAATCAATTATTACAAATTAAAATATTAAAGTTAAACAGTAACATGTACGCTTTGATCTGATTCAATGCAAACTAAGGTGATTACTACCACCGTCTCCCACCCGGTACTTGATTTATGGCCTGACCACAAAAACGTTATAGCTAAGTTACATAAAACCTGTTACAACTGGAGTGAAGATGTGTCATTTAACCCTTTCTCTCATAGAGGAAACCATGAAAAGACCTATGCGAACAACATAAAACCAGATCAGCCTGCGAGTAACTCGCAGGCTGATCAGGTTTTATGCTGTTCGCTGCTCCTCAGTGGTCTGGGAATGAGGATTTTGTAATTAAATTTGGTAAGGTTTAACTGTGGTTTTCTGCAGATCAGGCTTTATGTGGTACCTACTGAGTGCGTCAAAATGAGTCTATATGAGGGAAAGGGTTAAGTTACACAGGAAAAGCTGAGTTTTGCAGGTTTAAAGTAATGGGTTAATATAGTAACATCAAAGAATTATGAATGCACATTAATAAATACTGATTTCAAATACCTACAGGAGAAGACAGCACACTTGACAATTCCACCACTTATGGGAACTTTAACAAACAGTTCTAAGTTTAAAAGGGACCATAATTTCTACAAAAAAATACATCAAGAAATATCTGATCTAAGGGTTTTACACTCCTGAACTTGAAGTTACAAGTTTCAAGTCAATCCCATGAATGATATAGAAATGACAGTTGAAAATTTTAACCAAAATTGCTGTGTCCAGAAAAGGTCATTATCCTTGACATATTTATCTGCACTTATCTGTCTTTTGGTCTTACTAGGGATGTTCAAATTGAAATGCAATTCCTAGCATATCTAGAAAGGATTTGATAATTTTTACAAACCAACTATCGGATTCCTTCAAAGTATTCACTTCCGTGAGCTATGCACAGTTTCAACCTTTTGCTCCAACTTTTAAAGGCAGTTTCATAGTTGTTTCTGGGTATACCCTTGAGACACTGGAAGATGGCTGAACCAAGATCTTTTTGTGTTTTGTATTTCGTCCAGTGAGGTACTTTTTGAGCCTCAGGAACAGGAAGTAGTCACAGGGGGCAAGGTCTGGGGAATATGGCGGGTGTGGAAGCTCTACAACCTTTTCCTGCCTTAAAAAATTGCATACAATAGCTGCTTTGTAGCTAGACACGTTGTCATGCAGCAACCTGACCCCAAACAAACCTGTCGCTGGCCTGCGTCTATTGAAATATTTCTTCAACATTTTTTTAGAACAGCCCTTCTGTAGAACTTGCTATTGACCGATTTACCTTTCGAAACAGCAATTTGTATAGCAGGCCCTTGATTTGTGAAGAAAAACTGCATACATAACCTTTCTGATGCTCATTGTACGTTTGGCTATACATGGTCTTTTCATGTCTTTTGTAGCCCATATCTTGTTTTCATGTTTTCGTTTGGGCTCATAGAAATGCACCCATGTCTCAATGCCTGTGACGATATTGGCAAATGAGCGATTATTGTATTTTGGGTACATTTTCAGCAAAGGATTTGCCGTTTTCACACGGAGGCGCTTCTGCTCCTCTGTGAGCAAATGGGGTATCCATCGCGCAGTTATCTTATTCATTTTAAGGTGTTTCCTTAGAATTGAATGAACTATACTGAGATGCCTACCTTTCGGGCTATTTCCCTAACAGTGAATCTTGCATCTGTTGATACAATTTCTCTGACTTTTTCTACCATTTTGGGACTGGTTGCTGTCTTTCTGCGATGGGCACATGGTGCATCTTGCAAGGATGTTATTCCACTTGCAAATTTCTTGCACCACCTAGTAACCAATGCATAGGACAGCTTACCAGGTCCATAAATTGAGCATATTTCATGAAATATCTCTTTTGGACCTATACTAAGAAAACAGCGGTATTTGATGTAGGCCCGTATTTAGGCGGCAAACGCAGATTTTTTACCAACCATTTTATCATTAGTATGTACGAGTATGCAATGTTTCTCGTTGTATAGCCGAGGCTAGAGAGGACAGATTTACACAAAACTGGTAATGACCGAGAGATAATTGATGCCCCTAGGTGATCCAAGTAGGTTTTTTGTGAAAAGCGTGCATAGTTATATAATATAACCCGAGTTGCATTTCAATTTGAACATCCCTGGTATCTGCACTGCATGTAAAGTCAAATGTACCGCAGATAACGGCAACTGAACAGCACAAAATTACATATCTACTGAACATAACGGTTTTACACTGCATAGAATGTGTTAACCACTGCACATAAAGGCATATGTACCAAACATAAAGACAGGTGCACATCATAAGACTCACAAAATAATAATTATCTCTGGGCAAAATCCAATACATACTGTTTATCAGTATATTGAGTACTAAATATATAGAATAATAGAGTTTGGTTCCAATATTTTTTGTTTCAGAGTTGGAAATATTCTGTAATAACGGATGCAAATAATGCTGTGGACAATTCGTTCCAAATTAAATAATGTTGTAGGAATTTGTCAGTATATCAGAGGTTACTGACAAGTTCTCAGTTATTTTGTTCAAAGGTGATTTCTTTTCTCCAGATAGGATTATTCCTGCTTCAGGATTGATTGATTTTTTTTTAATTTACTTGTCTCTGCAACAGAATTTCAGTCATATAGTGATGTCCATCAAATTACAGGTGGAAGAAGACCCCAAATGCACTGAGGCATCCAGGTACAACCACCAACCTACCGCAAGCCAGCTGCTGGAAGGCTTTCCTTGCATGAAAATCCGAATGAGCCTGCTGTGACTCAAACCCATGCATTGCGGGGCTGAGTGAGTGTTAAAGACACAGCAACTTTATCCTCTCGGGCACAGAGGCACCCACTTCAGGATACTATGTCAAATCTTTCATAATTTAAGAGACATTAGTCATTAGCTTATTCCTTTGTTGTTCCTTTGTTTTTCTTCCTTTCAGTTTGTCTTCTGCTAGGTTTTGTTACACTAATGTTTAAAGCCGGTTTTTGCATTTTGCCTTCTGACAAACATAGGATGATTCTCACTATTGCATTGACAATTACGGGAAACACATGATCAATTATGTGTCAACAATGCATTAGCAATGTATGACAAGCTTACATTTTGCAGTAAATCAGGAAGGGTTATTTCTTATACCAACACAGATAATTTAATATTCTGTTACTGATTATTCTATGGTATTTGTTGAGAGCAAAAAACATATCAAGCTTTTAGATTGGCTGATAAAGGGGTCTGACCGCAAATTGTTCCATCTTGTTTTATTTCTATATGCACTTGCAACAGTTTTATGACAGCCTTCAATATATTCCTGACTATTTTATAGTCACAGATAATGCTAAGGGAGCTTCCTACACTTTCAAGTAAGTGTTTGAAGCTTTGTTGCATTATAGAATATTCTAGAAATTGAACTTAATTAGTACTTTCAATTTTGAGCATGGAAGAGCTAGGTGTAGAAGAGAAATGGAAAGTAATCTGGTGGAGGGAATGCCTGAAAATGGTCCTTAAGGTCCTTTTTCTCTTTGCTTTCAGTCTGATTGGTGCATTAAAATGGTTATTATAGATCTTCCCGCGAACAGTAAAAAGGGTATAACCTTCCCCTCATATAGACATGTTTGGTTTGTTTCTATCACACAGTATCACAGTGTAGACATGTAGCATGATACCACACTCAGTCATATCATCATGACACAGGGGCAACCAGTCCTGGAACTATTCTTATATCAATGCCATTTTTTTATGAAATTAACATGTTACGGCCGGGGACCAAACCCAAGACTTCCAGATTCTGGAGGGGACACTCCAACAACTCAGCCACCAAAATCGGTAGACTCGTCTTTTTACGCTATGGCAAACAGAGCAGACCCAGATCAGACAGCTCCTTCCAAGAGCTGTCTAATCAGTGTCTTTGGTTTGATCGTACAATATTGTAGGTCTACACAGTCTGCATGGCAAAGGAAACTCCATTGTTTTATATACCATTTAAAGCCCTGTAAATTAATATTCAGAATTCAGAAATAATTGTATACATGAATATTAATGAGGTAAAGGGTCCATGTCACCTTGATCTTGCTGTAAAGTTTCTGGAATCTAAAATCTTGGGTTACTGATGGAGTCATCAATAGATGAGCAAACATTTTACAGGGACACACACTAATGCACATTTACACACTATGTAAAAACAAAACAAATTTCAATTATTTCTCATTAGTTATCTTAGCCTTCCCCTATGAATTCCATGAAATACTGTTTTCTCATACATGTAGATAAATTTAATGTACATGTATCATTTTTATGTACAGTAACCATACATTTTTATGTACTCACTGCTGCATTTGAATTTACAATCACTACACCTGTATTTCTTTTGAATAGTTACATCCAGCTAATTAAAGATGGAGGAAGTCCTCAAATAGAACAAGCCAGCTTGAAGGCTTCCTCATTGGAACAATATGAATGACCCTTATGAGGATTAAACACACGGCAGTTAGGGACTGAATGATGTTAACAAATTTACCCACTTAGTCACAAAGGCCCCTAACAATGCTGTTGCAGGAATAACATGAATTCAATTACACTCACTTGGATAACCATGATATCTTGAGATCTCGCTGAGCCTCTTTGAACTCCTCTTCTTTCGTCTTCTCTTTGTTCTTCTCAGCTTTCTCTTTCCCATTATTCTTGTTGTTCTTTTTAGCTGCTTCTGTCACAATGTACTTGAAAGGAACAGAACTCTGCAAAAAAAAGAATGAAGATGATAATCAATGAAGATGTTTTTATCACATGACATTCCTTGTTTCCAGTGTAATGTATGTTTTTTATATTCAACA
>CM037783.1:21817586-21867586 GCA_021229015.1 Solen grandis | reverse complement strand
TTTGGAGGAGTTCCACTGTATATAGATAGATAGTGAGTAGTTGAAGTGCTTTGTCCAAAAACTCCACATGATTTCTATTATCCCTCTTATACTTATCCTATGACTGTATGCAGGGACACTTCAAATGGTGATATTGCCTATATTCTTTCTTTTCTGTGACGAAGCAATATGCTGGAGTATTCAATCACCTACAGTGATAGTTCTAGTCATTCACATGTATGGATTACTAAATTAAAAATGTCCATTTGGAAAAAAAATCCTCAATGTATGTTTATTCTTTTGGACAATTTTATTGTTAACCGGCACATTTTGCTATCAATAATCCAAATTTCTCTGCCCTAGCAGAGTTCTTGCAACTAATCTTCGAATCCGTATGTAATGTACACTTCCACAGTCAACGGATTAGATAAGAATATTAAGGATAATTATTTCTGGTAAATTTAATTCTTTTGACAACGATGGCCTGCAGGCGTTCAAACTTTAATTGGATTTATATAGCAAAGTATAGTTAATCATTTACGTTATAGATCTCGAATAGGAAACCAAAACATATATAGTCAAGCTTGCAAAGAAATCACCCCCCAAGGGACCAAGTTCAAGAAGTATGAATAACATAAAGATGTGGAGTGATTATAAGTGAGTGCGAATGCTTACTACAATAAAAGGATTTTCGAGACAATGCTCTCAATAGTGAGTGATACATTGTCCTGAGATCGAAGTGTTAAACACGAGTTTTATGACATCTTTATTTTACAGTTTTGGTCTTATATATAGATGTATGATAATGAGACGATTTTCTTGTGTAAATTTACTGTATTGGCCCAAGGTGAATTAGTTCTGATATCAAAGTGGTCTTTACATGGTGTTTACTCTTCTTTTTTCTAGGACAAATGTCGGGAATGCCTGCTTTCACAGCAGGAGTACAAGTGGCAAATATTCAGAACTTGGGCGCTCACCAGACCATTATATTCAATGGTATTATAACCAACGTCGGCAACAGCTACCATCCGAATATCGGTATCTTTATAGCTCCTTTTAAGGGAGTGTACGTATTCAATCTGGTTGTAATGGAAAATGCTATTCATTCACTCTACCTTGAGATTGTAAGGGACGGCATTGCTGTTAATGATTTACTAATTGATGCCAACGAAAAACAGGGGTACCTTTCGCAGTCAAAACTCTGGGTGCTAGAGTTGAGTAAAAATTCGGAAGTCTGGGTTCGTACAAAAAAAGCGGGAGGAGAAATCCATGGTAACATGCATACACAGTTGTCTGGGTGGCTTTTGTTTGAAACTGAATAAATTTGAACATTAAATGAAAAGAAATATGAAAAATGTTTTTTTACCTCTCTAAACCATAATTATTCAACTTGGCAATATACATACATGTATACTGACGGGAATTCGACAATATAACATAAATAAAAAAACTTTAGAACCATGCATGCTAATGGTTTCAATTTTGCCGTACCAAAATAAATGTTTTAAAGAGTTTACACTATTATATTATCAGAATATAATATATATGCATTATTTCTAAATACATGTACTTTTGTGTTTTGACAATAATGAAACATGTAAAATCAACGTTAAAAATACACGTCAGTCAAAAAATTGCAATTTTGCTAGAAGGCTTATCTAAGTAAATTTATGTCATTCTTTGCATTACCATTTAATTGGGGCCATATCTTATAAATTGTTTTAATACGCACTTGCAAAAGACAGGTAGCTGTTCAGCGATACGACATGAGCAAAGGTCCAGCTAATTTGAAATTTAAATAATACCGCTTATTATGACTGAAATACATTGCCAACAGCAAATTACGTGTTCTACGCACAAGGAGCCAAAGCAAGGACCACATTCGCCACCCACATCCGTAAGGACCGTAAATACAATTAATACAACAAAATACAAAAATGCTCTTACATCCACGTAACCAGTCACCCCTCGGTTTGGCACAGAAAAAAAAAATATTATAGATTTTATTCAACATAATAATGTAATAATTTCATGGCATATACATATCATAACATACAATAACTATTAACCAGAGTATGCATAGATATATCCATGCATACTAACAATATATGTTAAGGATGACTCAGAAAAGAGTTACTGAAAACTCTTATTTCCACTGTGATCCTTTGATATAGTGTACCTGACATAGTTGATATTATCATCATATTTATATCATATGTCAAATATTTCATCAAAGATGATATAGACAATGAAAGACAAATGTAGCTTATACTCTATATGATAATTTATAATCGTTAAAAAAATAAATCATAAATATTGAATCAGGTATTAATCAAGAAATTTAATGATGATTAATTAATAAATAGCAGACTAGAATATTTAAAAAAAAAAAACAACAACCAACAAAACAATATATTTGGCACATGAAAAGAATACCTCTTTGAAAATAAATTTCATATTGCTAAAGGTATACTATAATTTAACACACATGGCATATATGAAGAGGAATTGTTAAGAAAATGAGACTAAAATAACTTTGCTTATAAGTTGTAAGATGATTTGATAGAATCAAAAGAAATAATAAATAACGGTGAACAATAATATACTTGAATTGAAATATGAAAGTTAGGATTAAAAGAAGTAACAGAGCAAATAAAAAATAAAGATGCTTAAAATTAATCTTCAGATGGTAATAAAAAATATAAACATAATTGTTATAAACTTTGAACAAAGAATATAATATGCAAGAAAATTATGTATAAACTAAAGTCTAATAATAAAAATATACAAATAATAATAACTTCTATCTTATAAACATGAATAACCAAGTAAACTAAAAAAAAATTGGTTTTAAAGTCAAAATACATCTCGGACGCCATCTAATAGATGGGCCTTAACAACGGACTTGAACTGGGGGACACTCCTAGTATTTCTTATTTCATTCCAGAGAGAACATCCTTGATAAGCAAAAGACCTTTTTTTCAAAAACGTTTAACCCTAGGCAAACAATATCTACCAGTGTTAATCACAGAATTACTAGCAGAGTCAACCTTCACCCTTAACCTGGTGGAATAGCTATGACATGAATGCAATGGAATGACATGCTCTTTAAGGTAAACTGGGGTCTTACCACTGAATACCACTGAAGACATGACATAAAGTAATTTGATCTAACCTTTTAGAAACTGGTAACCAATTTAGCTTGACATAATGACTATGGTCTAAGTGTGATCTTGGATTCAATCCCAATACAAATCTTATCTTATTTTGGGTAACCTGAAGCTTACCTTTTAATTTCTGGGTCAAACTATGATACCATACTGAGCATCCATAATCAAAATGACACGTTTCAAGTAATAGGAATTTAGGAACTTGCCTTTTTCTATAGAGGAACATTAACCTTGAATTAGCTTTTATATAGTTGATATAACCATTGAATCAAAAGAAAGACTCTGATCCAGAGTAGCACCAAGATACTTAACTGAGTCCTTGGCTGCGAATAGATGACCATTACAAGACACATTAAGGTTTGGATCTCCCTTTAACATTAGTTTGGAGCCAAACAGTATGGTCTCTGTTTTTCCCAAATGCAAAGAGAGCTTATTGCATACCAATCATTTACTTAAAATTTCCATTTCAGAACTCAAAGTACCTTCAGTCTCTGACTTAGTCTATTTTCTCTATAGAAAAAGCACGTTCCTGAATTCCTATTGCAAAGATTCCAGCGGTCAAAATACCTGCATCATCAGCATAGAGACCCAATTTATTCTTTTCAACAGCAGACATGGCATTGACATATATAAGAAAAAGTAAGGGACCAAGAATAGATCCCCGAGGAACACCACAAGAGACCTTTGCCTGAGATGATAGTCAACCACCGACATCAACTAACTGATGTCTGTCATACAGATATGATGAAAACCATTGAACCGTAACTTCCGAGAGACCAATTTTGCGAATAGACCCCTTGGTTCTTTTAAGTGCTCAGTGTATAGCACCGATACACGGGCGACAAGTTCCTGGGTACCACCAGTACCGGGTACTCAAAGTTCCCATAGCAACCCCATTTGCCGAGTGCCAGGCAAGGGTGCATCTGGTACCAATTTTATACGTCTTTTTTGACGCGGTCATTGGAGGAAGTGCCCCGGCTGGGAACCCCAGACCTCCCGAACGCAAAGCGGACACTCTACCACTGAGCTATTGCGCCGTTACGGTACGGGGTTCAACTTGAATGTCACTAAAGGCTCAAAAATGCACTCAAAAGTCGGGATGGTATATAATAAGCACTATATAATGATGCTCTCTGCAAGACGGTCTGTCGGATGAATTTGACTTGAAAATGGGAGGGGGAAAACGCCTTCGTAATGACGACTCCTTGATGTCACAGGAGAAACAATTTCAGGAATGAAGTGAAAAGAATCTTTCTACAACTTCAATTGTTTCTTAGAGAAAAGTCGAAACACTTGAAAATATTTTATGCATGTTATGTTAAAATATAATGTAATTTTTTAAAAAGAAACTCGTTGTAATGATGATGATCAGGAAGATATCTGGACAAAAGAATGAGGTTGCCCTTCAATATGGGACAATGGCGCAACACAGTGTAGAGAGGTTGCTTTTCTATTATGAAAAGGGTTGGCTACCGATTTATGTGTCAAATTTAAGTGGCATAGATATTTCTTTTACTTTTTCTTCGAAAAAAATAATCAAATAACAAATATATGAATATACGGTTATATGCATCAAATGTTGGAAAATATCACAATGCTTTTGTTATTGCTCTAAATCAAACACTTGAACAAAACGGGAACTTGCAAATGGAAATGGAAACGTTATTTCCAAAATTTATCAGATTGTAGGGAAAATGAAAGTTCTAACTACAGAATTTGCGAAGACATAGAAAAAAGGAAGGAAGGTAGATATACACAAACTAGAATGGGAATTAATATCTTTAAAATCACATATTCATTCTGACGATAAAGGTGAAAAAGTACAGGCACTGCAGCAACAAATAAATGAATATTAATAGAATTTCATTCGCGATAAAGTCAAAAGGGCCCACGATAAGTCATGTGAGATTGTGTCTTATCACCATATGTTTATCTCGACGGGCAACTGGCACACACACAAATGATGGTTCCCTTTCTACAGTGCTTACTTTTGATTTTCTTCTTTGAAAGTGTAACTCAAGCATCTCAAGTTGCACTTGACGATCATCTATATGATCTAAATGACGTTAAACAAATTCAGGTCATCTTAAAAGCATTTGCTGAAGTTAAAGACCGAATTTCTAAACTGGAAAAGGTTGCCAAACGTGTGACTGACTTTGAGGCAAAGTATGGAGACTTAGAAGATATTGGACGAGAAATAATGGATCTAAGGCAGCTTAAACAGAAGATCCTTCCTTTGGATGCTAGTAGCAAGGTAAGTCGTGTTTCGTTGTTTTGTTGTTTTTATTGTTTTTTGTTGTTGTTGTTGTTTTTACATATGGGTCATCAAAAACAACGTAAACTAGAGATTTGCCGAGTTTTCAGGGTAAACTAGACATAAAAAGTTGTACAGGTATGAATTAAATACCTTGATTGAATGTACCTTATTCAGCTGTATATATGGGAAAGGGTCATGCAAATTATAGTATAAACAGATTGGTTTTTTTTAAGTTTACCGTCACTGCGACAGTATAACAGGTGGAGAAAGAGCCCGAATGCACTTAGTCATCCGGGTAGAACCATCGACCTACCGCAAGCCAGCTGGAAGGCTTCCTGAAGTGGCATAAACAGTTTGGTGGCAAATGAGATAGCTTTTTAATACTCATAATCTAGTAAAATGAAATAAATATGGTAGGTAACTCCGAGCAGCCAGATTCAAAATTTTACTATCCTTTCTTGTCATGAACAACATACTTGACCAGCTCGTCTCCCAACCTCATAAAAAAAAAACAACAGTTTTGTGACATTTTCATCCGCTTTGTTTTTTTGAATTGCATAAATATATTTAAACTTAAATAAATTATTTTTAATCTGCTCATTGTTCTGTTTCCCATACCTATATTCCAGGTGAAAAGTAACTTCAATACAAGATTTTTGCGAGGGAAAATGCGATTGCTGTTTTCTTCTGTTCATTTCAGGACACATATCAAAATCTTACTTTGCAAAACGTAAAGACAAACATATTTTCGGAAAGAGTTGTTAGTAAAGCAGACCGACTCATGAGCGAAGATATACATAAAGGCAAAGGACAGCCATGTGCATGCCGAAAGAAGCGTAAGTCAGAGGAACAATATCTACATTCTAGCAGATACCCAGTATTGTTACATAGACTGCTCGCATTTTATATCACCAAATATATATTATATAATTTCCTTAAAGCAGCTCGTTCACAAATGGCCATCGGCTGATTTTTAACTATCTGTGTGTATTACGTCTATCAATACCTATCTACAATCAAATGGTCACCCTGTGCAACCATCCTTGATTGTGAAAAAGCGGGTGGTTTCCCCATCACTGGAAATATCATCACAGACAGTACTGAAACTATATTAAGAATTATGAAACCTATTTTTAGATTTTCTAAATAGACTTAACTTATGAACTGGCGAAGACGCTATGTTGCGGAACGTGTCACGTTGTACTGCTTCGAGGATACCGTAATCTATATTTAACGGATTTCGCCGAAGTTGCGTTTCAAAAATAGAGTTTTTCCGTGAAAGGTAATCTACACTTGCCTTATTTGTTTGTCAGGAAACAAAAACGTCACCAACAATAAAGTATAAGAGTAGGACAATATTGCTTTTTAATATCTACCGGTCATCTGTGAACGAGCTGTTTTGATTGAGCGACTTTCTGATTGTAGCAACGTTAAATGTCGTACCAACGCTAATTGTCGCAAAACCTCCTGACGTTAAATGTCGCATCTGTGTCGCCAAATGTCGCAAAAAATTGTACTTCCGCTATATGTCGAAACATCAACGCTAAATGTCGCACCCCCTTTATGAGCACTTTTTTTTGTAGTATTACTGGCCCGGTTTAAGCTCCCGACGTATCCCGTAACAGTGAGCTAGGGATTACCGGGATGGACCAGTCTTTACTGTGCCAGTTTGAAATATAGAAATTGTTTGTTTTGAGTAGATATAGAGTATATCTCACTGAAAAAAAATATTTGTTTAAAATTATATCACTTTGACGTTAGATATGATCTATATCTACGAAAAACAAGCACATTTAATTAGATCATGGAAACAACAACAACAATGGTGGTGATGGAAAAAATAGTTTTGCACAATAAAGCACAATAAATGCAGTCTTAGATTTCGTTCTTAGAAAATGAATACACACAATGCTATGTTACGTTCACAAACATAAAAGTTATACTGGTTTGAAGTTTTTTCTGCATTTTTGCTGCTCACTGATAGTGAAGTACGATAACAATTTTAGCCATTTCGATAAAATAATCGATACCAAGTCAACGATCTTATTTCAACCAAAATAATGAATACAGATACGTACATTGTGATTTCTCCTAAAATTTCGGAAACATAGCCAGTTTTCTTTCACCATAGCAGACCGGTGACAGTGGTAATATGAAATATAACACTAACTGCACGTGCGGTGACGATATAATATATATTCAACTGACAGAACTAAATACTTCATTGGTTTGCATGAAATTAGTTGATTTATCCCGGATCGATGATCTGGAATCCGGCGTACATCCTTAACAGCACCGTGGACCACCAAAATGTTTTAAGTATCGAGCCACCAAGAACGATTACCTTTTTTGACATGCAATAAATTAGGATTTCTTGGTATTTAGATAAAGGCAATTCTGTTGTTTCACGACAATAATTTGAATTTGAAATCAAAATTTGTTTATCTGCTACGTCACCAGTTTATGCACTCGTGATTCGTTAACGGAGACATACGGAGTGTCTATGGAAAATTGACGAGAATATGTAGATTATGCATATTTAATTTATTTTTGTATGTTTGTAACAACTGAATGAACTTTAGTAATAGGTTCTTTCTTATTTATGCATTGTAGTACCGTTGTTGTCTACGAGTATGTACAGATTGCAATCTGTAGCACACATTTTGCTTTTCTGTCCGAAGAATATAATAGTATATACTGTATTTTTAAGTATTTTTTATTAGTTTTAACATGTTTAGATTATATTCTACATCTAATTTTTAACATAAGGATGATTTGAAATAACGTGTATACTCAATATCAAAAATGTTCTGCTGTCTTGAAAAGCGTCTGGTAAAAAATAAGAATAACATCACAATTTCAAAATTTATTTTTTTTATTTGGATTTTTATTAGATACGACGCTCCTGTATATAAATATATACCCTTATACAAAAACATTGGCCGTTATGGACTTTTTTCATGTGTCCGTAATTCATCCGTAATACTGTCCGTTAGGTTAAATTTTAAATTTAAAGTGAATGTCTTAGAATTAAAAATTTGACGATATATAATGTCAAGATAAAAAAATCAAATCACTGATATTGCTGGTGGGGCCATAGAATCGCAGTGCCAGACAATCGTTAATATTCATTTCGAGTTGTTTCCCTTGAATAGGTTCATGTAAGAGTGGAATCTCACGGAGACTTTAGTCAACAATACAAACACACGAAGCAGTTAGGGCAAGTTTAAACCGAACGGCAAGTTCTTCTCTCCCGCAATCCATCTTTCATCAAATAAAACAGTCATTCCAACTATTCCCTCTTTCAAATTCACTAACGGTACCTCACTACATTTCTTATATTCCCCAGTGTCTCCTCTCAAGACATAAACACACATGCGGCTGGCTTCCTGATATATATACAGAATAAAATGAGGACTGAGGGACATTGATTGGAAAAAATGAAATGTAAGCTGAGACTTTGAAGGAGAATATGTGTGAAGAAATGGATGTAAGACTTATTTTCAAGAAAGAGACATTACAGAAAAGATGAAAAAGAAACACTTCATGGAAAAAATGGTGCTAGTGATGAAAAGACTTTAACAGAGGGAATAGTAAGGAGTGACTGTTGTATTACTTGAAGAAACTTTATTTTAAGAATGATTTCCGAAACAAATGAATTGAAGTTAGAGTATAAAGATTTTGAGACAGATTTTTTTTTTATAAAAGAGACTATATACCAAAAAAGTTTAAAAACTAGAGAGAAAGAATGAGAATGATGAACACTTTGCATGAGAGCCCACGACCATGCTTGAATTGAGACCTAAAGCGTTCAACGGTAAAGGCCGATTGAGTTCGCCTTCAGCGAACGTTAGAGAAAGTCTGCATTGTGCAGAAACTTACTTGAGGCCTGATTTCTGTCTCTCATAATCCACACTTTATTTACCTCACTTGTAATAGCTTTCGAACGGGTATTAAATTGGTTCTACATTCAAATGTTTTTGGTTTTTTTTGCATGAAAATTACTATATATTTCTGAGCATTTATTATTTTGTTTATTTATGTTATATACAGAGTTATTTTACCTTCCAGAATCTCAACAAAATACAACTAGCTAACTCAGTAATAACAAAATAGAGCTTATTTTGTATTTATGTTTTTCCTACGAAATGGAATCGTTTTATTAAACAGCCCAAAGATAATGTTTTAGGTGTTCTAATTCAATTTACAATGAGGCCCCAAAGTGGCCCAGTGGTAACGACTCCGACTACCACTCCTCTCAGTATCACTCCGCGTGGGTTCGAAGCCCTGAGGTGAAAATAAAATTTATCTATTTATTTTATTGGCTATTTAACTTAATTTGTTATTTTGTAATAATATTATTTTATTTAAATCGTTCATTTATTTAATGTTTTGAAAAGGACCTACATTTCATCCACTGAGCTGCATAATCATTTGTACTTTTAACTTGTAAAACATGCATATACAAGACCCATTTCTCACTCAAAGTTGTTCCAGGGGGACGAAGAAACAAATGAAGTGAAGATAACGTTAGAGTAAAAAAAAATCAAAATTTTGCACGTGAACTTGCCCAAACTGTTCCATGTGAACTTTCCCTAACTGTTCCGTGTGAACTTGCTCTAACTGTTCCATGTGAACTTGCTCTAACTGTTCCGTGAACTTGCCCAAACTGTTCCATGTGAACTTGCTCTAACTGTTCCGTGAACTTGCCCAAACTGTTCCGTGTGAACTTGCCCTAACTGTTCCATGTGAACTTGCCCTAACTGCTCATTGTGTTTGTACTGTTGGTTTAAACATATTCTATTTGTAAAGCATTTATATGACAGATATTCATTACAAATTACAGGAGTATACATAAAGGGTTAGAACTGGAAGCTGAAAATAAGAATACAAGAATTATGGATACTTTACGATGATTTTAACACATGTTTCAGAAATTTAATACTATTGACTATAGACTCCGATAGATTCCACTTACCTATCAAAAGGGAAACAACTCAAAAGAATATTAACGATTGTCTGGCACTGCGATTCTGTAGTATGTTGTTATGTGGGATTATTAATTTCCACTTATAAAGGAATGCGACATTTAGCGTTGATGTTGCGACACATAGCGGCAGTGCAGTTCTTTGCGACATTTGGCGTTACAGATGCGAAATATAACGTAAGACGGTTTTGCGACATTTAGCGTTGGTTGCGACATTTAGCGTCAGCCTGGCGACATATAACGTCAAGTGCGACATTTAGTGTTGGTGCGACATTTAACGTTGCAACACTGATCTCCGAAAACTAATAGATATAGCTATTCAATGTATCATAATTAAATGTATCATAATCATAATTAAATGCACTGTGTTGTATGCTTGTTACTGAATTAAATTATGACATGGTTTCACTTTAAATACTAAGTAAAAAATATTTTAAGGAAAAAAAAACAATTTTTTTTTTTTAATTAATTATTAAAGTAAAGCGCACTTACTCAGTTATTTTAAGGAGACTCAATTACTATTGAAAGTAAAGCGCACTTACTCAATTATTTTAAGGAAGTTCAATTACTATTGACAGAAAAGCGAAATAAGTTATTTTCTACGTATACTCAATACATATTGAAAGTAAGCGAAGTAACTTACTTCTTTACGGATAATCAATAAATATTGAAAGTAAAGCCAAATAAGTTAATTTGCCATAAGCATATATGTTCCACTGGTAAGTGTCCATGTAAGTTTGAAGTATCTACAAAGACCATCAAATTCACATATTGATAGAGGTCACGGTAAATATTCAAATAATGCTGAAGAAATAGGACAAAATATGAAAATGGCACTATGTTAAAAAAAATACCCAATAAGTATGTTAACGTTTAATTTCCCAATCTAATTTTGGGGCGTTATTAAGATAAATTTGTTCGCAAATCAAGACACTACATTTTCTAAACATTTTTTTTATTTAGTTTCTAGTCACAAAAGAGCCATGTCCCTTTTTCGAGGGCCATATTTCTTTTTAATCAATGTAATTTATAAGTATTATATCCTCATCAGTTTGTAAAACTAAATTAACAGGTAGGTACGAATTATGTTAAGCATAGCTGGAATAAATGTTGGTTCATATGAGGCTACGTGCCAAACTGCAGAATCTACCTTTTTAATTCAAAATTAAAGAGAGCATAAATATTATTATAAATTTTAACCTTATATCAATATTAAGGTAACCCATCATTATATTATAATCGTGGTCCTTCAAATGTTTATAAAGACCTTGAACAGTGTAGATGCAAGCATCCACTGACATGGAGTTAAAGGCTATTTGCTCAAAGTCAATAAATGCGTGTATTTACAATTCCCACGCTCACTTGCTGGACCATAAACACAATTTGGCGACGAATAGTTAAACTGCTGGACGCACTTTAGTAATGTGTCGAAAGTTTGTTGCGACCTGTCATGTGTAAATTTTAGCATTTGGCCATAGCAAATTAAATGAATTTGGGTAGGAATTCAAATAGAGGTATTTATTTATTTATTTATTTATTTACTTATTTATTTATTTATTAGAACAGCGGCTAGTCGAGTTTTAGGTGTCAGTCCTAAACTTATGCAAACACTAGAAGTCTACAATATATTCAAATTTCTAAGAAATCTGTGTTAATATTCTAGGATTAACACTCACTACAACAATAACGTTTACCATGTAGCTGGGTGCTCATTTATAATATGATTTGACCTATTTTTGCTGTATTTTAAAAAAATTTTTTCACATGTGAAGACCTTTCAATCAATGTTACACTTTTGGACTTTTGACTTTTGACCTTTGAACTTTGACCTATTTTTGAAATTTTTAACAAAACATTTAACGTTAGCCATGACTTCTTTATTATTTGACATACAACTTTTATTTTTGGTATGCATATTCATCTTAAGACCTATTCAGACATATGCAAATGTTTCACCTATTGACCTTGACCATTAACCTATTTTTGCTGTAACTTTTGAAAGCTTCATTTTGATCATGATCACTAGACAGATAAAAAAGTTAGAGCATTTAAAAATGTCTTAAATTTTACGGTTCTGTATTCATTATCGAAAACTCAATGGATTAGCCATTGTAATAGTTGTCTACAAATTTTACATCTTTGTGTTGTATACATTCTATTCCATGCATAGGTCAAGGTCATCCTTCAAGGTCAAAGGGTCAAATATAAAGGGTATGGTACTTCAACTTTGCAAGTAAAGGTGCACAGTTTTAGTTGAGATTTTCAAGGCCAACTTTTTTTAATGTTGAACAAAAATGTTTAATGTTGGCTAAAACAGACGAGCGTTGGCACCCGCATGCGGTGCCCTTGTTTTGTAATTCACAACTTCTTAAATAACAAAACTAAACATTTTCTTTACAATCACTAGGACAACAGTTCATGCCACCAGCTTTCACAGCAGGAGTATCTGCACGTGACATTCCAAACCTAAAGGCTCATCAGACGATTATATTTGATGGAATCATTACCAACTCCGGCAACTACTACAATCCGAATACCGGTATCTTCGTAGCTCCCAACAACGGGGTTTACGTATTTCATCTGTCGGTGATGGAAAGAGCTGGTCATTCACTCTACCTTGATATTGTGAAGGATGGAAGACATGTCAATGACTTATTTATTGATGGTAATGACAGACACGGGTACCTGTCGCAATCAAAACTCTGGGTGCTAGAGTTGAGGAACAGCTCGCAGATATGGGTGCGAACCAGGGAGGCTGGAGGGGAACTTCATGGATTTTATCATACCATGTTTTCTGGTTGGTTGTTATTCGAAACCGAGTGATGAATAAATAAATAATAAAACACATGAATATAAATTAGTATGGATTGAGAGAGAGAGAGAGAGAGAGAGAGAAGAGAGAGATGGGGGCTTATCTATAAAAAGCTTTAAATAATATGTGTAATTTGATTATGAGGTTTTTAAGCAAAATATTAGAACCTACAGTAAGATATTAAGTGTATACTTGTTTAAATTTACATTACTTAAAAGGAAGCGACTAATAAATATCTTCCTCGGACTTCAGATGTTACTCAGGGAAACCAGATATACCATAGAAAACTTGGTGTACGTTGTTGTTTATAACATTTTTTCAAAATCCTCCTATCCAGCCAATCATGGGGTAATATATCGGGTTCGATTAAATCTTGTACCAAACATAGACTACATTACGCTAACAACCACTTTATATTTAACAACAGTTTGTCCTATTTAATCGGCTAATGAATTGCTGCTGTATTTTGGTAAAAAAAATTTATCACATAAAAAGAACCGCGAAGTCTGGATATGGAGTGTGAATGGCGCCTACTTGACAAGCGCGGATTATTTTGACTTGTACAATATTGTACATCGTCAATACAATAATATATATTTTGACAAACTTTAGACACGTGAAACCAAAACCCTCTCACGCCGACTCATTCACTGACATACAAACTCATACTCACTCATATACACTCCTGTCGTCCCTGTAAATACTTACACTACATATTATAAATGTTGCAGAAAAGTAACAACTATAATTTACTCATCAAAAAAGTACTACCTATATTTATATAATTTTCATAATGCGGAGAATAGAACTTAATTTGTATTTCGATACCATTTTCTGTAATAAAATCATTGCACTAAATGTACTTAAACTTAACATATTAACTAGATACAACGTTTATCAACAATATGATATACATATAATTGTTTATTATACCTTACGTACTACTCTTATAGACAATGTTACAATTAAATATATTTAATAAAGGGATAAGAAATACTCAAATGTTTAAATACATAATAAATAAATTTCTGAGTAATTATGGGCGGAACTAGTTGCGGTGACGACTGCTTTACGTCATGATTTATGTAAATGTTCTCTGCGAAGTTGTCTCTGAACCGTTCTAAAAACATCAAGTGAAACTGTCAATCAAACGGGAGGCTTTGCGTCGCTTGCGATAATTCCATAAAATTCTAAATATAAATGATAATAATACATAAAATTTGACGATAACATATTTACAGTTTGTCACGTACGCCATACAGTTTTGCCTTTGACCTCGCATTATAGACCCGCCTCCCGTTTGATTGACAGTTTCACGTGATGTTTTAAGTACGGCTCATAGTCAGTGTCGCTAAGAACATTTCTTTATATTTTGAGTGAACAAAATATGGCGTTAAGTGGTCGCCGCCGAAACTAGCTCCGCCAATAATATGCTTTTCATTATGTCGGCCCCATATAATCATATTTTCTCCATATCAAGCCATCAAAGTTAATTTTATGCAATATATCTGTCAAATTCTGAACAAAATACAAAATTTCATTGGACGATTAAGTGGGACAATCTGTACGGATTTATCGAAATTGAATAATATGTATATTTATATAGTTATCAATTCAATGTCAATTAGACATTAATCTTTGCATAATAGGATTTATAAAAAAATCGTAGAATTTTGCCATTACGTCATCAAATGACGTTATAATTACACTTAAATACATGTACTCTGCAATAATGATATCAGCATCATATTGTTTTATATTTGTATTGAAAATTCTCCTTTTCTGTGCAAGTAGAACTATGTTAACCGATCAAAGTTAATTAAAATCGACGAATCACTAACGGGTTTTCGAGAGACGGATTATATTTTCACACTACAAAATTTGATTGCTAAATATTTTTTATGTTATATATATTCCCTGACAGTTTTGCTACATTACCACAGTTGGAAATAACAAAATTTTGTGGCTATGTGATGGATAAGGACAGATATGTGCTATCCGGCTGTTTGCGGTACCAAGAAAAATGTACAGTAACATGATATCTTCGCCAGTTCCGGGTAGCAAATTGTTAGTGTTATTGATTTTTTCAGCCTGTGAAGTGAGCTCATGCGCGAAGAGGACGGAACATATATTCTAAATACAGGTTTTATAATTCTAAATATAGGTTTAATGCCGAACGCTATTGCTTGCAATGGAGAAATTCCCTATTTCCTTTACTAGCACGGAATAATGCATTGGATGACTGAAGACCATTTGTGACCGAGCTACTGGACTAAGACCTCAATTACCTGCCCTTGGTTACCCTGTATCCGGATGTGCCTACACTGAAAATAGTGACCCTATTTAATGCTGAATTAAGGTGAGTTTTTGACTGAAAGACATGCAATAAAGGATTAAATTCTATAGAACACAGTTAAAATTGCCATAAAATGCCCAATTTAGAGGCCTTATTGCACAACAACCTTAAAAGTTGAGCATTACTGAGGGGGGAATTTTTGAGAAAATTGGAGTGAAATGGCCGACCGGTGCACTAAATTCATACTTATGTTATTTAACCTTAAATAGGTCAAAAAGTAGTCTGGTGACCCCATGTTTAAAATGTACAGAATTATTTCTCTTGAATAGATCTATCTAATGAGGGTAAGTTTGGATGTCAATTTCCCTTACAGAAATTGTCATTTGCATATATGCTTATATAGAACATATAGTAAAATTAAGTGTGGTCTTAGTCCTACTCTAATACGGTATCAATATGTACTTCACCTGGTAATATCAAATAAGTACAATTACACTCGGTGTCTCCTTGACTGGGTGATAACACCCGTTGACTTAGCTCCATGTATTGTTTCCTTTAAGACACGAAGGGATCTAGCATGAGAGGAGATACAGGTATATATTGTTGCGGTCCGGTGGGTACGGGCCTTCGAAAAGACTCATGGACTGAACCGTTCTAACTCTAATTGTCCATCCAACGTACAACATTACATAGGGTAGCTTGCAAATTATACATGTGATGGAGCTCTCGGTAGACCAAGCTTATCAGTTGACTATGTAAACAGCAATAAATACAACACCGATTTAAATTAACTTCAACTTTATTTTGGTGAGGTCCAATATATTTTTAAATACTATTAAAACTTCATAAATGTCTAAGTATCAAACATGTTCAACCAGATGAGATGTCTCACAAGACACTACGTAAATAGTTTGATCCTTTCAAATATTACTACTGTCAAGGTCTCCGCGTATAATAGTACATGTATACATAAATCTCGGTGTTAAAATATATGGCCTGACTATATATATCGCGAGTCTAATATAAACTCTCGTAGCGACAAATGGTACCAGTTTTAAAACAAAGTTAAATGTTGATTAGGTTAGATCTCCTCAAATGTATCTCTGCCTAAAATAACTAAAAATGTATTATAAAAATCATGTTCGTAACTTCAGGTATTTCCATTGGATCCCAACAATATTGCGGCCTTTTATAATATAAGATAAATCTACGCACTGTTATAAACTAAATAATTCAGCATAGATCCAGTCCCCAATGACGATTTATCGTATGCTGTCTTGAACAAAGATTATCGTAAGCTCCCCCTCTGAATCAAGTTTAGATAGTAACTGACTAACGTAAACTGCCCCTCTGAATCAAGCTAGCTTAGATCAAACCCCCAAAAACCCCCAATTAAACTGACTCTGAACCAAAAATGCGCCACTTAAATATACTAAGCAGAGGTAGCACCTACCCAAAGTTAGTAGATCTACCCATTTTTGGTAGAACGTACCCAGAATTGGTAACGCAACTGGTAACCTCTACCCAAAAAGTGGTAGATACCCAGATTTGGTACTAACTTTAATGAATTTGAACAAGGAAAAATGGCTGTCAAATCCCTAAAAAAATAAAACTCAACAAGTTGAACTTTTACAGTAAATACCTTCACTTGACTATACACAGTTAAAATTATCGATTTTTGATGAATCACTGAAGAATTTCCTAGAATCCTACAGAAAACATGGTGTAACTTGGACAAAGTTTTAAAGTAAACGATAAACACTAGTCAGCGAGCAATAAGTAGCAAGCAATAGTAGCGGTAATTACCTCCCCTACAAAAAATGCGGCGGATGCCGTATGCGGACAAACAGTGAAAATACTGACCATATTTATCGCATAAGATAAAAATGTATAAAAGTATTTTTTTTTACTTCTATCTATTTCAGTGATTCTCGAAAAAAAGAACAAAAATAATAATTTCAATTAAATGAAGATGTTTAAATATATGTTTTTAAATAAACAAGGCTTTTAATTTCAACAAAAATAAATAAATATATAAAAAACAGAAAAGGAAAAAAATCAATGTAACACCATTAGACAAGATATAGGGTTGTAGCTTGATATAATGGCTACTAAAATACAAAAAAAAGACCAAATATATATCTATCATATCCAGGTCAAAAGTTATGTCAATAATTGCATGTGTAGATGGCAGTCAATGCAAATAATAGCCATTCATAGCCATATAGATGACCATAGATTGAAACCGAATCTATGTGACCCCATAAGACTAGATATAGCGACGTAGGAGGATGTAACAGCTAAAAAATAAGACCAAGTATGGGTCTCCATCATATCCAGGTCAGACGTTATATCAAATTGTTATATGTGTATATAGTCCAATATGCAAAAATAGCCTTTCGTAGCCATATAGATGACTATAGATGGAAACCTTATCAATGTGACCCCATAAGACTAGATATAGGCGTGTAGCAGATGTAAAAGCTACAAAATAAGTCAAAGTATGGGTCTCAATTATACCCAGGTCAGAAGTTATATGAAATTGTTATATGTGTACATAGAAGTAAATGAAAAAATAGCCGTTCGTAGCCATATGGATGACTATTGCTGGAACTCTTATCAATGTGACACCATAAGACAAGGTATAGGCATGTAGCAGGATGTAATAGTAACAAAATCAGACCAAGTATGGGACGCTATCATATCCACGTCAGAAGTTATATCAAATGGCTATGAATGGCTATTTTTGTTATTACGGCCATGTACACATACATCAATTTGATATTACTTTTGACCTAGATATGATAGAGACCCATACTTGGTTTTATTTTGTAGCTATTACATCCTGCTACATGCCTATACCTAGTCTTATGGGGTCATATTGATTGCTTTTCAATCTATATTCTGTAACTATTGTAAACTGCTACATACGTATACCTAGTCTTATGGAGTTACATTGAGTTTCAATCTGTTATCGGATATTTGCTCATGCTTGGTCTTATTTTGTGGTTATTATTTCCTGCTATATACATATTCCTAGTCTTAATGTTTCACACTTTTTTTCTCATTTATTATTGCTGAGGGGATGGAACCCTTTTTATGTTTTTGGGAGAAAAAAAAATCTTTACATTTTGGAAAAAAAAAAATTTGAGTCAAAAGCAGATTTGGGTCCAGATTATATTTTCGCTACATGTTTCGTAGGGGGATAGTTTATTTATTTTTTGCATGATTTTAAAGAAATATTCAGAGGGGAAGACCTAAAGAATAATGAAGTGGGAAAGCCCTGTATTATATTATAAATATTATTTTGTATATATCTAAATTGTGAAAAAAATCTTAAAGTGTATATTTAATACATATATAATTATTATAATTTAGCCTTATATATAAGTCAGATCAGGCCCTTTATATTATATAGAATATTTCCTGGTCTGATAGACTGAATTATGTTTCTTATCTTTCTGATGTACGTTGTTGTTTTACTTTCCTAAAGTTATTAATATGGTGTGTTTAAATCAACCATATAACTTCAATGCAATTAATTACTCTGCGGTACCTAACTGTTTATTGATCAACACTGCACAGTACTGTACAGTGTGTACAGTCCACTATCTTCCTTTAATATAACGGAAAAAAATATTTCCTGATGTAATCAATGTAGTTATCATATTTTATACACTGTTTAAAATATATAAGGGTTTGAATTTTGCCGTTTTGATTAACCAGTAGTGTTCGTTGATATCAAATATAATCCTTTCTTTCACTGTTGCTTGATAGATTGTGTTGATAAATTCCTGTTGTCCGGTAAATTCCCGAAAACAGGATAGGGAAATATCGATTTCGTCAGGCGGGATAACTCTGACTTATTGCTTGCTGAGCTTATTGTTCGCTACTATTGCTTGCTAGGTTATGTTCAGTATAATAAACAATAAAATGAATACTGTCTAAAAGTGGTTTAACAATGGAATTTACACAATCAGACTTACTTGAATGTATATTTAAGTGCCATGGATGGTGAAGGCATCAACAAATTTAACAGACACTTATGAATTTCGAAGGAATAAATGTAAACACATAGGAAATTCAAGAACCCGGAATCATGTGGCTTTGACCCGATGTTCAGAATGAACGATAAAAGGAAATCTACATAGGAAGTAGAGACAGATATATGGCAACCACAATTCGTTTCATATGTAGTTGGCTTGTTAATTAAATCAAGTCAAAATGCATATTTCATGCATGGTGAGATGCCACATGCTTCACGTGATTAACACGGAGACCTTAAAGGTTAAATTATTGTTGAAATATCCATGTTGAAACATGCAATTAAAGTCACTTTTAAATTAACACTTTAATGATAGTACATCGGTTTTTGTAAAACCCGGGTGTAACAATATCAATGCCCTATATTCCGGGGAGCGATTTCACGATGACCGTATCTAATTCGAGGTCTTTCCCCGGTCCCGTAGCGGTGTCTTTCTAAACTTAAGATAAGAATATTCTCGAAGTTCCGAACATTGCGATTAATACTCGGATTATCACACGTTTACTGTATTAAATAAAGGATAACGCTGTAGACAGGGCAATATTTATACATGCAACCACACATTAGCATTATCTTAGATATGTACTTTACATTTAAATAATCTGTGACCCGGATATCATATTCCTCTATTATTTATCCATTTCGCTTTTTGAAAATATCGTTTAACATGCTGACCTACTTTTACTTAGAGCACTCCGAATACTGCAGTGTGCACTTGCTGACTGCAATTTTATTGATCGCTTTTTGTGAGATAAACTTGTATGCTTAAGAAAATAAAGAACTTTCGTTCGTAGAACATTCCCTTTTCTTATTTTCCTGAAATTACTGCTTAAACGTGTTATGTTACGGTGATATTGCGCTAAAAGACATCCCTTAAAATGTTATTTATAAATTTTGGATTTCCAACAAGTACGTCATAATGATATTTGTTACGCATGCGTCACAGAGATACGCACATATCAAGTTTGTACTTGTCATTTGTGTCGGCTAGAATTAATTTGTTTCGTTTCTTTACACAGAAGGTAAGCATTGCTTAATACTGTTTTAATCATTGTCGTATTAATATATTTAATAGACTGCAACAAACGTTTTCAAACTTCCTGGTATTAAAGCTGTATTGATCGCTTCCTAATCATTTGATCTAGCTCTCAGTGCTTTTCAAGATCAAGAAATTACAAAACAACACCGTATACAAACGAAATAGACTTGACATTGTCCATGATCACGTGCAAACAAGAGATTACACATCACAGAACACGTCGATAATCCTAGATAAAGATAAACGGATGTATTCACATATATGAACAAGTACACACATCAGACACGCACGCATAGATACACAAAACATATTTTTCCATGTCACCTTTGTTTTTAAATGCAAGGCACATACTTGGATATATCCCCAATCTCCCGAAATGTGTTTGTTTGTTTGCTGGGTTTAACGTCCCATCGACAGTATTTCAGTCATTTGGTGACGATGTCTACTTGAGACAGATATAGCGCTGCCACACTGCAGTATCACGCCGTAGACATGTGGTATGATATCACACCCAGTCACATTATCCTGACACCGAGCCAACCAGTTCTGAAATTACCCTTATATGCTGAGCGCTAAGCAAGGGAGCTATAACAGTACCTCCCTCAAATCAAGAAAGTTTCTGGGTGTCAAATTGGTGGCACATGGTACTGGGTTAAAATATGTTCTTGAGAATTAAAGTTACAACTTAAAAAAAGATTATGATCTGTCTTGTCGTTAAAATAAGACAGTTAAGGCGTTCCATAGAAGACATAATTCATCATTAGGTGTTTTTCTTATTATCTTTGATCTGCTAAATGTATTAAACATTGGTCCCAAAGTCTGTTACGTCACCTCATGATATTTATAATAATCAAACTGGGGCGTGATACCATTTTTCTTGTCTTTTCATTCCTTCATAACCAACATCCATTAATTAAATAGCAATAATTGCATGAATTTTAAGAATGGATATTAAAGAAATAGATGAAGAATAGAATAACATGTAAAATACTATATTAACATCTTTTTCACATTTGCATAGCTCAGCACTCGAATAATCTGTTAGGCATTGTACTGAAACAGTGCCTTTTATGGTCTTATGCAGTTCCACAATGTTACTGTGCAAAAACTTAGTAATACAATATAATACAATACATTCGAACTACCGAAGCCCATTTAGTGCCCCCTGGTGCGACTTGATATACAGAGGCCAGTTGTCGTGGTCACTGATCCAGGTCCAGCCACATCATGCACGAGGCTAGCCTCCAAGTTCCCATCTAGCTCTCCATCTACAAGTGCACCAATGTAACGTATACTACAAATATCACTGGGAAGGTTTATCATCTTACTGTCAGCCTTTATGAACTCCATCAGCTTAGCGATGAGGATGTTGTCAGCATCATCTTTGTCGCCGTTTTTCTCTTTCACACTTGCCGCATCAAAACACTTCTCTATACATTCCTTCTTTCACTGAGGAAACAACCCAGTGAAGGGGGCCTCCGTGGCCGAGAGGGTAGAGTCGATGACTTTAACACTCACTCAGCCCCTCACCGCGTGGGTTCGAATCCCGGTAGGGTCATTCGGATTTTCATGTGAGGAAGCCTTCAAGCTGACTTGCGGTAGGTCGGTGGTTCTGCCCATATGCCTGCGGATTACATGCGTCAACGGCAGTCATTAAAATGATTTATCAATATACTTTCAGATTGAGGACTAACATGTGGGACAAATACCATCGGCAAAAGAAATATAGTTAGAAGAATACTGGCCTATATGTAAGAAATGCTATATAATATATAAAACATTTGAACAAGACAGAGATTCTTTGGCGTAAAACATATTCGTTACTCAAGTAAGTGTTTCATGTTGTCTTTTTCAAATAACTTGGGTGACCTAATAAACACCTAATCATCAGCTGAGCAAACTACTGCTCAATGTTCATCAAAGGTATCCGGTACGTTGCTTTGGCCGAAAAACTGCCGCATTAAAAAATTCAACAACCTTATATATATTAAGAAGATAGGCAACTTTTTCCATTGAAATCGTACATCATGTCGTTTCAATACCGTAACTCCTTTGATTATTGATAGATTTTCATAAAAGTGGTCTTATTTTGCGTGGAAGGGATGAATAAAGACATACAGGGATAAAGAACACCCCCTTGCCTGAGAAATCGCCCTTAAAATGTTCGCGAATTCAAAAACACGTTTGGTCGGAGGAGATCTGACCGTCGGAATCTCGCTAATTTCTTCCGTGTAAAACTATAGAAAAACTAAATCCACAATATCAGTGTTGAATTGTATGGAAAGCAACCACCGGATACCTTTGTGGTCAATAACAAAAACAACAAAAATAATATAATTGCTAAAACAGCATTCATGGGAGATAATTTTATTATTACCGTTCTATTTTCATTTGTCTCTTCTTTTGTCAAATATCTCCATTTGTCTCTCATTATATTAAATAACACACATCTTCTTCGGGCAAACAATATTTGGATGTAACTGATTAACAGACAAATATTATTTTCCATATCGCAGTCTTATTTCTTTTTTACCCAATAAAAATGTGCAAAAAAAAAAATAACGATGTCAACGATGTAGAATTGTATAGTGTGAATTTTTACAAATAATAAACAAATCGTATATGAATAAAGGAACATTAAACAAATTAGAGTAACACAATACTTATGTTCGACATTCCCAAGATGTGCTTACGTGTTGTAAAATTAATGTACGTATGGTCTCTAGTTTTGTATTCAACAGCCTCACGTTTTTAACATTATGGTCTTTGAAAAAGTATGGTATGAACTATTGGTTCGACAAACTGGAAAGTTAGCAATATTTCTAACGATAAACTATGTAAATATTTTAGACTTAATTTACGGTTGCATAAGAAATTTGAATGAGTTAGGTAAATGCTTACTGATTATAATCCTTAATTTTTCCAATTCAATTACAGCGGCGCCTATTTTTCTTTAAAATAACCTTGTCAAACCTACCATAGCCTATCGATATTTCATCGTGCAGAAGGCATCGCTTTTATGGGGTTGTTTTATAAATAAAGGCAATAGTAATTAGCATCATCAGTAAATGTTAAAGAACCATAATAATAGGGATTTCTTCATTTCAGTTAACATTTTGAAAGTGTTATGAAAATAAACATTGATATGATGAAGATCATTTGTCATTTCTTCGTTTTATTCCACTATTCATAAAAAAATGACAGTCCGCTGTTCTATCGAATACTACACGTATAAGATTGGAACCTATAAATCCAGATAATGAAAAAAAATAGTATTGAATAACTTTATTTTTTTATTTATTTAACACATTTTGTTGTTATTAAAATCTTGTTGGCCTTTAAAAAAATTCAGAATTATCAATTATATAGCTATGTTATAATTTCATACACTCATAAGTTCAAACAATTACAGAATCAACAACAGCTATGGAGGAACGACAGTACCATACCAGATTGATATATTTGCTGTTTAACACCTGTTCGAAGGTGACCCGGGCTTTGCTTCCTGTGCTAATTCAAAAGCATCAAACTTGTCATAATATGACTGTGGACAAGTTCGTGAAAGGAGAGAAAAAGAAGATAAAGGGTTATGCGATTGGTAAAAGAAAATACGAAATATTATACCCAACCAGAAATCGACCAACAGATATTAATGAATGGGACCTACAACTACTCTGTTTTATTATCAAAGACATTTTACAGCCAGGTTGGAAGGTAAAGCAGATATGAATTATTTGAAAGAAATTCGAAATCAATTGTGTCATGGCTCCAACACTCGAATTTCAAAAGATGATTACGAACACGATTTGACCTTATTAAGGGAGATAAATGAAAGGTTGCTGAAAATTATAGGTGATTAAAAGCTCACAAGAGAGATAGATGCAGAGACAGAAAGTATCATATATGACGGTCTTGAAATACAGAAAGCTCTGTTTGCTCTTCAGGATTGGTTGGAAAAAGACAAAAATCTTCTAGAAGATCCGTGTACATTAAATGAAGGTAAAATTTACTTACTTTTAAATTCACATGGTAAGCGCGAGTTTCATTGCAAAGTGCTTACATAGAGCATGTGGGATGAGTAGAAAACGGTATGGAACTTAAGACGGCTATGACTTTAGTATATATTTAAATACTAGTTGTATATGTATAGTTTTAATTGGTTAAATCCGGAGCTCAATCGCTTTATACATAGTTTGCATTTTTTTTATATTATCATACCATCAATAATGTAGAAACATGATATTTTATACCTTACCCCGCATATGCAATATGTTTACGAATTTACCATTTCGATAGTTTTGTTTTCTATGGAATCTGTATACATACTAGTTACTTAAAACAACACATATAAAATAAAACCTATCAACAGATACAAAGAGGGAGCAAAATGGTTAGGAGAATTAGGTAAAAACGAGAGAGAAAAATCACAATTAATAAAAAATAATGCCTGCATTATTAACTCCGTATTTAAAACTTACACTTCAAGTAAACAAAATACAACATGTAGTTGTTTTTTTCTAAACACATACTTTAGATGCATTTTGAGACCTGTGTCTCAACGTTTTAAATATCTGCACTGTAGTATATAGTATGTTTGAATGAAAGGCGATGATATTTCCCTTCGTTATCAAGGGAACACGGTCATCAATGCTTATATTGAATTCCCAGAATTTTGACTTCCAATAACGAAACTCTTCTGTTACAGATAAAAAGTTTAACCTTTATTTATTTTACATCGATTAAGAAACAAGTTATCACATTTTATATTAATCACTCTTGATGGCTCTGGTGGCGGCGTATGTAGTCATTATTGTGAGAGAGTCCGGAAAAAAACCCACGAGTCTGGACGGGCGACCAATGAGCCTTTTCACGATATGCATTGGTGAGAAGCGAGGCAGGTTACCAGGCACCCAAACAGATCTCGTGATTTAAAATGCACATGAATTCAAGACATTGATTATTTTTAATCCAAGTCTGGATAGAAGACAACTGCAACATGTATATCAATGCTATCACTGTCAACATATTCTCTCCTCTTCTTCTATTCATTGTTTTATGAATAAGTTATCGTTTATATTTTAAATTTCATGGAATTTATCGGAAGCAACGAGAAGCGGAGCTCTGCGATAAATCTATTAAAATTTAAGATATAAACGATTACATAGTTATAGTTTGTCACTTATGTCATACAGCTTTGCCTTTGACCTCGCATTATGAAACCGACTCGTTTGATTGACAGTGCACTTGATGGTTCAGAGTCAGTATCACTGGGAACATTTTATAGGGCTACATGTAAAATATGACGTAGTCAGTCGCCGCCGCAAAAAGCCCCGCCAATTATGCCCTAAGATCTATAAGGCACCATGTACAGTCATACTTATTCCATATCAATATATCCCGGATCAATTTATGCAATACATATGTCGACGTAGCCCAGTCGGCATATATTGCAATATTCTTTCAGTTGTCTGTTAGCTTCGGCCTTGACCCACATGCTAAATAAAAATACATGCCGACTGGTCTACGTCGACGTTAGCGCCCAACGTGATCATCTTCTATTTTAGGCTGAAAAGTAGAAAATGTAAATACTCGAGAAGAGCGTGTCCTATGACACATATTTCAAATTTGGAACGAAATGCAAGTATTTCATTGAACGATTAAGTAGGACAAACTGTAAAACGCGATTAGATTTTCAAAATTTAAGAGTAGCACCCGAGGTTAGTGTCAGTGTGAAAAAAATATGACACAAAAGAACTTCTGGCTAGAATAAAAATTTTCGGCCTCATTGGCAAGTGAACTATCATAGGAATGGTACTTTTTTCGCCCCCCAACCATAATTAATAAGACAACGATGGTTCTTGGGGAATGGGGCTTGATTTTTATATTATATTTATTGATTTCTTGCTTCTTTTCTTGTGACTGTTGATCAGAACGAAACTTAATACGAATGATCCCAAAAAGGACCCTCTGCTGTGTTTGCTAACATTTAAACTAATTACATACGATTATTACCATACGCATATAAACAAATATAAACACATGTTAAGAATCAGGATATGATTATCATCATGACACCAAAATTATATAACATTTTAAGTTTCTGAATATTGTAGGAGGACTTGGCAGTGCTTTCTATCCATAATATACAAACATAAACAACACAAACAGAACTTAATGTACAGCATCGCAGTCTTTATTTTCCAACACAACACTACTATAAACACAATTCTCGGAGTGCCATAATCTCCATACTAAAACAATACAATATTTAAGTATTTGTCATGATTTGCATATAATTATTGAAAACGAATAAAGAAGCACAACACTTATTAGGTAACCAATTAAGAATACGTCAATAGATATTTCCTAGAGGATAAGCAATTAATGCCAATGCATTCGAAGTAATTAAATGTATGTCTACCTATTTTAGCCATTTTTTTTTAAATAGCCAATCGTTGAATAATGGTATGCCACCATTTCATAGTCAATTCAGAGCGTCATCCTAATATGTAGAGTAAATTGTTAGTTTCCTTCTTTTTCCTTATCGCAAAATAATTAGAGGTCTCCAACAGATATTTTTTAACATAGATACGAGCGCATTTTACAGTATTGAATTTGGGATCATAATATGCACTACGAGTAGTGATCAACCAGGGGAGAGATAAAAGATTGTTTTATGTTAGTGTGCTTGCATTGTTTGCTGTCTTCCACAGAACAAATACAGATCATCGCCGATCTGAGAAGGGTTTTGGAAAACCGTCAAAACTTAACTATTCCAGGTAGGATTTACAGTATTTTATATCCAAGAAATGTTTAATGGAAGTTTTAGAGAATAAATATAGAGATAATATGAAACATGATCCATTTTACAACTACAGGGACTATTTTGCAGTTTCTAGGTCGGCCATCTCCTTAAACCCATTTATTTCTTTGCTATTGAAACAGTCCTTTTCTTTCCGATTATGTGTCTAACCACTCTTTACAGTTTTCATGTTCCAATTCAGACTTTTGGTAATTAGGAAGAATGGATGATAAAATGTCATCCATTAATAATAAAAAATAGACCAAAAATACATGTATGTCCTCTATGTAAAACACACACATGCCAAGGTTCTGTTTGACAACGGTAAATCTACCTGTAGGTAATCTGAAAGGTGTGTTCCTTTTTTTTTTCAGATACCAAGTTGGTCATACATATAAGAAATTGTAACCCGGAAGAAGAGAACATGATTTGTAGAAAGTTTGTAGATTCTGTAAATTCAAAGGTAAAAGAAAGTCCAATTCTAATGTCGCAGGGGCGTGATAAAACTGCAGAGATTGATAGAATAGTTGAAGATACGTTTAAAGATTTTATTACTGAACATCGAAAGCCATGTGGAGCAGAGCTTGGGTGTGTGATCATATATTTCAAGTCAGAAACATTTAGAAGCATGGAACAATTGTGGACAAAATGTGTTAATGGTGAATTATCTAACGCCTTCGGGATCTTACAATCTTATTTAAGGGAGACATACAACAACCAGATTGAAATAGAGATTATGCTGCCGGAAAATGAATTTTTGGACATCATCGAAACGATGGGTACGTTTTCAGTATTTTTTCAACCGTAGGAAATTAATGCATTTATGAATAAATTAAGGATTTAATGATTGTTTGCTAATTTACATTTCATTTCCTTTGATACCAGTGTTTTCCTACTTACAGTGAACGACAGTTGATTCATTGTAAATTACCAATGGATTTTGAAATGAATGATTGCCGTTAACTTTGCATTAAATGCAGTAGTTTTTTGGATACTTGATCACGCTGTCTGTCTGCTTGGTGCAAGTATGTATTATCTGGGATCATAAAATTGGTCACTAGTTCAATTTGATAAGTGTTTGCACTACTCATTTTGCTTCCTTTTTTAGTTCATACCTTTTACGCCTATCGTCATTAAGCTCATTAATTCAGAAGGTTTGTCTTAATCATATCTAAGATTATTATTAGCAATGGGCATTTTAAAATGTGGGTGACCATGTTAATCTAGAAATTAATTTGCAGTGAAGTTCTTTTTAATCTTGTTAATTATTCAACCTACCCAAAACGGGATGCGGGGATATTGGTGATAATTCTCCTCAACTTATTCCGTAACGTAGAGTATAACGAAGCATAGGTGTGGGGTGTTGTTTTGTCAGTGTAATATTTTTTCAATTTTACCTTTTATTTCTTAAACTATTAATGATAATTGAATGGGGTTCTCCCTCTCTCCCTCTCTCTCTCTCTCTCTCTCTCTCTTATTTTTGAACAAGAATGATCCGACGAATATTAGACTTCCAGATGGAGCGACTAGTTATGAGTTGGTCAAAGGCACTGATTGTAAGATATTGAATCTGACTGTCGTTCTGGAAAATATGGGTCCCATGTGAAATCGTTAGTGACTTATACTTTGTAAATTCGACTGGGCACTCGGGTAAATGATATTCTTTTATCTAAAATACCCCTATTTCTATTTTAGTGAATGAATTGAAAGATGAAGCGTTTGAAGAAAAGACAAAGCCCACTGAGGCTGAGGAGTTCGCTGACAACTCTAATGAATTAGACTTCCCTATGAGGTCTTGTATGGAGGGAAAGATTGTGGCCGTCAAAAGACAACCATCTTCTGTCAATGGGGCAGGCGTAGAAATGGTTATTCGACCAAATTCACTGAGCCACCTTGAGCATATGAGTGAATACAGGGCATCCGGAAATCTGGATAGACGATTCAAGAAAATGGCGGAAGAGTTTGAGAGAGAATTAAATGTAAAGGATATCACAATAAATACAGATTTCTCTGTACTAGAAACTAGAGGTAAATGCAATTAATATTTTAGTATAAATTTAAAGCACTACTTTTATAGGTGCTTAAGGTTATACTCTGCGTTTACTCAACATTTTATGCATTTACAGCTTAAATTAAAATAACACAGTTCCATTACCTATCATTTTGATGAATCGGGAATCATTAGGTCTCTTGTTTTTAATAGATATTTGTTTCAGGGATTTTGTTTTAGGTTTAACATTTATAATATATAATATGAACATTTATAAAATATATACAGCCGTCATGTTTAAGACATTCAATATTTTAATGTTGTTAAGTAAACGTATGAAGTGATTTTCTGGATTAGAATTTCAAATCAAGGTGTGTATTTCAGGAGCAGTGTCTACAATTCACACACTTTGGTCGGCTGGAGACCCACCTTCTGTCGGCAGTGATGAACACTTCAAAGGTGAAGTGGCATCTTTTTTATTAAAATTTGCACTGTATGGTATGGTGTTACTCTGGTTTGCAAGATACATGTTACGATTTTGTTATCGGACTTTTTAAAAAGTGGAGTGCAGTTGATGGGAGATTTTTTTTAAAATTTGGTTCCAGCAGTATTTCATTCAGTTATAACATATCCCTGGACTGACACTTTATACGTTATGGAAGTTACTAAAATTACACGTCGTAATTAATGTTTCCCGTTTAAAAATACATTAGATGGCAACATTAATATGTACAGCAAGATCAGTCTGTAAGTCTCAAATGCAAACATAATAAAACCTTATCAGATTAAAATTTGACATCGATTAAAGTTAGAGAATAATAATCATGTAATACAACGCCAGTGAGCTACTTTCTTTTTTTTCTTACTAATTTGCTACCACAATCTTAAGGGACATTTGCTTGAGACCATACCACCAACTATATTCACTAGGATTAAAAATACCATGTGTCATCTGACAAATATAAATCTTTATGATTTCATTTTCACTTGAATTCTTAGGCGGTTCCCAGTCAAAGGAACCCGAAGCAAGCGGCATGCATGATGAAGAGATAAAGTTGGACAAAAACCAGATGGAACTGGCTGAACCAGCCTTTAAGGGTGCTAATATCATCATTGTGGCACCAATTTGGTCAGACAGACCAAGGATCACTTGCAGGATCATCCAGGTACTGAACTAATTCACATTCATAACCTGCTTGTGGATGCTTGAATTAATCACCACAACTTCAATTGAGTGTATGTTAGTGTTCGTGTGTGTGTTTGTACGTCTGTTCGAAAAACGGAAAGTTATCCAGAAAAACAAAAGTTTTCCGCGCTTCTTTTTACATGCTTCGTTATACTGAATTGATGTTTGGTATGTGGTTGCATTTTGATGAATTAAAGAATATCGTGTATTGTTGAGTTAGAGCCTATAAGTTCATTCTAGGTTTCTGCGCGATTGAATATTTTGAGCTGACTTATATCATGTGTGACAATTTAATAATCAGAATTGCATTTTCCTCCCCTGTTTGAGTTTTTAACTTAGAAATATTTCAATTATAGAGAGTTTAAGTGCATGCTTGTAGATATTTAACTTATTTCATTACTGGTATGTAGGTTTACTGATCCGTTCAGTTCATAACATTTTACAGTCCTAGGACTTAATATTCATATACAATTGATTGCAGATAGAATACTCTGTTTTGTATTGACATATCTAGTTTCATATTTTCTGTTTGTTATATCCCTCTTTTCTGAAACTATCTATTTATTGGTTGAAAAATTATCCCCCCCCCTTTCTTTACAACTTCGTAAGGCTACGTCGTCACAAGCAATTATAGTTGTTCAGTTCAGTAAATGTAATCAACTAAATCCTGACTTTAGGAACATATGAAAATGAAAGGACGTGACGTCGCTAAGGTGATCTTCCTCGTGAACGAGACGAAAATGGCCAATCAGCAAAGAGAAGCATGTCAAACTTTACTGCCGAAATGCACCAGTAAAGTGATCTGCGGGGAATCGCAGCGGTCAGATAATGAATATCTGAAAGACTTTGTGGACAAGTAATTTCTAGCCCTCATGCCATTACAATGATATCTTTTGAAATATATGCCTCAAAATCGCATATGATAAAATTTCTGTATGTTGGAATGCCGTATTTACTTTGGTAATTTAACTCCTTTTTCAGTGAATTCGAATTTTTTAAGTCAAACATGTCAATATGATTTAGCGTGTTAATAATACTGTTTTTTATACCAGTTGATGATACATTTATTTCTTGGAATAATGCTTGTGGATAACCTTTAAAGAATTTTATAATTAAATAACCGTTGTGTTATATGGTATTTGAATGTTAAAGTATATGGACCATATGCTGCTTCGGCAGTAATTGCGGCTCTTGTTGTACAGGCGGCACATCCTGATTGTTCCTGCGAGGTTTTTTCGGGACGCACTGATAAACAAAGAGATTGAGGGGATCCACATCTTCTCCTTGATAATATTTGATGAGTGTCACCACATTCTCTCCAATACAGCCACAGCCTTCAAACAGATCATGAACACGTACCGTGAGTTGTGTAAGGAGTGCACACATTTCGCCATACCTCAGGTGAGTCTGGTCTTTATCATTGTATCACAGGTTACACTAGCCACTTCATAAGTTAGTCGGATTTGATCTCCGAACGCAATTTAGCAATGTCATTGGTATTGATATAGAAACATTCCTGACCAGTTCTACAACTGACTGACCAAGTCTAAGGATATTACTGGAAGTAGAATTATTCACGATTCGCTTAAAAACTCATTTAAGCAACAAATATATGTAGACATAGCAACTATATTTGTAATACACAGACGGTGAAAGTTTGTTTGTTTTTTTGTCACATGTACGTAGTTACTTGTGCATAGCAGTCGTTTTCCATTTAAAGAGATATACAATCTTCCTAGGCAGAAACTTGTGTTCTTTGATTACCATTTCGAAACCTTAAACATAAATAAAAACTCCAAATTACATTTCAGCATTTAATTTGGAAATCGATTGGATAGCACTTGGGTATACCGAATTCATATAAATATATCCATGTGTACTATTCGGTAACCCAAAGCTAAATGCCAACTTCACAATTTACACCACGAAAATCCCGTGCTAAACCGCGAACTTAAACGCCACCTGGAGGTTACTTTATTACAAACAAGGGAAATACTTTTCTTTTAATTCGTACCTCAAAGAAAATTATATTTATTATCTTCTTCTTATTATCGTACTTGTTACATATACATGTTCGAACAGTCAGTCATCATTTTAAATGAATTTTATCAGATGTGAGGATCTCTTCTCTCTCTCTGTTTCTCTCTCTCCGCTATAGATTGTTGGACTGACAGCATCATTGGGGCTAAATAGGGTTCGAAATGTGGACAGGGCAGTGGAGAATATCAGCCATCTGAAATCTAGACTGGAAGCAGTCTTCATCTCAATAGTGACGGATTGTCTGCCTGATGAAAGTACATTGGTTTCATAACGTTTATTTTCGTCATAAACAATCTATGAAAACAATGTTTCCACTTATTTAACCTTGAAGAAGTATATATGCATCCATAAGTATGATCTTTTTTTTTAAAGGGCATTAAGGTGTTTCCATATCCCGTTTATTCTTTAAGATTCATTTTCCAAAAAACTATAAAACAACGATACGCCTAGAAGCAATTTTATAAACATATAATTAACTAGTGTGTTGAAAGTGCATTATGATAAATGATGATGACTCATTTTCCGTTTTTTCTGTTGATTTGCTCTTCAGAGACAGTGGAGGTACCAAAGCGAAAAAACGATTTGTTAGGAAAATTACTGAAGAGGTTGATGAACAATATAGAGACAAGAATGGCCAGAACTCAAGGTTACCTGTCAGACCTGCTGTTATTTTAACTTGTTTTTCTTGAACCAACTTCTTCCACCATGACCTCCCCCTAAAAGCTGATAAAATGCCACGTGATTTTCAATTGATTAATGCATATTAAGGAAATGCATACAATTAAAATTATTCTTGCATTTTTTAATTTCTTTTTTAAATGATTGATGATTTTGCTGTTTGAGTCACTATATAAATTTGCAACATTTTCCCACAGTAAAATTTCAAAATTTGAATATGTCGTTTTTGCTTCATATTGGCGTATATGTTTTCATATGATACAGTGGGTGCTGGAAAATAAAATTATCGATCTTAATTCTTAATACTTTTTGTGTAAGAATACTGCCACTGAGGACAGTAATTGGTGTTGTCCATCATGTAACGCAACTCCTAGCAGGTGTTATATTCAAACAAATCTCCACAGAGATAAACTTTCTCTAGCATACGTTTGCAACTGAAATGTTTTACTTCACAGAGTGGTCAGTGTTTGCAGCCAACACTGTAATTGTCTAGAATTGAGTTACTATGAAGTAGGCAAAAATCTTGCATTTCTGAAAAATTGTTTTCTGTTTTATTAAGATATATCATTATGCTTAAACCAATTATAGTTGTCATCCCTTTACTTAATGATATATATAGACAAATGAATAACTTGAATTTAGATTGATTTCGATTAGATTTGTGAAAAAAAATGTATGAAACAGTTGTGTTACATGAGAGACTTGGTTGTCATGGGAAAGACAGAATTTGTTACAGGAAAGACAGAACTAAGGCTATATATTCAATATAAATGTTTAATCAAATGTTTGACAATGAACAATTAACCGAAAACATCAACTTAATCAGAACATAAAAGAACAGTACATCTTAAGTACTTTAAATGCTGAAGTGTTTGAAATTTTCAAGATACTGTTATAGTAATGACACTTATGTTACAGTAAAGACATATCTAGTAACCATCTAGATATTTAAGCTGATTCTTTTCATACAAACAGGCAAATGCAATCTAAATTGTGTCAAAATCTAGACAGCATAAAGGTTAATAAAGTTGAAGATCATTTAACTTTTTTATCCTAATTAACACCAGATGAACCATTCTTATGTAGTTTTGCATTAAACTGTCAGAAAAAAAAACATAATCCAGAGTGTCTTGTCAAGTTTAAAATGTCCACATGTAATTTCTTTGGGCTTGTCTATTATTGTTACAACACTTTCTGCTGAATGCCAAGACCTATCTTTTCTATAGCACGTTTTGGCCATGTAAAACTATTCTCTGATTTTTTGCCAACGCGGCGCATACATTTAATAATGTCCTGGCGTACATTCTCTACAAAGCCGAGGTAATGTCTCTGATTAAACTGTACAATGACATACAAATCTAGAAATACACTTATATCAGCCTTTTCATCTCTTATCTCACTTACATACCCCATTGTTTTATCTTTTTCCATCACTGTCAAATGTTTTATTTTCTTTATCATGAACACTTTCGACTTTGTTATCTCTTCATCACCACCATTCTTATCTGATTTATCTTTTATATCAACAACACTTGTAATCTCTTCCTTCACCACCATCCTCATTTGATTTATCTTTTCTATCACCAACACTCTTGTTATCTCTTCCTTCACTATCATCCTCATCTGTAATAAGTTTTCTTTTACTAGCACTCTGAATCCCATCCTCTTTCACATCCCTTTCAATCTCAACCATGCCATCTATTTTACAACTGACATTCTCAATAATATAATCTTCATTTTCTTCAATTTCTGTTGTTTCATCACCTTTATTCTGCATCACGATGGTAAGTTCTCTTTCGCCTTCACATTTACCTTCATGCAGATATATTGTCACAGTATCTCCTGGATCCTTTTTGTCAGCACTCAAACTATTTTTTTTGTTTCATACCACAATCCTTTGGGTTAATCTGATTTGGACTGTTATGATGATTGGCATCATTATTGACATCTCTCTGAACAGATTGTGTTGTGCTCTCCAACTGGACAATGGGCACAAAGTGACTGAATACCCAATGATCTTCAGGCCGGTCATCACGGGTTGATGTCCACATTAAAAATACTGGACTAAGGATTGACTTTACTATTGGCATAACTAGCCTGTTTAAGTCTTTTCTAACTTGTACATTGCCAAGTTTTGGATAAACAGAATGCACTGGTCTTCTCAGAAAATATGTCAGAGCATGTACTGGCCAGATGCCCATGAATGATTTATCTTTAGTGACAGACAAAACTTCCTTTGACTTCCGATGTCCTTGACACTGTATGAAGTAAGCTGAATCCCTAGCACATACATATCAAAATATTGCGTATAGCTATATTTGATTTACTTTGAATTTCCTGCTCTAATACCTTTCTTCAGATGGGATTGCTACAGGTTCTTTTACTGTAACATTATCTATATGAATATTTATTCAATTCTCGGCCTACCTGCATAAATTAAATGAATTGTTTTACAATATATCATACAGCACATATATTCTGATAAGAATATACTGTGTTTGCAATAAAATAAAAAGATAACCAAGATGTTTTGAAACGAAACGAAAGTCTTTCCTGTAACAAAGTAGTCTTTAATGTAACAGTTTAATTTTTTTTTTTTTTCGAAAACATTTTAGCAATACGCACAGAGTATCTTGTTTAGGACATTGTACTTAACGTATTCAATATCATGACTTGAAATATTCGTAAGTTTGTGATGCCATACTGAAAAATTATAACATTCCTTCAAATTGCCAATCATGTCGCAAAAAGTGGTCTTTCATGTAACATATATGCAACTATTTTGACACATTCAGGCATTTGTGTGTTTTAGATTAGAGACATCTATCACATACACTTTCTAAATGTTGATGCATATATTTTGTGATTATTGAGAGCAAACTGACTATATCATTTATTAGGAAAACAATTACTTTTGCATATACATGCCCCTCCTCTTTACTGTAACAAAATTACATGTTACAGGAGGGACTGTTACAGTATAGAAACTTTGGACTATAAATTGAGAAAAATAATGATGCCTCCCTTTCAAAACATGCCAATCGCGCTACTTTCAGAAATAAAATCCAAAGGCGCCATACAGGTTTTAGGTGCAATGACCATTTTTAATATATTTTCCTATAATATCATTGTGATATTATTGACCACATTTAAAATTATGCTGTGACTTACCTCAGTTAAGTGTTGAAATATCCGATAAAAATCAGCTAAACATGGCTTCTGCTTTACATCTAGAAACGGGACTTTTCAAAATGGAGGAAACTTTACTGACATATTTTAAAGGGACCGGTTATTATTTTGCATAAACATTGATTTGTTACAGTAAAGACATGTTTATAAGGGACAAACTTTGAATGCTAAAAACAGTATGATATAACTTGGGAAACATGTTTAGTTAGGAATATATATAAAGAAGAGATGTCAAAGAATATATTATTATATTTTGGTGCATAATTAAACACCCGTAGTTTTTTTAATAGAAATCAAATGCGAAAAATAATTCTTGGGGACAGGGTGTTTTATTTAGACAATTTCTGAGGTTAAACAACTAATTTCTATTTAATATTTAATCCTACTGGGGTGAATTTTTGCAATATGTGTGTGAGAAACCTTTTGCTTTTACCCATAAATAAAATTAACACTTTACTTGGTTTACTGTGTCAGTCAGAACCATGGGACATAAATTGTTGCAAAAATATATAATGACTCATTTAGCTTGAAAAAAATATACTATGTAATTAGTGACATAATTATTTTGAAAACTTTGACCCAATCAAAAGGATCATATGCTTACAATGAAATTTCTTGTAAAATTATCTGGAAAAGCCCCGAGGTGTTGAAAGGCAGTTATGATTATAATGATTAAATCCAAATGTAAGGAATGTATGAGGTTGACCACCGACTAATACTGTTACTATTACATTTTTTTTTCTTGAAAATACGCACGAGCATGTATGTAAATTATACATGTACACATTTTTATGTAACTGAAGAAAACCGAAGTTTAAGAAAAATAAAAATATTAAGAATCATATTTATATATATGATATTGTATATATAATATTATTTCTCTTTGTATACATTTTTCATTTATAAAGAGTATGAATGCAGATATATTGACAAGAAAATAGTTAAAGGATAATATTCTCATGCCAGAAGTGGCCCAGTTCGTATATGAGACGGTGCCTGCAAACAAGGGGAGTGCCCAGTACACACAGTGGCTGAGTGAGCTGTGGAAGAATACCGCCAAATTGAAGAGTGACACCACCATGTGCTTCCTTGACTCCTGCAAGTTTTATCTTGGGGTAACCTGATCCATTTGTTTGAAGAATCATCGTTTTGGTAACTTGGAGAGTTGAATCATGAAAACTAGACCGCAAAGTTGTTTTTTTTACTTAAAATTTAAAACTACATGTACATTAGAACTAAAAGAAATTTCAATACCTTCCTACCAAATATATAGTCTCAGTCGTTAGTAAAGTGTGTTTAAGGAAACTAATTTCCATTTTCTGCAATTAATGTTATCTCATGCGATTTATACCCACTAGGTTACACGTTACCACTCCATATGAGGACCCCATGCTCTGACACCGAGTACAGAAAATCTGATTAAGGAATAAATATGAATTAGCACAATTATTCAAATAAATTTATATGCTTTAAGTAAAAATGGCAAAGTGGAATGTATATCAGGTTTTTAAAGTTACAAATATGAGATTGAGTGCTGATAACATTCATTACCTTTTCATATTCATAAGATCTAATCACGTTTTCTTTTTGAATATGAAAAAATAAGTGTGTTCAACTGTTCCAGGTTTGTAATAATGCCTTGATCATCTATAATAACGCATGCATTAAGGACGCACTTTCCTATCTGGACGGGAAGATTAAACGTTGGACCAACACAAGGACCATGAATGATGATGATGAAAAGCTACAAGAAGAATTTGAGGGTATTTGCTGTTATATATTGATGTATTGGTTACTGATTGTTATTTACGTCCTCCATGTTTGCATTATCAACGATTTGAAAATGTGTCTTTGTAAAATAATTATTACAAGTGTTTTGTTTTCATGTATGTTCACATGTTCTTCTCTTGTTCAAAAGGTTTAAGTATAACAATCAGCGAAATGGGGACTACAAAAGCATTGTCTTGTGTTTTTATCATCCCTTATTGAAGCAAACATCACCGTTTCAGCCAATGGTGTGTGTGTGTGTGTGTGTTGGGTTTACCGTCGCTGCGACAGTATTTCAGTCATATAGCGACGTCCAGCTAATTACAGGTGGAGGAAACCCCGAATGCACAGAGGCATCCGGATAAACCACCGACCTTCCGCAAGCTAGCTGGAAAGCTTCCTCACATGAAAATCCGAATGACCCTGCCGGGATTCGAACCCACGCGGTGAGGGGCTGAGTGAGTCAGCCAATGGTGTAACATTCCAAGGCTTTGAACGTTAAAAATGGTAGTTAAAACAATCTCTTTCCTTTGAATAAGCAGTAGACTAGTAACTCAAAGATGGGTTGGCAAAGTTTTGGGACATTTTGTACCTTTATATTTTACCTTGCCTGATACTGTACTGTGGACAACTCAAATTGTCCTAACGCCACGATTGTAAACAGAGACACAAACAAGTACTGTGTTTAGATTATAATAGAGCTAAGTTACATTTTAGTGTTTCACTCATGTTTTATCTTTTCCACTCATTTATTCCCACTTTCCTCATTGTTTCATGAAATCTGAACCGACTTGGCAATAGCATCGTCTCGAGTCAAATGCGGGGCACAGTAAATATCTGAGCAGTTTGTCAGAAACGCAAAGGGCTTTTTACACCTTAACTCTCTTAAGGTAATAGTGAATGAAACGAATATGAAAATAATAAGTGAGAAGTACCTTACCATTTTTCTTCGCAGTGTTGAGGAACACCAACTTTAACCAGTGTAGCATAAATCCCAAGCTCGAGACACTTCAACAGATTATCATTGGGGCATATAATAGCTTTGAATGTGACTTGCGCGGGATCATTTTTGTGAAAACGATGGATATAGCAACTGCTGTCGTTAACTGGATGAAGGATACCAATGAGCTAAAGATAAAGAACTTTAACCCTGTCCCATTTTGGGAAAGGAAATCGAACGCTGACAAAAAAGGTAGGGTTTCCATTCCATGAATTGTTTTTGATATTACTGTTAAACTGGCATAATTTTGTGTGGCCTGCGTAGCATGAAAGACACACAGGGGTCACTTTGTCCATCGCCGTCACCATGTCGTCGTCTGGGACATCCAATTTGATTGTGACGTCCGATCTCTTACCCGCGTGGTTTAGATTGTCAGCTTGATACATTTAGTAGAACTGGAGTTCTTGACTTTTGTAAATCGGTTATGCTAAAACAAACTTATTTTTTTGAAATTGTAATTCAAAAAAATAAAAAAATACTATACTCGAGGACAATGATAGTTTCACCAAAATCTGTCATGACATTTTGGAAATAAAAGATTATAAAGGCCAAGTTTTTTTTTGGTTTTTTTTTTTTGGGGGGGGGGGGTATATTGTATATTTTTAATTTTATTATTCTTTGAAATGTGCTGAGAAGGATGAGAGTTATTACCCCTTGTTTACTGACACAGTTTCAGTTCTTATGAATATACACAGTATACATAGTTTTAAGAGTCGTGTTCTTGTTATGTGACCGGACCATTCCTCTCAAGAGTTACATAATTAAAGTTCCTGAATATAAACAATACTGGGATTTCACCTTTTCAATCTCACAGTGTGTATTTAGTATTTTATCAGTTACTCGGTGTTGCCTGCAGCAGACAACCCAAGTACTTTCAATTGCACATTTCTAGTCTGAAGAAAAAGTAAAACAATTGAGGTATACTTTGTTGTCTGCTTGCGTTTATTACTGTCAGCCTTTCTCCACAATGTGTACACTTTTGAACTAGCAGTAGGACACTCGTCTATGTAATTTGTTCACGATGCTCTATTTTGAGTGTTACTTTTTTCCGTATCAATTCATATTATGGTTAAAATGCAGATGTGATAAAACTCAGTTAATTATGTGATTAACATGCCGGTATTATATAACTCAGTTAATAATATGGTTCAAATGCAGATATGATAAAACTCAGTTCATAATGTGGTTAAATGCAGGTATGAAAAAGAAAGACCAAGTCAAAGTTCTCAATAATTTCCGTGACGGCAAACACTTATTGATCGTGGCAACATCAGAAGCGGAGGAAGATATTGACCGGCAGTGTCAGTGTAACCTCGTGATTCGGTATGATCACAAGACCAGTGAAATCTCAGTGGTGCAGTTCAAAGGTAAAATTGCGAAACATTAATTTTATTAAAAGTGAAAATCATTTCATGGCCAGGGATCCAAATGTAATATTTTCAATATTATATACCATGTTGTTATGAAATATGATTTTTGAAGAGCCCGCTTGCAGTTGTCACAATGGCGGATCGTTGTATATCTGTACGTGCGTTAGTGCGTCCGTACGGATTCTTGTCTGGGCTGTAACTTCGCCATAGATGGAGGGATTCTCAAATAACTTGACACAAGTGTGAGACGGTGTGTCGCGCACAAGAACCAGATTCGTAGCTCAAAGGTCAAGGTCATACTTTGAGGTCAAATGTCAAATGTCCGGGCATTTACTTCTCCATTGAGTGAGAGATTCTCGAATAACTGAATCACCTGGCAAGTTTTGTGAGAGAGTGTGTCGCGCACAAGAAAAAGATTCGTAGCTCAAAGGTAAAGGTCATACTTTGAATATTAAGTTAAGAAATGAGTTCATTTTGCTTCCTCGGACTGTTACTTTGCCATGAATGGAGGGTTCTAAAATACAGTAGCACAAATATCAAGCTAAATGATACGGTGTGTCGCGTGCAAGAAATAATCTCAGAGGTCGAAGCTGAATCACCTGGCAAGTTTTTTTTATACGCCCGTCAAAGACGGGACCTATTATGGATTCAACTGCGGGCGGTCGACGTCCAGTGATGTTGTTCGCTCTTCTCTAACTCGAACAAAAGTGAACCAATCTTAACCATACATGGCCACAATGTATATGGGCACACTGCCTTTATCTCTTTTGATAACCAGCAACATCTCCCCAGACACTCTGCAGTTATGGCCTTTGAATTGATGAGAGATGGTCAAATTAACAGTGTCTGCTCTCTAATTCGAACAAGCGTAAACCAATGTTAACCATACTTGGTCACAATGTATATGGACACAATATCTCGGTTCCTTTCAATAACCAGCCCATTGCTTCATACATTCCAGAGTTATGGCCATTGAATTGATGAAAAATGGAAAAATTAACAGTGTCAGCTTCTAACTTCAAAGCTTGTTAACTGATCCTTACTTGGCCATAATAGATATGGTCACTCTTGTCTCGGTTCCTTTCGATAACCAGCCATATTGTTCCATACACTCTAGAGTTATGGCCCTTTAATTGATGAAAAGTTGCAAAATTAACAGTGTCTGCACTGACAAACGTAAACCAATCTTTACCAAACTTTGTTAGAATGTGAATTGGCACAGTGTCTCAAACGAGTTTGAAAACCAGTCAGAATATTGCACTTTAGAGTTATGACCCTTGAGTTGATAAAATGGCAGGACGGGCGTAATTTGTGATAATCAGCTCTTTTTTTTTTAAATTATAGTACTCAATAAACATAGCAATATTCTTAAACTATAATTATTGAATTACATATGTATTCTATTATCTGTTGCTTCTATGGTCACGGTGTTTTCCTAAATGTATATGAATTAGTAGAACTGTAATATGGTCTCCTTCGACGGGCTTGATATGATGCCATCTAGTATTTATTTGAACAGCGTTTTCTTTTAGAAATTCGGTTATAATGGATATTCAGTATGTACGATTGACTGGTCAAGCTAAGTATTCTGGTAAACATGACGTATGGCTGGAAAATTGCTTGCGTGGTAGCAGACAAATAGCAATCATAAAATCTTAATTACTTTAAGATGGACATGTATTGTAGTATAAATAAATAAACAAACAACCCCTTTTCATAACAATAAAAGTTATTTTGTTGAAACAGGGACATGTAGTTATGTATTATTGGTTATCAGCAAACTTTGAGCACTATTATAAAACAAGACATACAGCATTACAGTGCATTTCACTTACCCATTCTGTTAGTAATGGTATAAGCAATAGAATGTCAGTATTGTTTTAAAAAAACAACATTTGTTGTTGCAGTGAATTTATTGATCTCGCAGTGAAAATATACGTTCGTAATCACCATGCTAGTTTTTTTTTAATCGTTGTGTGCAGGCAGGGAGAGAGCCAAAAGCAGTAAATACGGTGTGTTGTTTCGGGAAGCTATAATGAAAAAGGCAATCGCCAAGATTCAGGTAAGATATATGAAAAAGGCAATCGCCAAGATTCAGGTAAGATATATTAGACTAAGTACTCTATATAACGGCAAATTACTGTGTCACCAGTCATTCTGCTGTGTCTCGTTGGGTGGGCATATTGCTACATTGTAGTTTGTGAATCAGAGCTTAAACGATTTGTTAAGGGAATATGATATAATTTAAAGATACACAGATCGGTATAAAAATTACCTAGGAATTTTAAAACCAGCTTTTAATATGAATTTATTTACAGAAACAATAAAATCTGACTTAGAAACAGTAAAATAAGTAAATTTTGACTTAGAAACAGTAAATCTGACTTATCTGTGTCATTCATTATTATATTTCTATTGGTAACGCCACAAGAGGCGATAACTGTGCTAGTCGTTATTATACTTCTATTGGTAACGCCAGAAGAGGCGATAACTGTTTAGTCGTTATTATACTTCTGTTGGTAACGCCACAAGAGGCGATAACTGTGCTAGTCGTTATCATATTTCTATTGGTAACGCAACAAGAGGCGATAACTGTGCTAGTCGTTATCATATTTCTATTGGTAACGCCACAAGAGGCGATAACTGTATTAGTCGTTATTATACTTCTGTTGGTAACGCCACAAGAGGCGATAACTGTGCTAGTCGTTATCATATTTCTATTGGTAACGCAACAAGAGGCGATAACTGTGCTAGTCGTTATTATACTTCTATTGGTAATGCCAGAAGAAGCGATGTGTAAGTCGTTCTATTTGTAACGCCACAAGAGGCGATAACTGTATTAGTAGTTATTATACTTCTGTTGGTAACGCCACTAGAGGCGATAACTGTGCTAGTCGTTATCATATTTCTATTGGTAACGCAACAAGAGGCGATAACTGTATTAGTCGTTATTATACTTCTATTGGTAACGCCACAAGAGGCGATAACTGTGTTAGTCGTTATTATACTTCTATTGGTAACCCCACAAGAGGCGATAACTGTGTTAGTCGTTATTATACTTCTATTGGTAACCCCACAAAAGGCGATAACTGTATTAGTCGTTATTATACTTCTATTGGTAACGCCACAAGAGGCGATAACTGTGTTAGTCGTTATTATATTTCTATTGGTAACCCCACAAGAGGCGATAACTGTATTAGTCGTTATTATACTTCTATTGGTAACGCCACAAGAGGCGATAACTGTGCTAGTCGTTATCATATTTCTATTGGTAACGCAACAAGAGGCGATAACTGTGCTAGTCGCTATTATACTTCTATCGGTAATGCCACAAAAGGCGATAACTGTATTAGTCGTTATTATACTTCTATTGGTAACGCCACAAGAGGCGATAACTGTGTTAGTCATTATTATATTTCTATTGGTAACGCCACAAGAGGCGATAACTGTGCTAGTCGTTATTATACTTCTATTGGTAACGCCACAAGAGGCGATAACTGTGTTAGTCGTTATTATATTTCTATTGGTAACGCCACAAAAGGCGATAACTATATTAGTCGTTATTATACTTCTATTGGTAACACCACAAGAGGCGATAACTGTGTTAGTCGTTATTATATTTCTATTGGTAACACCACAAAAGGCAATAACTATATTAGTCGTTATTATATTTCTATTGGTAACGCCACAAAAGGCGATAACTGTATTAGTCGTTATTATACTTCTATTGGTAACGCCACAAGAGGCGATAACTGTGCTAGTCACTATTATACTTCTATCGGTAATGCCACAAAAGGCGATAACTGTATTAGTCGTTATTGTACTTCTATTGGTAACGCCACAAGAGGCGATAACTGTGTTAGTCGCTATTATACCTCTATTGGTAATGCCACAAGAGGCGATAACTGTGTTAGTCGCTATTATACTTCTATTGGTAATGCCACAAGAGGCGATAACTGTGTTAGTCGTTATTTTACTTCTATTGGTAAGCCACAAGAGGCGATAACTGTGTTAGTCGCTATTATACTTCTATTGGTAACGCCACAAGAGGCGATAACTGTGTTAGTAGTTATTATACTTCTATTGGTAACGCCACAAGAGGCGATAACTGTGTTAGTCGTTATTATACTTCTATTGGTAACACCACAAGAGGCGATAACTGTGTTAATCGTTATTGTACTCTATTGGTAACGCCACAAGAGGCGATAACTGTGTTAGTCGTTATTATACTTCTATTGGTAACGCCACAAGAGGCGATAACTGTGTTAGTCGTTATTTACTTCTATTGGTAACACCACAAGAGGCGATAACTGTGTTAATCGTTATTGTACTCTATTGGTAACGCCACAAGAGGCGATAACTGTGTTAGTAGTTATTATACTTCTATTGGTAATGCCACAAGAGGCGATAACTTCGTTAGTTGTTAATATACTTCTATTGGTAACGCCACAAGAGGCGATAACTGTGTTAGTCGTTATTATACTTCTATTGGTAACGCCACAAGAGGCGAAAACTGTGTTAGTCGTTATTATACTTCTATTGGTAACGCCACAAGAGGCGATAACTGTGTTAGATGTTATTGTACTTCTATTGGTAACGCCACAAGAGGCGATAACTGTGTTAGTCGTTATTTTACTTCTATTGGTAATGCCACAAGAAGCGATGTGTTAGTCGCTATTATACTTCTATTGGTAACGCCACAAGAGGCGATAACTGTGTTAGTAGTTATTATACTTCTATTGGTAACTGCCACAAGAGGCGAAAACTGTGTTAGTCGTTATTTACTTCTATTGGTAACGCCACAAGAGGCGAAAACTGTGTTAGTCGTTATTGTACTTCTATTGGTAACGCCACAAGAGGCGATAACTGTGTTAGTCGTTATTGTACTTTATTGGTATTCCATGGCAAAATCTCTTCCCTTCTTAATAAAACCTACATTGTAACAATGGTCAACGTTTTTACTGTTTTATAAATTCTATGTATAGTATGAACAGGGGCGAGTTGCACACAAATAGTTCCAATGTGATTTTGTAGTCTGGTTCCCGGTCGCCCTCACGATACAGATGACGTAGTGTAAAGTGAATGTTATCCAGCCAAGAACCAGACTACAAAACATATTGGAACTATTTGCGTGTTCAACTCCCACCAGGTGTTAAATGCATTGACAATTAAAGGAAGTGTTTTGTTGTTAAAAGTAATGTATGGTATAGGTATAATTGTATTGTTTGATAGGTTCGTTTAAGATATTATATAAGGTTATTCATATACATGTATGTTTACATTAATAGGACGATAGTAAGGGGATACATAAATGAAGGAAACGAATAAAGCTACACCCATCTACCGGACTATCAGCCTCAACAACGCAGACATATTGAAGGCTCCAAACTTCAGATCAAGAATTAAATGAGGTTGATGTTTTCTTAAATGCATGTATATGTCAGTGAGTGTTGGTTACTGTAGCGACTAGTCGCGTGAATTTGCAGAGGTTTTCAAGATATTGCCAGTTTCAACCACGACAGTGTAAGACACATGCAGCCTGGCGGTCTGAACTCGAAATAAAATTGTTTCTATATTAAGTTTTTATTGCATGATAACAAATAGGTAAATTTAATTACTGTGTGTAACATAGAGGATAATTTTTGGTTTCATTTTTTAAATCATCGAGCGAGCAGGAAAGCTTTTCTGCGACGTTTTACACATTGTAACTGAGTTCATCATAAATTTGACCTTGTTGGGAGCCCAAAATTCCTGAAGTCGCACTTATAAATCATTATTTCGTTTAAAACTAAATATAGTCCAATAAATGAACACAAAGAATGTGTGTAATCAACATTTCCTTTGCGTATTTCTTGAAGGAGTTTTGTTTTAAAGAAGAAATCAATTGAAATGTCGTGAAAAAAATACGATAGTGTCTTTTAGTAGTACCCTTACTAAATAGTGAAAATTATAAAAATGGTAAAAATCACTGTTTGACACAATATTAGCATTTTCAATTCACTGATATTTCCCTACAATCCACATAAAAGAATTGAATAGAGTGCTATTATGCAAAATAATGTGTGATTAAACATATAGTCTTAGCATAACCGATCAAAATACCTTTTAATCACAAATCGATAATTGTAAAGTATATACGTGTGTGTTAGGTTTTGTTTTGTTTAATGTTTTCATATTGTATACGTTTATATTTATTACTTGGAGAATATATTATAGACGTTACGTGTATCTATTTATTTATGACAGATGTATGAGATATATTGAAAACTTTTTTTGTTGAGTTTTTGTGTTTCTAGCATGTAATGTCTTCTTCCCTTCCTGTTGATCTCGAAAATAACGACGTATTCTTGCGAACCTCCATTCGTACTGTTCTTTAAAGACTAGAAAATATATCTATTTTCGGGCAAACGTAATTTGTTTCACTTCAAATTTATATCGGTCTAATATTTATCCCTACTAATTCTTAAAAGAAAGAAATATGTTGAAACACTGTAAAAAATACAGCGCACAAATATTATATTCAAAGAAAAGTTGAAAATTAAAACAGACTTAAGTTACATTAACATAAGGAAATTATCCTTAAAAAAAAACGCCGACTTTTTAACCGACGTATACACACGAAGATTACCTATCATAGTTGGAGACAATCCGATCGCATTCGGAATCGCTCTGAACGTCATGACTATGATGCAGCATTAATATAGCTCAATGGATAGTTGCCTGACCCTAACTTTTATTTGAATAAAAATAGGCTTGGTCACAAACAATGACATCGTGTTTGCGGGACAAAATCTAACTGTAATCTATTGTTAAGATGTGCTAATAGGTGGGTCATGGAACTATGCATTATATTTAGCTGTCGGGGTCTGAGAGCAGTACACCAACATTTGACACGCCTGTTTACATAAGGCGACAATGCTCGTGTTTCTTGGGTATTGTCTATTACTTCAACAAAGGAAAACATGAATGCTTTCACTTCCTCATGCTTATTTTGAGATTTCAAATATTGAAACAAAGCGACAATGCTCGTATTTCTTGGGTCTTGTCTATACGATATAGACGACGGTTTGTCATGAGGAATTGGAAGCATTGTTGAAGTATTAGACAATATTCAAGAAACACGAGGAACTGAAAATCTGCATGGTTGCCTTATGTAAACAAACTGTAATGCTGTCATTCCCCAACAGCTAAATGTAGTTTGGCGAGAAAAACCGGCAACTCGTTTGTTGCCTCATTAATATTCATGACGTTCCGAGCGTTTTCCGAATGCGATCGGATTGTTTCTGATTATATCTTATAATAATCTTCGTGTGTACTCGTCAGTTAAAATGTCGGCGGCTTTTGAAGAGTTTCGTTATGTTCATATAACTTTTTCTGTTTTAATCTATCGATTTTTCTGGGAATACAGATCTTGCATGCTTTATTTTCAAACATTGTTTCAACATACAACTTTCAAGATTCACAGGGATAGATGTTGGACGAATACATCTTTAATTAAAATTCCCTTTGTGGATATATTTGAAAAGCATGAGGAATTGGGGGTTTTAAATTTTCCTTTGTTGAGGTACAATGTATTAGACAACGCTATGCTTACCTGTGATTGGTGAAATAAAAAGGCCGTGATTTAAGTGTCAAAAACGCCCTTCTTCCAATATTTCATAGAAACACACACACACATCTCGGCCATTCGGGCCTCGATGTGTTTTATGTTTCGACCTTTCTCCAACAGAACTCTCAATTTCGTCTCTGCCAGAATGTTGTTCAGCCATTTTGTATCGATGACCTTCAGCCCCGTGACTGCATAAATAATTTTGATAATGGAGAACGGATTTTCGTTAATTCCCGTGGCAATGTTTTGTTTTTGAACGATCGTCTTGTAATATATATCGTGTTGTATAGCTTTAATAATGTTTCAGACAGTGTGTTTTTTCATGTCCGCCATTAATTCAAAGTTGAGCCGTATACATCTTTAAATAATATTCTTTGACCTTGGAGGGAAAAGAAAACGATAAAAATTCGTATTTGTGCAACACAAATACGAATTTTTATCGTTTTCTTTGTCTTGACTTGACTATTTGAGTCACTTCGACAGTATTCCAGTCATATAGCGACGTCCAGCTAATTACAAGTGGAGGAAGACCCCGAATGCACAGAGGCATCCAGGTAGAACCACCGACCTACCACAAGCCAGCTGGAAGGCTTTCTCACATGAAAATCCGAATGACCCTACCGGGATTCGAACCCACGCGGTGAGGGATTGAGTGAGTATTAAAGTCAGCGACTTTTTGTTATTTGCCGTTAACGCGAACCAACGGCGTTAAAATGCAAAACAAAGGCGTATTAATGCAAACAAATGCTTTTATTTCGCATTTTAATGACTTTATAAATATTTTTGTCAGTGATCCTAAAAGGCTTTCGTATATATTTGATTTCAAATATCGTCTTTAATTTATACAGAATACTGTATGTTAATATTTTATTGTTACTTGTGTTTAAATATAATCCTTAAACAACATAAAGACTTTGTATATTTTATACAGTATGTACCCTAAGTGTTACAACGGAAAAGTATTTCGCATCACCGGAAATCTACGATCTTAACCGGGTTACCAACTGAATTCCTAGAGAATTTAACCTGAATAACGCTCGCCCCAGATGAAGGTCATTTAACCTTAGTAGACAGGTTCTACTGTATAATATCATTTTGAACATAAAATTAAAGACAATCCATCCATCATTGAATTGTGATCATGATCGTAGGAATTTTATAGTAAAAACAAGCCTTTATAGACTTTGAGCAACGGAGCCAAAACTCAAAGTCAGTGGATGCTTGCATCTGCACTGAAATCTTTTTTAAACATTTGAAGGTCCATGATTTTAATTTAATGATAGATGGATGACCTGAAGTGCTTTTTTTGTAGAAAAAAAATGTCTGAAGTCATGAGTAAGGGGAGATAATGCAAATAGCAAATGCATATATTGTGAAACAAAAGTTATAAGATATGAAAACAGAAAACTTTTGACGCAAGCGTCAAAGAATCGGACCGAGGGACTATTGTGTTGACGTTGTGATTCTCCGTCATTTAAAATATTAAAAAAAGTGTGTAACATGAAATATTTTTAACAAGAAATATCTTTAAAAAAGATACTCAGCCGTGGTAACCAGCTTGCTGATTAATGTCTGAATGGTTTAACATGTAATAGATTTTGTTGTTGGTTTAATAGTTGTGTAATTCCTGTGTCAGTGCAGCTCTTTGAAATACCACGGATCCAAATAATTTGTACAATCTTGGTAGACACTTACATCCTTGAAACATCTGCGCGCGTGGACTACAAAACGAAACCGGATGTTACGTTTTTGTTGAATATAGGATCTGTCAGGGTCGAACAATC
>CM037783.1:21767486-21817486 GCA_021229015.1 Solen grandis | reverse complement strand
TGCATTTATAGTTTGCTTCACTTTTGTAGCATCAGCAAAGGATTTTGATTTCTTTGGAGTTACAACATGCCATGGACCATCATTTGGGTCTGAAAGATTTATCAAAAATAGATCTTTCAATGAGATGTTTATTACTTGGGTCACAGGAAGTAAAATAATATACACAATGATCAATCATATATATCTTGGCAGTCTTGAAATTGTTGTATATCTATATGGCATAGCTTAATTCTTTACTAGCCCCTCCCCCCCCAAAAAAAAAATGTGATAGAAAATTGCCCCACACATAATTCAGCCAACAGTATGGTGATATTTTAAACTGCCTTTAATTTTGCTGGCAAATTATAAAGTCTACATCAAGGTTTGTTTGAATTAGATATAAAATTTTAAAAAAAAAAAAAAAAAATGAAATTGTTTTGCCAACCTTATGTAGATTAAAAAATTATCTTAAAATTACATAATTCCGCCACAAATTTCCACAAAACTATATAATATTTAGGTTGATCTATTCATGTGATGTTTCAAATGAATACTTATGCAGCCTTTTTCCTGCCTTTTTAATTATTCATTCAAATCAACCTTGACCGATGAAGGGCTACTTTTAAACTGCGGATTCTCTACAGTTACTTTCAAGTGTCTCGGTGACATCGCTGATGTAATCATGTTTTCGATTTAGTCACAAAATCTTATCAAAACAATGGCTTTCAAGTCATCACAAGTATTAATTTAGGTTTATTTGTTTCTTTCATCAGTATCTGTCCATATAATTCAACACTGATATTGTGGTTTTAGTATTTTTTTATAGTTTTTACGGGAGAGATTGATGAGATTCTGTTTGTCAGATCTCTACAGACCTAACATATTTTAAAATTCGAAAGCATTCTTAGGGCGATTCCTCAGGTAAGGAGGTTTTTTTGTCCCTTTGTCTTTACTCATCCCTTCCACGCAAAATAAGACCAATTCTATGAAAATCTATCAATGATTGAAGGAGATACAGCAATTATTGACATGATGTACGATTTAAATGGAACTAGAACTGCCATTGTAATGGCGCAAATACCCCCCGCATGTCGCTTTGTCACAAGAATGAAGTTTACAGTTCTTGTTTCAAGTATCATCTTGATGCCTTTTACACTTTTTTGAGTTACAGCCCGGACAAAAATTAAGTATGAAAATTTGCAAAGGGCAATAACTCCTAAATTACGTGACAGAGAGTTATGGTTCTTGGTCACTGCATGCCCCCTCAATGAGATCTATCCACATATGAAGTTTCATCTTGATGCCTTTTATACTTTTTGAGTTACAGCCCGGACAAAAATTAAGTATGAAAATTTACAAAGGACAATAACTCCAAAATTATGCGACAGAGAGTTATGGTTCTTGATCACTGCACTCCCCCTAAATGTGATCTTACAAAGGACAATAACTCCAAAATTATGCGACAGAGAGTTATGGTTCTTGATCACTGCACTGCCCCTAAATGTGATCTATCCACATATGAAGTTTCATCTTGATGCCTTTAATACTTTTTGAGTTACGACCAGGACAAAATTAAGTATGAAAATTTACAAAGGGCAATAACTCCAAAATTACGCAACAGACAGTTATGGTTCTAAGTCACTGCATGCCCCCTCAATGAGATCTATCTACATATGAAGTTTCATCTTGATGCCTTTTATACTTTTTGAGGTATGGCCCGGACAAAAGTTAAGTATGAAATTTACAAAGGACAATAACTCCAAAATTATGCGACAGAGTTATGGTTCTTGATCACTGCACTCCCCCTAAATTGATCTTACAAAGGGCAATAACTCCAAAATTATGCGACAGAGATTTATGGTTCTTGATCACTGCACTCCCCCTCAATGTGATCTATCCACATATGAAGTTTCATCTTGATGCCTTTAATACTTTTTGAGTTACGGCCCGGACAAAATTAAGTATGAAAATTTACAAAGGGCAATAACTCCAAAATTACGCAACAGAGTTATGGTTCTAAGTCACTGCATGCCCCCTCAATGAGATCTATCTACATATGAAGTTTCATCTTGATGCCTTTAATACTTTTTGAGTTACGGCCCGGACAAAATTAAGTATGAAAATTTACAAAGGGCAATAACTCCAAAATTACACAACAGAGAGTTATGGTTCTAGGTCACTGCACGCCCCCTCAATGAGATCTATCTACATATGAAGTTTCATCTTGATATCTTTAATACTTTTTGAGTTACGACCCGGACAAAAATTAAGTATGAAAATTTACAAAGGACAATAACTCCAAAATTATGCGACAGAGAGTTATGATTCTTGGTCACTGCACTCCCCCTCAATGAGATCTATCCACATATGAAGTTTCATCTTGATGCCTTTTATACTTTTTGAGTTACAGCTCGGACAAAACAAGAGCTGTCCATAAGACAGCGCGCTCGACTTTTCTCAGTTGCTAAGACACAGTTTTATGGATTCAAATAGTATGGTACATATCAATGATGATATGTTCTAGTTATAGTAGAAATTATTCTATCACCTCCAATAAACAAATATGACATTTTTAATTGGTGAAATTAGCATGCAGAATCAATTTGAGAATGTGGTGTGCTGATCCGCCAACTCCAGTGCTAAAATCTGAAATTGTAATTGGTGAAATTAGCATGGAGAATCAATTTGAGAATGTGGTCTGCTTACGTAATTTAAACAAAACATACTAATGCCATTAAAGAAAGGGCCAATCTTTGATGTTATTAGAGGTTGTTGCCCAACCTATTTGCTATTTGTAAATACAGCCAAAAAATATCTAAGTATAAAAGGGTAAAATTGAAAATACACTGCATATAGGATTATGGGCCCTGCCAGTAAAGTTGAGGTAGTGTGGGTAAACAATAAATAAGTATTCCAAGTTATGGTGGAATACCTGTGATAGTATTTAAAATATACAACTTTGTAAAAAAATTAACCATGATTTCGGCTGTTTTCTAAATATGAAAGGGGCATAATTCAAGAAGTAGTACAGCCAGGGTTATGGGCCTTGCTAGTAAGGCAGAGGTAGTGATGGTGAATAAGTACTTGAAGTTTCAGTCAAATACATGTGATGGTACAACTATGTAAAAAAATTACCATGATTTTGGCTGTTTTCTAAGTATGAAAGTGGCATAACTTAAGAAGTAGTACAGCAAGAGTTATGGGCCTTGTTAGTAAGGTAGAGGTAATGATGGTGAATATGTACTTGAAGTTTCAGTTGAATACCTTAGATAGTATTGAAGATATACAACTTTGTAAAAACTTTAACCTTGATTTTGGCTGTTTTGTAAGTATGAAAGGGGCATAACTCCAAAAATAGGATAGCCAGGGTTGTGGGCCGTAGAAGTAAGGTAGAAGTGATGATGGTGAATAAGTATTTTAAGTTTGGGTGGAATACCTTTAATAGTATTTAAGTTATTGATGTTTGAAAAAAACTTTAACCTTGTGTTGCAACGCTGACGCCGACGCCCGAGTGACAGTATAAGCTCTCATTTTCTTCGAAAAGTCGAGCTAAAAAAATGACAGACGGCCGGCCGGACGGCCAGACAGACTAGCTGAATCCAGTATACCCCCCTTATAACTTTGTTGTGCGGGGGGTATAAAAAGTTGCCTACCTTCTTATTATATAAAAGGCGGTTGAATGTGGCAGTTTTTTGGTCAAAGCATCTTACTGAATACCTTTGTTACAAAAAAGGCAAAAAGGTGTTGCCTATAAATACCAAAGAGAATTTCTAACAATACTAATCACCTTGACCTTTCAATGGCACATATGGTTGATGTGCGCGATACACCTTTGTGTTATAACAAGTAACTGGTGTTGCATGCAACACACGAATCCCCTACCGGTGAGGTGCATAATTTTTCCATTACAATAGCAACTGGAATATTGGTCTGAGAAAAAAAACAAAGTGACATGAAGAATCTCCATACTGCCATCTATTCATATACCAAGTTTCATAATATGATCTTAAACGTTTTTTAAAAGTTATTGTGGGATCCAGATTTCCAGACAGACAGTAAACCTGTAGTCCCCTCCAGTGTAAACACCAGTAGGGAACTAAAATCATTTGTAAAGAGTTACCCAAGGAACACCTGTGTCAAACAAGAGAATAGGTAGAACCGATGGATGCTCCCCGAATAAGTGCTAAATAACAAAGGGCAATAACTCCAAAATTATGAAAAACAGAGTTGTGGTTCTTGTACACTGCACTTTTCCTCATTTAGATCTATCTACCTGTGAAGATTCATGTCAATACCTCTTATAGTTTTTGTGCTATGCTCCGGACAAAATTTAGGAATGAAAAATAACAAATGGGCAATAACTCAAAAATTATGCAAAACAGAGTTGCGGTTCTTGTACACAGCACTTCTCCTCATTGAGATCTATCTACCTATGAAGTTTCATGTTGATACCTCTTATACTTTTTGTGCTATGCTCTGGACAAAATTTAAGTATGAATAATAATAAAGGGAAATAACTCAAAATTATGCAAAACAAAGTTGCGGTTCATGTACACTGAACTTCTCTGCATTGACATCTATCTACCTATGAAGTTTCATGTTGATACCTCTTAATACTTTTTGTGCTATGCTCTGGACAAAATTTAAGTATAAAAATAACAAAGGGCAATAACTTAAAAATTATGCAAAACAGAGTTATGGTTCTTGTCACTGCACTTCTCTTTATTGAAATCTATCTACCTAAGAAGAATCATGTTGATACCTCTTATCCTTTTTGATCTATGCTCCGGACAAAAGTTAAGTATGAAAAATAACAAAGGGCAATAACTATAAAATTATGAAAAACAGTGTTGTGGTTCTTGTACACTGCACTTCTCCTCATTGAGATCTATCTACCTATGAAGTTTCATGTTGATACCTCTAATAATTTTTGTGTTTTGCTCCGGACAAAATTATGACGCACAGATGGACGGACGGGACTGACGGACAAAGCGGCAACTATATGCTCTCCCTTCGGGGAGCATAAAAATCTGAAATTTGGCCTGCTGTTTTGGAGAACTGGTCTCTATAGTGTTCACTATATACATGTAAGGCAAATAAAAAGGCAAATTGGCCCCGCCCCTAGAAGCCATGTTTTTTTACTGGTCGGAATAATTTTAGCAGTTCTGGTATTGGGTTACACAAGGAAGATCTGTACTAAAATATTTTGATATCTGGCAAGTAGTTTTGAAGGAGATGATTTTTTAAGTTTTCATATATTTTTTTTCTTTTCGTTGCCATCGCAACCAGAGTTTTACATGGATCAAGTTTATCAGGTTTATTTTAGCAACTTTAGTGAAGGTTCACCCAAGGATCATCCCTGCCAAGTTTAATCAAATTCTGTACAATGGTTTCAGAGGAGATGTCGTTTAAAGTTTTCGCTATTTACATATAAGGCAATTTAGCCCGCCCCTGGTGGCCATGTTTTTTTATGGATCAGAATAATTTTTGAAATCTTGGTAGAGGATTACCTAAGGAACATCTGTACTAAAATATTTTGAAATCTGGCCAGTAGTTTTCGTATTTTTTTTTCTTTCTGTTACCATAGCAACCAGAATTTTGGTCCAAGAAAAAAAACAACAACAACAACAACAAAGGGACGTGCAGAATCTCTATACTGCCATCTATTCATAACAGAAGGCAAATCTATAGTCTCCTCCAGAGTTAACACCAGTAGGGGACTCATACAATTTTGTAAAGTTTATTGAACATCCGTCCATCAATATGGAAGTTACATAGTGGACACAAAGATGCAGCCTATGAACACCAAAGACAATTTCTAACAACTCCTTTGACTTTGACCTTTCAAGGGAGCATATGGTTGATGTGCGTGACACACCCTTGGGTTATGAAGAATACTTCTGTGAAGTTTTATTGAAATCCATCCATAGCCATGGAACTGAAGGGTTACTGGAGTTTTTCTCTTTTTTTCAGATTTTTAAAATAAAATTATGTTTGTTGCCATGGTAACAAGAGATCTGCATGAATTAAGTCTATGTTAGCAACTTTTGTGAAAAGCCACCAAAGGATCTTTCATGCCAAATTTCATCAATTTCTATCAGAAGTTTCAGAGGAGATGTCTTTTACATCAAATTGCTGACGGTGGATAACACAAGATAGATAATAGATGCAGGGTGATCTTACTGGCTTACCTTGAGCATCTGTGCTCTGATGAGCTAAAATACAACACAATTAACTATGTCAACTCTTTATTATAAATAAAAACTTACCATCTTCATACTCTTCAGCATTTTTACTGCCAACATTCATGGTATTTGTGTGTCCTACTTGCACATTGCCATCATTGACGTTTATGTTCTGTGTAACATGCATTCCTGGAACATACAACATTCAAAAGAACATATGATAATTATTTCCTAAATGGTCATCAATGAAAGTATTGATCAGCATCCCAATATGTCTTCTGCATAGGATTTTTTTAACAACAATGTCTTTGAAGGGGAGTATACAAATAAATACAAGAGCTGTCCGTAAGACAGCATGCTCGAATATTCTAATGCTTTGTCAATAAAAATAAAGAGCAATAAACATGTGCTTTAAGTTTTAAAGCATTATCTCAAAGAGTTCAGGGAAGAAGTGAGTTAGTATAAAAAGATTAATCAAGTCAGAAAAGGGGAATAATTATGTCAAAATCCAAGACAGAGTTATGTACTCTTGCCATGTGCAAGTAGGGGTGATGGTCATAAACAGGTATTCAAAGTTTCAAAGCAATACCTCAAATGGTTAAGTGAAAAAATGAGGTGGTGTGAAAACCTTAACTGAGATTCTAAATCAAACAAGAGCACTGCATGCAGGTGCCAACGCTCGTCTGTTTTTCGTCTGTTTTTGCCAATGTTACACACTTTTGTTAAACACTTAAACATGATGTCCCTGAATTGCTCACCTGATTATAATGAGCAACATATGTTGGATTTTTTATAATCACCTACTTTTTGACCCAACATGACCCAAATTTGAGCTTGTCCATGATATTATGGAAACTGACATTCTGACCAAGTTTCATGAAGATTGAGTCAAAAATGTGGCCTCTAGAGTGTTAACAAGGTTTTTATACAATTTGATCTTGTGACCTACTTTTTGACCCCACATCTAAGGTGAGCTAAAAAGTTGACCTTGAAAATCCCAACTAAAACTGTAAGCCTTTAAAAGCAAAGTTTAAGTACCATACCCTTTAAATTTGACCTATGACCTTGAAGGATGACCTTGACCTATGCATGGAATAGAATGTATACAACACAAAGATGTAAAATATGTAAACAAAAAATCACAATTGCTAATCCATTGAGTTTTTGAAGACTTTAAAAAAAAAAGTTCTTTTTTATCTGCCTAAAGATCATGACCAAAATCACACCTGCACAGGTTCATATGATGACAAACCAGTATACAAAGTTTTAAAAATAAATATTGAACAAGGGTCAGGACTGCCACAAAATACGCCCATCATGGTATGGGGACTCTCAGAAATAGCTCAGAGAAACAAGCTACTGTCCATAAATAAGCAAAATAATTCCAAAATCCCATTAGTTAATGATGTTAATCATAAAAAAAAAATGTTGATACATTTCTATTAATTAACTGCAAGATCTGACAACACCTCATAGGGTCTAAGGACTAGGGACAAGCAAATTTTCAAGTATGTTGTGTACATCAAGGGCCATAACTTCAAAGTCATTCACATGAGAATGCTGGATATCGAACTCAGCCAAGATATTATGGCAATGCACATGTGTGGAAAGTTTGAAGAGGATTGGGCAAACAATATTGAAGTTAGAGCCCAATCACAATATCAAGTATTTTGTGTACATCAAGGGCCATAACTTCTAAGTCATTCACGCAATAATGCTGAATATCGAACTCATCCGCGATTTTATGGCCATGCACATGTGTGGAAAGTTTGAAAAGGATTGGTCTAACGGTATTGAAGTTAGAGCCCAGACAATCACAATTTCAAGTATTTTGTGTACGTCAAGGGCCATAACTTCTAAGTCATTCACGCGATAATGCTGGATATCGAACTCATCCGAGATATTATGGCCATGCACATGTGTGGAAAGTTTGAAAAGGATTGGGCAAACGGTATTGAAGTTAGAGCCCGGACAACAAATGTTCCACACCCGCCCGCCCGCCATGAGTGTTCACATAATACGCCCCATCTTAAGATGGGCGTATAAAAATGACAAAGAAATATCTATTATAAATCTTGTCCAAAAATATGGCAAAATAAGGTCAAAGGTCAAGGTCAATAGGTTAAATATTGAGGTATATCTGAAAAACCATTGCCATGATGAATATGCATGCCAAATATAAAAGATGTATGTCAAATAGTAAAATTTTATGACCAACATTAAAGTTTTTTGTTAAACATTTCAAAAATAGGTCAAAGGTCAAGGTCAAAGAGCAAAAGTGTAACATTGATGGAAAGGTCTTGCCACAAGGATTTCACATGTGTGAAATATCAGTGCCCTGTTGGTAATGGTTCTTTAATGACAGGCATTTTAAAGTTTTCAAAAGTTACACCAAAAAAAGGTCAAATGTCAAGGTCGATAGATGAAATGTTTAGGTATATCTGAATAGCCCTTGCAAAGATGAATATGCATACCAAAAATAAAAGTTGTATATCAAATACTAAAATTTTACGACCAACTATAGTTTTCTGTTTAATATTTCAAAAATAGATCAAAGATCAAAGGTCAGGGTCAAAAGTCCAAAAGTGTAACATTGCTGAAAAGATCATGCCACAAGGAATTCACATGTGAAATATCAGTGCCCTGTTGGTAACGGTTCTGAAATGACAGGCATTTTAAAGTTTTCAATAGTTACACCAAAAATAGGTCAAGGTCAAGGTCGATAGGTGAAATGTTGAGGTATATCTGAATAGCATTGCAAAGATGAATATGCATACAAAAATAAAAATTGTGTGTCAAATAGTAAGAAAGAAATTACGGCAAACGATAAAGTTTTTTTGTTACATATTTCAAAAATAGGTCAAAGATCAAAGGTCAAGGTTATAAGTCCAAAAGTTTAACATTGACGGAAAGGTCTTGCCACAAGGAATTCACATGTGAAATATCAGTGCCCTGTTGGTAATGGTTCTGAAATGACCGGCATTTTAAAGTTTTCAAAAAATACAACATGTTTGTGTTGATAATAAAATTATGCATTTTACCAAAAGAGTGATAGCACTGATTACAGCATTAATATTAAAATAAATGAAAAAATTAAAAAAGATGAAAATTAATTGGCTCCGGAATGATCACATGTATGTCAAACGCGAAAGGTAGCCAGTAAATAAAGAAAAAAAAAACAATTGATTTACTTCCCAGAGCAAAAATGTGTATTTTTTTTGTCTCAACGTCCGTTAGTTTGTAATTTGAGTGATCGTGTTTTAATGATTGAAATCCTTCGCTATTATATAATCTTAACGAAGCTGTATTTCAATAGAGATTTGACTGTTTCGTTACATTTTGGAGAATACTTAGTTCATGTAAATTTTAACACCAATGAACTAGCAGTATAATTGGACATTTGTTAAGAAAAGATGACCTGTAATTTGATGGTCATTGCATTACGATAGAATATGTTCAAAACCAAAAACTACAAGATAAAAAAAAGAAAAAGCAATGCTGTTTTGGGTTAAAATAAACATTATTTCAAATTTCCTCCACATACCATCTTTCCTACATCCATTCAGTATTTTTTTTCCCTATTTTTTTATTAACAAATATAAATAATTTAAAAAAGAATTTTACCACAGGCATATAAGAACAAGAGGGCCAAGATGGCCCTAGATCGCTCACCTGAGAAAAGTATCATTCATTGCCTATACAAAACAGATTGCTTTAGAATTAAGATGATGAGGTGAAACAATGTTCAGGAATTTTCTGACCCCATCCACAAAAGATATCATCATGACAAACATTCTGCCAAAGTTTGAGGATGATTGGACCAAAAATGTTGCCCTCAGAGTATAAACAAGATTTTTCTAAGATTTGACCTACTGACCTACATTTCTATCCAGCCCCACCCATTTTCAAACTGGTTCGAGATATCATCATGACAAACAATCTGACCAAGTTTGAGGAAGATTGCATCAAAACTGTGGCCTTTAGTGTGTAAACAAGATTTTTCTAAGATTTGACCTACTGACCTACTTTTCGTTCTGGACCAGCCCATTTTCGAAAGGGTTCAAGATATCATCAAGACAAACATTCTGACCAAGTTTGAGGAAGATTGGATTAAAATTGTAGCCTCAAGTGTGTAAACAAGATTTTTCTAAGATTTGACCTACTGACCTACTTTTTGATCCAACCTGACCCATTTTCGAAAGGGTTCAGGATATCATCAAGACTAACATTCTGACCAAGTTTGAGGAAGATTGGATCAAAATTGTGGCCTCTAGTGTGTAAACAAGATTTTTCTAAGATTTGACCTATTGACCTACTTTTCGTTCCGGACCAGCCCATTTTCGAAAGGGTTCAAGATATCATCAAGACAAACATTCTGACCAAGTTTGAGGAAGATTGGATTAAAATTGTAGCCTCAAGTGTGTAAACAAGATTTTTCTAAGATTTGACCTACTGACCTACTTTTTGATCCAACCTGACCCATTTTCGAAAGGGTTCAAGATATCATCAAGACTAACATTCTGACCAAGTTTGAGGAAGATTGGATCAAAATTGTGGCCTCTAGTGTGTAAACAAGATTTTTCTAAGATTTGACCTACTGACCTACTTTTTGATCCAACCTGACCCATTTTCGAAAGGGTTCAAGATATCATCAAGACAAACATTCTGACCAAGTTTGAGGAAGATTGGATCAAAATTGTGGCCTCTAGATGTGTAAAAGATTTTCTCAGATTTGACCTACTGACCTACTTTTGATCCAACCTGACCCATTTTCGAAAAGGGTTCAAGATATCATCAAGACAAACTTTCTGACCATAGTTTAGGAAGATTGGATCAGAATTGTGGCCTCTGTTGTAAACAAGATTTTCTAAGATTTGACCTACTTGACCTACTTTTTCGATTCCAGACCATGACCCATTTTCGAAAGGTTCAAGATATCATCAAGACAAACATTCTGACCAAGTTTGAGGAAGATTGGATCAAAATTGTGGCCTCTAGTGTGTAAACAAGATTTTTCTAAGATTTTACCTATGACCTACTTTTGATCCAACCTGACCCATTTTCGAAAGGGTTCAAGATATCATCAAGACAAACATTCTGACCAAGTTTAGGAAGATTGGATTAAAATTGTGCCTCAGTGTGTAAACAAGATTTTTCTAAGATTTGACCTACTGACCTACTTTTTGATCCAACCTGACCCATTTTCGAAAGGGTTCAAGATATCATCAAGACAAACATTCTGATCAAGTTTGAGGAAGATTGGATCAAAATTGTGGCCTCTAGTGTGTAAACAAGATTTTTCAAAGATTTGACCTACTGACCTACTTTTGATCCAACCTGACCCATTTTCGAAAGGGTTCAAGATATCATCAAGACAAACTTTCTGACCAAGTTTTAGGAAGATTGGATCAAAATTGTGGCCTCTAATGTGTAAACAAGATTTTTCTCAGATTTGACCTACTGACCTACTTTTGATCCAACCTGACCCATTTTCGAAAGGGTTCAAGATATCATCAAGACAAACATTTCTGACCAAGTTTAGGAAGATTGGATCAAAATTGTGGCCTCTATGTGTAACAAGATTTTTCTCAGATTTGACCTACTGACCTACTTTTGGATCCAACCTGACCATTTTAGAAAGGGTTCAAGATATCATCAAGACAAACATTCTGACCAAGTTTGAGGAAGATTGGATCAAAATTGTGGCCTCTAGTGTGTAAACAAGATTTTTCTAAGATTTGACCTATTGACCTACTTTTCGTTCCGGACCTGACCCATTTTCGAAAGGGTTCAAGATATCATCAAGACAAACATTCTGACCAAGTTTGAGGAAGATTGGGGATCAAAATTGTGGCCTCTAGTGTGTAAACAAAATTTTTCTAAGATTTGACCTACTGACCTACTTTTGATCCGGACCTGACCCATTTTCGAAAGGGTTCAAGATATCATCAAGACAAACATTCTGACCAAGTTTAAGGAAGATTGGATAAAATTGTGCCTCAGTGTGTAAACAAGATTTTTCTAAGATTTGACCTACTGACCTACTTTTTGATCCAACCTGACCCATTTTCGAAAGGTTCAAGATATCATCAAGACTAAACATTCTGACCAAGTTTGAGGAAGATTGGATCAAAATTGTGGCCTCTAGTGTGTAAACAAGATTTTTCAAGATTTGACCTACTGACCTACTTTTGATCCAACCTGACCCATTTTCGAAAGGGTTCAAGATATCATCAAGACAAACATTCTGACCAAGTTTGAGGAAGATTGGATCAAATTGTGGCCTTTAGTGTGTAAACAAGATTTTTCTAGATTTGACCTACTGACCTACTTTTTGATCCAACCTGACCCATTTTCGAAAGGGTTCAAGATATCATCAAGACAAACTTCTGACCAAGTTTAGGAAGATTGGATCAAAATTGTGGCCTCTCGTGTGTAAAGATTTTTCTCAGATTTGACCTACTGACCTACTTTTGGATCCAACCTGACCCATTTTCAAAAGGGTTCAAGATATCATCAAGACAAACTTTCTGACCCAGTTTTAGGGAGATTGATCAAATTGTGGCCTCTAGTGTGTAAACAGATTTTTCTATGATTTGACCTACTGACCTACTTTTTGATCCACCTGACCCATTTTCGAAAGGGTTCAAGATATCATCAAGACAAACATTCTGACCAAGTTTGAGGAAGATTGGATAAAATTGTGCCTCTAGTGTGTAAACAAAATTTTTCTAAGATTTGACCTATTGACCTACTTTTCGTCGACCAGCCCATTTTCGAAAGGGTTCAAGATATCATCAAGACAAACATTCTGACCAAGTTTAAGGAAGATTGGATTAAAATTGTAGCCTCAGTGTGTAAACAAGATTTTTCAAGATTTGACCTACTGACCTACTTTTTGATCCAACCTGACCCATTTTCGAAAGGTTCAAGATATCATCAAGACAACATTCTGACCAAGTTTGAGGAAGATTGTATCAAAATTGTGGCCTCTAGTGTGTAAACAAGATTTTTCTAAGATTTGACCTACTGACCTACTTTTTGATCCAACCTGACCCATTTTCGAAAGGTTCAAGATATCATCAAGACAAACATCTGACCAAGTTTTAGGAAGATTGGATCAAAATTGTGGCCTCTAATGTGTAAACAAGATTTTTCTCAGATTTGACCTACTGACCTACTTTTGGATCCAACCTGGCCTCTAATGTGTAAACAAGATTTTTGATTTGACCTACTGACCTACTTTTGGATCCAACCTGACCCATTTTCGAAAGGGTTCAAGATATCATCAAGACAAACATTCTGACCAAGTTTGAGGAAGATTGGATCAAAATTGTGGCCTCTAGTGTGTAAACAAGATTTTTCTAAGATTTGACCTATTGACCTACTTTTGATCCAACCTGACCATTTTCGAAAGGGTTCAAGATATCATCAAGACAAACTTTCTGACCAGTTTGAGGAAGATTGGATCAAAATTGTGGCCTCTAGTGTGTAAACAAGATTTTTCTAAGATTTGACCTACTGACCTACTTTTTGATCCAACCTGACCCATTTTTGAAAGGGTTCAAGATATCATCAAGACATAACATTCTGACCAAGTTTGAGGAAGATTGGATCAAAATTGTGGCCTCTAGTGTGTTAAACAAGATTTTTCTAAGATTTGACCTACTGACCTACTTTTTGATCCAACCTGACCCATTTTCGAAAGGGTTCAAGATATCATCAAGACAAACATTCTGACCAAGTTTGAGGAAGATTGGATCAAAATTGTGGCCTCTTAGTGTTTAAACAAGATTTTTCTAAGATTTGACCTACTGACCTACTTTTTGATCCAACCTGACCCATTTTCGAAAGGGTTCAAGATATCATCAAGACAAACATTCTGACCAAGTTTGAGGAAGATTGGATCAAAATTGTGGCCTCTATGTGTAAACAAGATTTTTCTAGATTTGACCTACTGACCTACTTTTGATCCAACCTGACCCATTTTCAAAAGGGTTCAAGATATCATCATGACAAACATTCTGACCAAGTTTGAGGAAGATTGGACCAAAATTGTGGCCTCTAGTGTGTAAACAAGTTTTCTATGTTTGACCTACTGACCTACTTTTGGATCCAACCTGACCCATTTTCGAAAGGGTTCAAGATATCATCAGACAAACATTCTGACCAAGTTTGAGGAAGATTGGATCAAAATTGTGGCCTCTAGTGTGTAAACAAGATTTTTCTAAGATTTGACCTACTGACCTACTTTTGATCCGAACCTGACCCATTTTCGAAAGGGTTCAAGATATCATCAAGACAAACATTCTGACCAAGTTTGAGGAAGATTGGATTCAAAATTGTGGCCTCTAGTGTGTAAACAAGATTTTTCTAAGATTTGACCTACTGACCTACTTTTGATCCAGACCTGACCATTTTCGAAAGGGTTCAAGATATCATCAAGACAAACATTCTGACCAAGTTTGAGGAAGATTGGATCAAAATTGTGGCCTTTAGTGTGTAAACAAGATTTTTCTAAGATTTGACCTACTGACCTACTTTTTGATCCAACCTGACCCATTTTCGAAAGGGTTCAAGATATCATCAAGACAAACATTCTGACCAAGTTTGAGGAAGATTGGATCAAAATTGTGGCCTCTAGTGTGTAAAGATTTTTCTCAGATTTGACCTACTGACCTACTTTTTGATCCAACCTGACCCATTTTCGAAAGGGTTCAAGATATCATCAAGACAAACATTCTGACCAAGTTTGAGGAAGATTGGATCAAAATTGTGGCCTCTAGTGTGTAAACAAGATTTTTCTAAGATTTGAACTACTGACCTACATTTTGATCCAACCTGACCCATTTTCGAAAGGGTTCAAGATATCATCAAGACAAACATTCTGACCAAGTTTGAGGAAGATTGGATCAAAATTGTGGCCTCTAGTGTGTAAACAAGATTTTTCTAAGATTTGACCTACTGACCTACTTTTGGATCCAACCTGACCCATTTTAGAAAGGGTTCAAGATATCATCAAGACAAACATTCTGACCAAGTTAGAGGAAGATTGGATCAAAATTGTGGCCTCTAGTGTGTAAACATCAAAATTGTTGACGGACGACGGACGACTGACGACGGACGACAGACGACGGACAATCAAGTATCCCAAAAGCTCACCCTGAGCTATGCTCAGGTGAGCTAAAAAACAAGAGACCTAATGATTCTCGATTCATCAAAAGGATAGGTTATGGAACTGTGTTATTTTAATTTAAGCTGTTAATGCATAAACTGTTGAGTAAACACAGAGCACAACTTAATGCACCTATAAAAGTGGTGCTGTAAATTTATACTGAAATATTAATTGCATTTACCTCTAGTTTCTAGTACAGAGAAATCTGTATTTATTGTGATATCCTTTACATTTAATTCTCTCTCAAACTTTCCTTTTTTAACGTAGATTTCCGGATGCCCTGTATTCACTCATATGCTCAAGATGGCTCTGTGATTTTGGTCGAATAACCATTTCTATGCCTGCCCCATTGCCAGAAGATGGTTGTCTTTTGACGGCCACAACCTTTCCCTCCATACAAGACCTCTTAGGGAAGTCTAATTCATTAAAGTTGTCAGCGAACTCCTCGGCTTCTGTGGGCTTTGTCTTTTCTTCAAACGTTTCATCTTTCAAATCATTTACTAAAACAGAAACAGGGGTATTTTAGATAAAAGAATATCATTTACCTGGGTGCCCAGTCGAATTTACAAAGTATAGGTCACTATTGATTTGACATGGGACCCATATTTTCCAGAACGACAGTCAAATTCAATATCTTACAATCAGTGCCTTTGACCACTCATAACTAGTCGCTCCACCTGGATGTCTAATATTTCGTTGGATCATTCTTGTTCAACAATAAGAGAGAGAGAAAGAGAGAGAGGGAGGACCCCATTCAATTATTATTAATAGTTTAAGAAATAAAAAGTAAAATTAAACTAGAACTATCACTGAAGGTGATTCATACCCCCACCCCCATCTTTGACACAGGATGTATTCACATGACACATAAAACGAATGTTCACACATAGGATTTGGGCTTATAAGCATACCAAAAAAAAAAATTATCACTAAAGGTGATCAATACCCACACCAGAAGTCCGTCATGTGTAGGAATACAGTTTCAAAAGTTTGCGTGAGTGAAAGACTACATGTATGTAAGGTTTAAAGTTAGTGTGAGCAATGGTTCAAAAGTTTTGGACAATGCTAAAAAGTTTTGACAGACAGACAGATAGACAGAGAGACACACATACAGACACACAGAAGAAAACAATTTGCCCCCAAGATCTGTAGCTGAGGAGAATAAAAATGCAGTCTAATTATGGTTCACATCCATATTTATTGTTTGCAAAAACCTGTCTTTAAGAATTTACATTGTGGTTTTCTTATGCACTGCACTTCCTCTCATCAAGATCAATCTATATATGAAGTTTTATCAACCTAGCTACTTTAGTATTGGAGTTATGCTCCGGACAAAATCAAAAGATTAAAAATGACAAAGGGCAATATCTCCTTTCAAAATACATACATGCAGAGTTATGGTTCTTGTGCACTGCACTTCCTCTCATCAAGATCAATCTACATATGAGTTTCATCAACCTAGCTACTTCAGTATTGGAGTTATGGTCCGGACAAAATCAAAAGATTAAAAATGACAAAGGGCAATAACTCCTTTCAAAATACATGCAGAGTTATGGTTCTTGTGCACTGCACTTCCTCTCATCAAGATCAATCTACATATGAAGTTTCATCAACCTAGCTACTTTAGTATTGGAGTTATGGTCTGGACAAAATCAAAAGATTAAAAATGACAAAGGGCAATAACTCCTTTCAAAATACATGCAGAGTTATGGTTCTTATGCACTGCACTTCCTCTCATCAAGGTCTATCTACCTATGAAGTTTCATCAACATAGGTACAGTAGTTTTGGAGAAATGCTCCGGACAAATATTTGTAGACCAACCGCCGGACCGACCGACGGACCGACCGACCGACCGACAGGGTGACTCCTATATACCCCCCCAAATTTCATTTGTGGGGGTATAAAAAAGATTACACTGACAGGACCACCAATATCCCCGCACCCCATTTTGGGTAGGTTGAATAAATAACAAGAATAAAAAGAACTTCACTGCAAAATAATTTCTAGATTAACATAGTACCTACATTATAAATCTAGATGCCCATTGCTAATAATTATCTTAGATATGATTAAGACAAACCTTCTGAATTAATGAGCTTAATGACGATAGGCGTAAAAAGTATGAACTAAAAAGAAAGCAAAGTAAGTAGTGCAAACACCCTTCAGAACTGAACTAGTGACCAATTTTATGATCCCAGATATTACATACTTGCACCCAGCAGACAGACAGTGTGGCCAAGTATCCAAAAACTGCTGCATTTAATGCAAAGTTAACAGCCATCATTCATTTCAAAATCCACTGGTAATTTACAATGAATCAACTGCAGTTCACTATAAGTAGGAAAACACTGGTATCAAAGGAAATGAAATGTAAATTAGCAAAACAAACATTTAATCCTTAATTTATGCATTAATGCATTAAAAATACTGAAAACGTACCAATCATTTCGATGATGTCCAAAAATTCATTTTCTGGCAGCATGATCTCTATTTCAATCTGGTTGTTGTATGTCTCCCTTAAATAAGATTGTAAGATCCCGAAGGCGTTAGATAATTCACCATTAACACATTTTGTCCACAGTTGTTCCAAGCTTCTAAATGTTTCTGACTTGAAATATATGATCACACACCCAAGCTCTGCTCCACATGGCTTTCGATGTTCAGTAATAAAATCTTTAAATGTATCTTCAACTATTCTATCAATCTCTGCAGTTTTATCATGCCCCTCCGACATTAGAATTGGACTTTCTCTTACCTTTGAATTTACAGAATCTACAAACTTTCTACAAATCATGTTCTCTTCTTCCGGGTTACAGTTTTTTATAAATATGACCAACTTGGTATCTGAAAATAAAATAGAAACACACCTTTCAGATTACCTACAGGTAGATTTACTGTTGTCAAACAGAACCTTGGCATGTGTGTATTTTAAAATGAGGACATACATGTATTTTTGGTCTATTGTTTTTTTTTATCTTTAATGGATGACATTTTATCATCCATTCTACTTCTCAATTACCAAAAGTCTATATTGGATCATTAAAACTGTAAAGTGTGGTTAGACACATAATCGGAAAGAAAAGGACTTTTTCAATAGCCAAGAAATAAATGGGCTTAAGGAGATGACCGAACTAGAAACTGCAAAATATTCCATGTAGTTGTAAAATGGATCATGTTTCATTTTATCTCTATATTTATTCTCTAAAACTTCCATAAAACATTTCTTGGATATAAAATACTGTAAATCCTACCTGGAATTGTTATGTTTTGACGGGTTTCCAAAACCCTCCTCAGATCGGCGATGATCTGTTTTTGTTCTGTGGAAGACAGCAAACAAATCAATCACACTAACATAAAACAATCTTTTATATCTCCTCTGGTTGTTCACTACATGCAATGCATATTATGATCCAAAGTTCAATACTGCCAAAATGTCAGGATCATTAGGATCATTATCTATGTCAAACTAGAACTGCAATTACCCCCTGCATGTCGCTTTGTCACAGGAATGAAGTTTACAGTTCTTGTTTCAAGTTTCATCTTGATGCCTTTTATACTTTTTGAGTTATGGCCCGGACAAAAATTAAGTATGAAAATTTACAAAGGGCAATAACTCCAAAATTACGCAACAAAGAGTTACGGTTCGTGGTAACTGCAAACCCCCTCAATGAGATCTATCGACATATGAAGTTTCATCTTGATATCTTTTATACTTTTTGAGTTACGGCCCATACAAAAATTAAGTATGAAACTTTACAAAGGGCAATAACTCCTACATTACGCATCAGAGAGTTATGGTTCTTGGTCACTATCCCAAATGAGATCTATCTACATATGAAGTTTCATCTTGATATCTTTTATACTTTTTGAGTTACGGCCCGGACAAAAATGAAGTATGAAATTTACAAAGGACAATAACTCCAAAATTACGCGACAGAGAGTTATGGTTCTTGGTAACTGCATGCCCCCTCAATGAGATCTATCCACATATGAAGTTTCATCTTGATATCTTTTATACTTTTTGAGTTACGGCCCGGACAAAAATTCAGTATGAAGATTTACAAAGGGCAATAACTCCAAAATTACGCATCAGAGAGTTATGGTTCTTGGTCACTGCATGCCCCCTCAATGAGATCTATCCACATATGAAGTTTCATCTTGATACCTTTTATACTTTTTGAGTTACGGCCCGGACAAAAATTAAGTATGAAAATTTACAAAGGACAATAACTCCAAAATTATGCGACAGAGTGTTATGGTTCTTGGTCACTGCATGCCCCCTCAATGAGATCTATCCACATATGAAGTTTCATCTTGATACCTTTTATACTTTTTGAGTTACAGCCCGGACAAAAATTAAGTATGAAAATTTACAAAGGACAATAACTCCAAAATTACGCATCAGAGAGTTATGGTTCTTGGTAACTGCATGCCCCCTCAATGAGATCTATCCACATATGAAGTTTCATCTTGATACCTTTTATACTTTTTGAGTTACGGCCCGGACAAAAATTAAGTATGAAAATTTACAAAGGACAATAACTCCAAAATTACGTGACAGAGAGTTATGGTTCTTGATCACTGCACTCCCCCTCAATGAGATCTATCCACATATGAAGTTTCATCTTGATGCCTTTTATACTTTTTGAGTTACGGCCCGGACAAAAATTCAGTATGAAGATTTACAAAAGGCAATAACTCCAAAATTACGCAACAGAGAATTATGGTTCTTGGTAACTGCACGCCCCCTCAATGAGATCTATCCACATATGAAGTTTCATCTTGATATCTTTTATACTTTTTAAGTTACGGCCCATACAAAAATTAAGTATGAAAATTTGGAAAGGGCAATAACTCCAAAATTACACAACAGAGAGTTATGGTTCTTGGTCACTGCACTCCTCCTCAATGAGATCTATCCACATTTGAAGTTTCATCTTGATGCCTTTTATACTTTTTGAGTAACAGCCCGGACAAAAAAACCGACAGACGGACGGACGGCCGGACAGACAGCCGGCCAGACAGACAAGCTGAATCCAGTATACCCCCCTTACAACTTTGTTGTGCGGGGGTATAAAAATATCTATTGGAGACATCAAATTACTTTGCAATAAGGAAAAAGAAGCAAACTAACAATTTACTCTACATACGAGCGTATTAGGATGACGCTCTGAACTGACTATGAAATGGTGGCATACCATTATTCAACGATTGGCTGTTTAAAAATGACTAAAATAGGTAGACATGTATTTAATTACTTCGAATACATTGGCATTAATTGCTTATCCTCCAGGAAATATTTATTGACGTATTCTTAATTAGTTACCTAATAAGTATTGTGCTTCTTTATTCGTTTTCAATAATTATATGCAAATCATGACAAATTCTTAACAAGAGTGCCAGTGATGCCACAATATATGCCGCCACAAAATATAAAGACCAAGAGGGGTCTTTTAATTATTGCTTTTAACATTTCTGTAAGCATAAGCTCATAATGAAGTCTGTAAGACCAATTAATTTAGCTGAACAGAGATAGAACCCTAAAAATGCTTCCAATATGACAATAGGTCAAATAGCAGTATCAATATGAATCCTTTTTTCTTTCTCCGCATAACTCTTGCAAAAAATCACTGTACCAGAAAATCCCAGCTTTATGCAATTTTACCTGTTTAGAAACATGGGTTGTGTTTTCAAGAGACCATGTTTAGAAAGGCATAACTATTGCAAATATTGATGAAAATCAAAATCCCTGCTTTGTGCATATCTACCCAGTATAGTAATGACATTGCCCAAGTTTTTAAAAGAATAGGTCAGAAACATACAAGAAATTGCATTCACAAAGCTGAAATATCAATCAGCTACAGAGACTAAGTTTCAAGGGACACAAATCTTGTAAAAATCAATGGACCGGAAAATCGCCACTTCGTGCACATCTACCCATTATAGTAATGACATTGAACAAGTTTTGAAAAGATTCATTAAATTTAAGCTGATATCAATCAGCTACAGAGACTAAAATTCAAGGGACACAAATCTTGTAAAAATCAATGGACCGGAAAATCGCCACTTCATGCACATCTACCCATTATAGAAATGACACTGACCAAGTTTTGAAAAGATTCATTCAGAAACGTAGGAGGAGTTGCGTTCACAAGGCTGCAATATCAATCAGCTACAGAGACTAAGTTTCAAGGGACACAAATCTTGTAAAAATCAATGGACCAGAAAATCGCCACTTATGCACATCTACCCATTATAGAAATACATGACCAAGTTTTGAAAAGATTCATTCAGAAATGTAGGAGGAGTTGCGTTCAAAAGGCTGCAATATCAATCAGCTACAGAGACTAAGTTTCAAAGGACACAAATCTTGTAAAAATCAATGGACCAGAAAATCGCCACTTCATGCACATCTACCCATTATAGTAATGACATTGAACAAGTTTTGAAAAGATTCATTCATAAATGTAGGAGGAGTTGCGTTCACAAGGCTGCAATATCGATCAGCTACAGAGACTAAGTTTCAAGGGACACAAATCTTGTAAAATCAATGGACCGGAAAATCGCCACTTCATGCACATCTACCCATTATAGTAATGACATTGAACAAGTTTTGAAAAGATTCATTCAGAGGAGTTGCGTTCACAAGGCTGCAGTATCAATCAGCTACAGAGACTAAGTTTCAAGGGACACAAATCTTGTAAAAATCAATGGACCGGAAAATCGCCACTTCATGCACATCTACCCATTATAGTCATGACATTGAACAAGTTTTGAAAAGATTCATTCATGAGGAGTTGCGTTCACAAGGCTGCAGTTTCAATCAGCTACAGAGACTAAGTTTCAAGGGACACAAATCTTGTAAAAATCAATGAACCGGAAAATCGCCACTTCATGCACATCTACCCATTATAGTAATGACATTGACCAAGTTTTGAAAAAATTCATTCAGAAATGTCGGAGGAGTTGCGTTCACAAGATATGGACGTACGGACGGACGGACAGACGGAGAAGATGACGCCAATATACGACCGCCTCCGGCGGCGTATAAAAAACTATATTGTTTTATTATGGAGATTATCGCACTCCCAGAATTGTGTTTTTGTAGTGTTGTTTGAAAATACAGACTGCGATGCTGTAGGTTAAGTTGTTTTTGTGTTGTTTATATTTGTATATTATAAATAGGAAGCACTGCCGAAGCCTCATACAATATTCAAAAAGTTGAAATGTTATTTTGGTATCATGGTGATAATCATATCCTGATTTCTTACATGTGTTTATATGCGTATGTGTAAAATCGTTTGTATCTAGTTTAAATGTTATCAAAAACAGCTCAACTAAGTTCAATCAACCTAAATAAAACAACATAGATGGTTTAGGACTAGCTTTAGAGACAACATCTAATTTTAAAGATAATCACCAGTCCTATTTTCAAAGAGCCAATCCCGTAACCTAAGAGGATTCTTTCAGAAAGGGATCATTCGTGTTAAGTTTCGTTTTGATCAACAGTCACAAGAGAAGAAGCAAGAAATCGATAAATATAATATAAAAAAAATTAAGCTCCATTCCCCAAGAACTTCGTGGTTGTTTTAGTAGTTATGGTCCTATGCTAGTTCACCTGCCAATGAGGCCGAAAATTTTAGCCAGAAGTTCTGTTGTGTCATATTTTTTCACACTGACACTAACCTCAGGTGCTGCTCCTACTTAATCGCTCAAGGAAATACTTGCATTTCGTTTCAAGTTTGAAATATGTGTCATAGTTCACGCTTTTCTCGAGTATTTACATTTTCTACATTTCAGCCTAATATATCCTGCGACTGATTAAATTACGTATGTTGGCTAATGATCACGTTGGGCGCCAATGTCGACGTAGACCAGTCAGCATGTATTTATATTTAGCATGTGGGTCAAGGCCGAAGCAAACAGACAACCAAAAGAATATTGCAATACATGCCGATTTGGCTACGTCGACATACGTATTGCATAAAATGATCAGGAATATCTTGATATGGAGTAAGTATGACTGTACATGGTGTCTTATGTGATCTTAGGGCATAATTTGCGGCGGCGACTGATTACGTCATATTTTACATGTAGCCTTATAAAATGTACCCAGTGATACTGATTCTAAACCATCACGCGCGCTGTCAATCAAACGAAAGTCGGTTTCATAATGCGAGGTCAAAGGCAAATCTGTATGGCATACTTGACATACCGTGTAATCGTTTATATCCTAAATTTAATAGATTTATCGCAGACCTCCGCTTCTCATCGCTTGCGATAAATTCGATAAAATTTAAAATATAAACGATAACTTATACGTAAAACAATGATTAGAAGAAGAGGAGAGAATATGTTGACAATGATAGCATTGATATACATGTTGCAATTGTCTTCTACCCAGACTTGGAATAAAAATAATCATTGTCTTGAATTCATGTGCATTTTAAATCACGAGATCAAATCTGTTGGGTGGTGCCTGGATAGCGTGCTGATAACCCGCATCACTTTTCACCAATGCGTCTTGGGTTTGATTCCTGGTCTCGAATGTGAGAGGGCTCTTTGGTTGCCCGTCCAGACACGTGGGTTTTCTCCGGGCTCTCTCAAAATATATTGACTACTTACGCCGCCACCTGAGCCATCGAGAGTGATTAATATAAGTTATGATAACTTGTTTCTTAATCGATGTAAAATAAAATAAAAGTTTAAACTTTTTATCTGTAACTGAAGAGTTTCCTTATTGGAAGTCAAAATTCTGGGAATGCAATATAAGCACTGATGACAGCGTTCCCTTTATGGTAATGAAGCGAACTTTAACCGCCTTTCAATCAAACAGACTATATACTACAGTGCAGATATTTAAAACGTTGAGACACAGCTCTCAAAGTGCATCTAAGATATGTGTTAAGAAAAAACTAACTACATGCAGTATTTTGTTTATTTGAAGTGTAAGTTTTAGACATGGAGTTTATAATGTAGGCCTTATTTTTATATATTGTGATTTTTCCCTCTCGTCTTTACCTAATTCTTCTAGCTCTTTTGCTCCCTCTTTGTATCTGTTGATAGGTTTTATTTTATATTTGTTTTAAGTAACTAGTATGTATACAGAATCCATAGAAAACAAAACTATCGAAATGGTAAATTCGTTAACATTTTGCATATGCTGGGTAAGGTATAAGATATCATATTTCTGCATTATTGATGGTAGAATAATATAAAAAATGCAAATTATGTATAAAGCGATTCAGCTCTGGATTTAACCAATTAAAACTATACATATACAACTAGTATTTAAATATATACTAAAGTCATAGCTGTCTTAAGTTCCATACCGTTTTCTACTCATCCCACAAATGCTCAATTTGCTCTATGTAAACATTTTGCAATGAAACTCGTGCTTACCAAGTGAATTTAAAAAGTAAGTAAATATTACCTTCATTTAATGTACACGGATCTTCTAGAAGATCTTTGTCTTTTTCCAACCAATCCTGAAGAGCAAACAGAGCTTCCTGTATTTCAAGACGGTCACATATGATACTTTCTGTCTCTGCATCTGTCTCTTTTGTGAGCTTTTCATCACCTATAATCTTCAGCAACCTTTCATTTATCTCCCTTATTAAAGTTAAATCGTGTTCGTAACCATCCTTTGAAATTCGAGTTCTGGGGCCATGACACAACTGATTTCGAATTTCTTTCAAATAATTCATATCTGCCTTTACCTTCCAATCTGGCTGTAAAATGTCTTTGATAATAAAACAGAGTAGTTGAAGGTCCCATTTATGAATATCTGTTGGTCGATTTCTGGTTGGGTATAGTATTTCGTATTTTCTTTTGCCAATCGCATAACCCTTTATCTTCTTTTTCTCTCTATTCAAGAACTTGTCCACAGTCATATCATGGCAAGTTTGATGCTTTTGAATTAGCACAGGAAGCAAAGCCCGGGTCACCTTCGAACAGGTGTTAAACAGCAAATATATCAATCTGGTATGGTACTGTCTTTCCTCCATAGCTGTTGCTGATTCTGCAATTGTTTGAATTTATGAGTGTATGAAATTATAACATAGCTATATAATTAATAATTCTGAAAAATTTTAAAGGCCAACATGATTTTAATAACAACAAAATGTGTTAAATAAATAAAAAAATAAAGTTATTCAATACTAATTTTTTTCATTATCTGGATTTATAGGTTCCAATCTTATATGTGTAGTATTCGATAGAACAGCGGACTGTCATTTTTTATGAATAGTGGAATAAAACGAAAGAATGACAAATGATCTTCATCATATCAATGTTTATTTTCATAACACTTTCAAAATGTTACTTTAAATGAAGACATCCCTATTATTATCATTATGGTTCTTTAACATTTGCTGATGTTGCTGATTACTATTGCCTTCATTTATAAAACAACCCCATAAAAGCGATGCCTTCTGTACGATGAAATATCGATTGGCTATGGTAGGTTTGACAAGGTTATTTTAAAGAAAAATATGCGCCGGTGTAATTGAATTGGAAAAATTAAGGATTATAATAAGTAAACAATTACCTGACTCATGCATATTTCTTATGCAACCGTAAATTAAGTCTTATATATTTACACATTTTATCATTAGAAATATTGCTAACTTTCCAGATTGTCGAGCCAATAGTCCATTCCATACTTTCAAAGACAAGAATGTTAAACAAGAGGGCCAAGATGGCCCTAGATCGTCACCTGAGAAAAGTATCATTCATTGCCTGTACAAAACAGGTTGCTTTAGAATTAAGATGATGAGGTGAAACAATGTTCAGGAATTTTCTGACCCCATCCACAAAAGATATCATCACGACAAACATTCTGCCAAAGTTTGAGGAAGATTGGATCAAAATTGTGGCCTCTAGTGTGTAAACAAGATTTTTCTAAGATTTGACCTACTGACCTACTTTTTGATCCAACCTGACCCATTTTCGAAAGGGTTCAAGATATCATCAAGACAAACATTCTGCTGACCAAGTTTGAGGAAGATTGGATCAAAATTGTGGCCTCTAGTGTGTAAACAAGATTTTTTTAAGATTTGACCTACTGACCTACTTTTTTATCCAACCTGACCCATTTTCGAAAGGGTTCAAGATATCATCAAGACAAACATTCTGACCAAGTTTGAGGAAGATTGGATCAAAATTGTGGCCTCTAGTGTGTAAACATCAAAATTGTTGACGGACGACGGACAATCAAGTATCCTAAAAGCTCAACCTGAGCTGTGCTCAGGTGAGCTAAAAAGTTAGGCTGTTGAATGCAAAACTAAAGACCATACGTACATTAATTTTACAACACGTTAGCACATCTTGGGAATGTCGAACATATGTATTGTGTTACTATAATTTGTTTAATGTTCCTATATTCATACACAACTTGTTTATTATTTGTAAAAATTACACTACACAATTCTACATCATTGACGACGTTATTTTTTGCACATTTTATGAGGTAAAAAAGAAAGACATAAGGATGCGATATGGAAAATAATATTTTGTCTGTTAAATCAGTTACATCAAAATATGGTGTGCCTGAAGAAGATGTGTGTAACTTCATTTTATGAGAGACAGAGGAAGGTATTTAGAATGAAACAAGAGGGCCATGATGGCCCTAAATTGCTCACCGGAGTATCACTGCTTTAACTTATTTTAAGGGTTTTAGGTTAATGGACGGTTCCTAAATTTTCAAGATACTCCTCCCCCTATTTTATTTCTATTTATACCAAGTTCAAGTGCACACAACATGCTCATTTTATGTAAAAAAGGTCAACAATTCACCACATGCTTCACATTTTCACTGACTGGATAAACCTGTTAAACATATTTAACAGTATAGGAACTGTCCATTAACAAACAGAAATCCTGATAGAGTTTTATGTACGAAAAACATGACCACTTGGGCAGGTCTAATTTTGGCCCATGGGCCATGATTTGTACATACTACACACAAATAAAAGAAGATTTTTAAGATTTTCCTATATAACTCTATGTAAAACAAGTGACCCCCGGGGCAGGGCCAATTCTAACCCCAGGGTCATAATTTGAACAACTTTTGTAGAGATTCACTAGACAATGCTACACGCCAAATATCTTAGCTCTAGGCCTTATTGTTTCATAGAAGAAGATTTTTAAAGTTTTTCACTATATAAACCTATGAAAAATAAAATGACCCCTGGGGCGGGGCCAATTTTGACCCCAGGGTCATGATTTTTTAAGACAATTCCAATTAAACTCTAGGCCTACAGTTTTGCAGGAGAAGATTTTCTAAGATTGCATTTTAAAAATCTATTTTTAGCTCCTGTGACCTACTTATTCACCAGATCAAAATAATTTGAACAACTTTGATAGAGGTCATGATAAGGATGATTCCTGTGAAGTTTGGTCAAAATCCATCCAGTGGTTTAGGAGGAGAAGTTGTTTAAAGGAAAAGTTGACGCAAGACGCACGCACGGACGGACGGATGACGGACGCCGGACAAAAGGCGATCACAAAAGCTCACCATGAGCACGTTGTGCTCAGGTGAGCTAAAAAGAGGAGACAAATGAAAAAGGTCAAATGGATTACGGTAATAATAAAATTATCTCCCATTAATGTTGTTTTAGCAATACTATTTTTGTTGTTTTTATTACTGAACACAAAGGTATCCATTACGTTGCTTTCCATACAATTCAACACTGATATTGTAGATTTAGTTTTTCTATAGTTATACACGGGAGAAATTAGCGAGATTCCGTCGGTCAGATCTCTTCTGACCAAACGTGTTTTTGAATTCGTGAACATTTTTAGGGCGATTCCTCAGGCAAGGGGATGTTCTATGTCTCTATTCATCCCTTCCACGAAAAATAAGACCACTTTTATAAAAATCTATCAATGATCAAAGGAGTTACAGTAATTGAAACAACATGATGTACGATTTCAATGGAAAAAAATACCTATCTTCTTATTATATATAAGGTTGTTGATTTTTTTTAATGCGGCAGTTTTTCGGCCAAAGCAATGTACCGGATACCTTTAATTGAACATTGAGTAGTAGACTGCTCAGCTGATGATTAGGTGTTTATTAGGTCAACCAAGTTATTTGAAAAAGACAACATTAAACACTTACTTGAGTAATGAATATGTTTTACGCCAAAGAATCTCCGTCTTGTTCAAATGTTTTATATATTATATAGCATTTCTTACATAAACGCCAGTATTCTTTTAACTATATTTCTTTGCCGATGGTATTTGTCCCACATGTTAGTCCTCAATCTGAAAGTATAATGATAAATCATTTTTAATGACTATCGTTGACGCATGTAATCCGCAGGCATCCAGGTAGAACCACCGACCTACCGCAAGCCAGCTGGAAGGCTTCCTCACATGAAAATCCGAATGACCCTGCCGGGATTCGAACCCAAGCGGTGAGGGGCTGAGTGAGTGTTAAAATCAGTGACTTTACCCTCTTGGCCACGGAGGCCCCCTTCAGTGGGTTGTTTCCTCAGTGAAAGAAGGAATGTATAGAAAAGTGTTTTGATGTGGCAAGTGTGAAAGAAAAACGGCGACAAAGATGATGATCCTGACAACAACATCATCGCTAAGCTGATGGATGAAGGCTGACAGTAAGATAATAAACCTTCCCAGTGATATTTGTAGTATTACGTTACATTGGTGCACTTGTGGATGGAGAGCTAGATGGGAACTTGGAGGCTAGTCTCGTGCATGATGTGGCTGGACCTGGACCAGTGACCACAGCAAATGGCCTCTGTATATCAAGTCACACCAGGGGGCACTAAAGAGGATTCAGTAGTTCGAATGTATTGTATTATATTGTATTACATTACTGAGTATTTGCACAGTAACATTGTGGAACTGCATAAGACCATAAAAGACAATGTTTCAGTACAATGCCTAACAGATTATTCGAGTGATAAGCTATGCAAATGTGAAAAAAGATGTTAATATAGTATTTTTTTTATATTATTCTATTCTTCATCTGTTTTTTTACTTCCATTCTTAAAATTCATCCAATTATTGCTATTTAATTAATGGATGTTGGTTATGAAGGAATGAAAAGACAAGAAAAATGGTATCACGCCCAAGTTTGATTATTATAAATATCTTCATTTATTGCTTATGAGGTGACGTAACAGACTTGGGACCAATGTTTAATACATTTAGCAGATCAAAGATAATAAGAACAAGAGTGCCAGTGATGCCACAATATACGCCGCCACAAAATATAAAGACCAAGAGGGGTCTTTTAATTATTGCTTTTAACATTTCTGTAAGCATAAGCTCATAATGAAGTCTGTAAGACCAATTAATTTAGCTGAACAGAGACAGAACCCTAAAAATGCTTCCAATATGACAATAGGTCAAATAGCAGTATCATATGAATCCTTTTTTCTTTCTCCGCATAACTCTTGCAAAAAATCACTGTACCAGAAAATCCCTGCTTTATGCACTTTTACCTGTTTAGAAACTTGGGTTGTGTTTTCAAGAGACCATGTTTAGAAAGGTATAACTATTGCAAATATTGATGAAAATCAAAATCCCTGCTTTGTGCATATCTACCCAGTATAGTAATGACATTGCCCAAGTTTTTAAAAGAATAGGTCAGAAACATACAAGAAATTGCATTCACAAAGCTGAAATATCAATCAGCTACAATGACTAAGTTTCAAGGGACACAAATCTTTTAAAAATCAATGGACCGGAAAATCGCCACTTCGTGCACATCTACCCATTATAGTAATGACATTGAACAAGTTTTGAAAAGATTCATTCAGAAATGTAGGAGGAGTTGCGTTCACAAGGCTGCAGTATCAATCAGCTACAGAGACTAAGTTTCAAGGGACACAAATCTTGTAAAAATCAATGGACCGGAAAATCGCCACTTCATGCACATCTACCCATTATAGAAATGACATTGACCAAGTTTTGAAAAGATTCATTCAGAAATGTAGGAGGAGTTGCGTTCACAAGGCTGCAATATCAATCAGCTACAGAGACTAAGTTTCAAGGGACACAAATCTTGTAAAAATCAATGGACCAGAAAATCGCCACTTTATGCACATCTACCCATTATAGAAATAACTTAGACCAAGTTTTGAAAAGATTCATTCAGAAATGTAGGAGAAGTTGCGTTCACAAGGCTGCAATATCTATCAGCTACAGAGACTAAGTTTCAAGGGACACAAATCTTGTAAAAATCAATGGACCGGAAAATCGCCACTTCATGCACATCTACCCATTATAGTAATGACATTGAACAAGTTTTGAAAAGATTCATTCAGAAATGTAGGAGGAGTTGCGTTCACAAGGCTGCAGTATCAATCAGCTACAGAGACTAAGTTTCAAGGGACACAAATCTTGTAAAAATCAATGAACCGGAAAATCGCCACTTCATGCAGATCTACCCATTAAAGTAATGACATTGACCAAGTTTTGAAAAAATTCATTCAGAAATGTCGGAGGAGTTGCGTTCACAAGATATGGACGTATGGACGTACGTACGGACGGACGTACGGACGGACGGACAGACGGAGAAGATGACGCCAATATACGACCGCCTCCGGCGGCGTATAAAAACACCTAATGATGAATTATGTCTTCTACGGAACGCCTTAACTGTCTTATTTTTTAATGACAAGACAGATCATAATCTTTTTTTAAGTTGTAACTTTAATTCTCCAGAACATATTTTAACCCAGTACCATGTGCCACCAATTTAACACCCAGAAACTTTCTTGATTCGAGAGAGGTACTGTTATAGCTCCCTTGCTTAGCTCTCAGAAGTTAAGGGTAATTTCAGGATTGGTTGGCCCGGTGTCAGGATAATTTGACTAGGTGTGATATCATACCACATGTCTACGGCTTGATACTGCAGTGTGGCAGCGCTATATCTGTCTCAAGTAGACATTTTGTCCAAATGACTGAAATACTGTCAATGGGACATTAAACCCAACAAACAAACAAACACAATTTGAGAGATTGGGGATATATCCAAGTATGTGCCTTGCATTTAAAAAACAAGAGCTGTCCATAAGACAGCGCGCTTGACTTTTCTCAGTTGCTAAGACACAGTTTTATGGATTTTAATAGTATGGTACATATCAATGATGATATGTTCTAGTTATAGTAGAAATTATTCTTTCACCTCCAATAAACAAATATGACATTTTTAATTGGTGAAATTAGCATGCAGAATCAATTTGAGAATGTGGTGTGCTGATCCGCCAACTCCAATGCTAAAATCTGAAATTGTAATTGGTGAAATTAGCATGCAGAATCAATTTGAGAATGTGGTCTGCTGATTCACCAACTGCAGTGGTAATATCTGAAATTTGTAATTGGTGAAATCAGTATGCAGAATCAATTTGAGAATGTGGTCGATCATCCACCAACTAAAAAATATCTAAGTATAAAAGGGTAAAATTGAAAATACACTGCATATAGGATTATGGGCCCTGCCAGTAAAGTTGAGGTAGTGTGGGTAAACAATAAATAAGTATTCCAAGTTACGGTGGAATAGCTGTGATAGTATTGAAAATATACAACTTTGTAAAAAAATTAACCATGATTTCGGCTGTTTTCTAAGTATGAAAGGGGCATAATTCAAATTACCATGATTTTGGCTGTTTTCTAAGTATGAAAGTGGCATAACTTAAAAAGTAGTACAGCAAGAGTTATGGGCCTTGTTAGTAAGGTAGAGGTAATGATGGTGAATATGTACTTGAAGTTTCAGTTGAATATCTTAGATAGTATTGAAGATATACAACTTTGTAAAAACTTTAACCTTGATTTTGGCTGTTTTGTAAGTATGAAAGGGGCATAACTCCAAAAATAGGGTAGCCAGGGTTGTGGGCCTTAGAAGTAAGGTAGAAGTGATGATGGTGAATAAGTATTTTAAGTTTGGGTGGAATACATTTGATAGTATTTAAGTTATTGATGTTCGAAAAAAACTTTAACCTTGTGTTGCAACGCCGACGCCGACGCCCGAGTGACAGTATAAGCTCTCATTTTCTTCGAAAAGTCGAGCTAAAAAGGTGACATGGAAAAATATATTTTGTGTATCTATGCGTGCATGTCTGATGTGTGTACTTGTTCGTATATGTGAATACATCCGTATATCTTTATCTAGGATTACCGACATGTTCTGTGATGTGTAATCGCTTGTTTGCATGTGATCATGGACAATGTCAGTCTATTTCGTTTGTTGTTTTGTAATTTATTGATCTTGAAAAGCACTGAAAGCTAGATCAATTGATTAGGAGGTGATCAATACAGCTTTAATACAAGGAAGTTTGAAAACGTTTGTTGCAGTCTATTAAATATTTTAATACGACAATGATTAGAAACAGTATTAAGCAATGCTTACCTTCTGTGTTAAGAAACGAAACAAATAAATTCTTGTCGACACAAATGACAAGTACAAACTTGATATGTGCGTATCTCTGTGACGCATGCGTAACAAAAATCACTATGACGTACTTGTTGGAAATCCAAAATTTAGAAATAACACTTTATGGGATGTCTTTTAACGCAATATCATCGTAACATAACACAGTTTAAGCAGTAATTTCAGGAAAATAAGAAAAGGGAATGTTCTACGAACGAATGTTCTTTATATTCTTAAGCATAAAAGTTTATCTCACAAAAAGCGATCAATAAAATTGCAGTCAGCAAGTGCACACTGCAGTATTTAAACAATTAAATTGGGAGTGCTCTAAGTAAAAGTAGGTCAACATGTTAAATATTTTCAAAAAGCAAATGGATAAATAATAGAGGAATATGATATTCAGGTCACAGATTTTTTTAAATGTAAAGTACATATCCAAGATAATTGTAATGTTTGGTTGCATGTATCTTGCCCTGTCTATCCGAGTATTGATAATCCGAATAATGTTCGATTAATCGCAATGTTCGGAACTTCGAGAATAGTCTTCTTAAGCTTAAAAAGACACTGCTATGGGACTGGGGAAAGACTTCGAATTAGATACAGTCATCGTGAAATCGCTCCCCGGAATATAGGGCATTGATATTGTTACACCCGGGTTTTCACATAAACCGATGTACTATCATTAATGTATTAATTTAAAAGTGACTTTAATTACATGTTCAACATGGATATTTCAACAATGAAAACAATATGAATGACATTTACCTTGATATTTAAGACAGTTTTATCACAAGGTCTCGGTGTCAATCGCGTGAAGCATGTGGCAACCCACCATACATTAAATATGCATTTTGACTTGATTTAATTAACAAGCCAGCTACATATGAAACGAATCGTGGTTGCCATTTATCTATCTCTACTTCCTATGTAGATTTCCTTTTATCGTTCATTCTGAACATCGGGTCAAAGCCAAATGATTCCTCGGTTCTTGAATTTCCTATGTGTTTACATTTATTCCTTCGAAATTTTAAGCAAGTCTGATTGTGTAAATTCCATTGTTAAACCACTATTAGACAGTATTCATTTTATTGTTTACTATACTGAACATAACCTAGCAAGCAATAGTAGCGAACAACTAGATTTGCATACTGCAAATGCAACGGTTTTCGTGATGATCAACAGTTTCAAACCTGATCAGCCAAGTTAAAATACCAGAAAAACAAGAAAATGCAAAATGCTTTATATATCTTAGTGTTTTTCTTCATTAGTGAATTCAGTTGTGACCAAGACTTAAGGCATCTCGGAAGGAATGTGATGTCCCACTGAGCCAGGCTCCCATCTGCTGTGATCAGACCTGCTAATGTTGGTCATCACTGCAGGGAGTCTTTAGCCAATATAGTACCTATATGTTACGGTAAAACCTCTGATGGGTTGATGCATAACTAAATTACCTGCTACAATGGAAGTGAGATAGTAGGCTAGTTTTACTCATACATTAATGACCTGTTACATCCCAACCTAAAGAGCAAAGCTAGCAGAGCCTGCATCTAATTATAGAACATAGGTAACCAGTGATGCTCATTCTGTCAAATTTTCTCTGTTTTTATTCTGGGTCATGTATTTAAATTCTCTATAAATTCATCAATTCTGACAATGAATGACCTTTTTGTTTTGTATTTGCTTTTGCTAGAAACGTTTCGTTACATTTTATTCAGCAGAATTTCTCTTATTGAATAAACAAGTAATAAAATTTGTGTTGATTTCTGACATATAAACATGTGTTGAGGGAAGAAATGAGAGAATGAAAGTAATCAGTGATACATAACTTATTTCAAAAATTAACCCTTTTAAAGAACAAAATAAAAGAAAAATAAAAGAAAGAACAAAATAAAATAGACAAAATAAATCAATAGAGAAAGAAAGAAAAAAAGGAAGACTTATATTTTCTCAAATAAAAAAAGAATAATAGAGAACTTTTAGGATCATTTCTGGTATTTGGTATGTTCACAACTTTTTTTACAAACTGTGAATGACTATATACAACCCCATGTAGCAACAGAATGTAGGATAAAATCCCCCCCGGACATAATCCCCCCCCATGAAATTTTGTATAGGCGGACATAATCCCCCCCAGAAGTTTGTCAAGGCGGACATAATCCCCCCAATAGATTTTATGGGGGACAAAACACCCCTCGTGAATTTTCCAGGGCGAACAAAATCCCCCTCGTTATTGTATTTGCTTCGATAATTTTTTTTTCACCTTTTCACGCCCGTTTAAGACATGTTAATAAAGGCCACCTCTGTCTTAATTGGTTTATTTGAACATTCCCTTAACTAATTATATATGTTATATTTTTCTTTTATTTGTATTATATATATAAGTGATCATGATAAAATATGTTTGATGTTACTAAACCAGGCATTTTAGTAAAATATTTCAGGAAAAAAAAAAAAGTATATACACCATGCCTATTTTGAAACATTATAATTCAATCATGGAATTCATTACCAGTTCTTCAATATTACATGTTTCATGTTCACACCTTTATTTATTATTAACTGGTGTAATAAGTTAAGGAACTGCTCAAATTAATCATTTCAGACAATATATATATAACAAGATATGCTAGAATAGTTAAATATTTTTTGAAATAACATTCTGTAAAAAGAAATAATTGTATCTTATATAATACATTAATTAATATGACCGCAACTGTAATAACTGGTGTTCACAAGCTAGGGATATGTTCTTATGTTTTTAAATTCTGATAATGAAAATGAACTTAAAAAATTAGCCTTATTCTGTAAACATGCTATTAAAATGAGACATAATTATACATTTAATGGTAATTCTTAATTTTTACAGATTTGTGATAATTTTGGAATAATTAATAAGGATATGAAATCCACCTTTTGCACTCTCGCATTGCTATGTTTTTGCGCACTGTATATGTATTATTATGTTATTTGTAACGATAAACTGTATATGTCCAAGTTATATCAATAAAATTTCTGTTCTGTTCTGTTATGTTCTTAAACGAGCGTGAAAAGGTGAAAAAAAATCATTATCCAAGCAAATATAATAATGAGGGGGATTTTGTCCGCCCTGGAAAATTCACGAGGGGTGTTTTGTCCGCCCCGTAAAATCTATTGGGAGGGATTATGTCCGCCTTGACAAACTTCTGGGGGGGGGATTATGTCCGCCTATACAAAATTTCATGGGGGGGATTATGTCCGGGGGGGGATTTTGTCCGTCCCCCATAGCAACATATGCACTCTTGAACAATACCTGTGACAGACTGTGGCAGCCTGCCTAATCACAAACAGTTGCCCACACAACGGCGGGTGGGTGAATAAATTGGGGGGGGTCACTTATATAAGGATTTTGAAATGCCTTTAAGCATCCATATATTGGCAATGAGCCAATATGATCTAAGTGTGACACATTGAACGATTTGATTAATGGTGATCATCACTGTGCGCTCAAAAAATGTCTTCCAAACTGTCCCACTTTTTATACTAAACAGTTAAAAATCAGGTGGGACAGTTGGGAATCCTGCTTATTATTATGGGAACAATAGTTCTCAGTAGTATAAATGATTTACAATTGATTTGTCATCAAAAATTTTGGTAACATAATAAGCCATTTGGTTAAACCTATATCAGCTTTCACTCTGTGCCTCAAAGTTCAGTAATGCACTAGAAGGAAATTTTGGTATGCTAAAACTTGTTTAAAAGGTGGATGTTTATACATGTACTTAGTTGTTTTGCTATCCAATTCAATAGTGAGTGTGTGGGAGGAATAATAATACATGTAAAATATAGACACAATCCTTTCCTCTCTGTTTAGAGCAAATAAAGAATATGCATTTAGTTGTTTTGTTATTTGGGTTAACCATCGCTGTGATAGTATTTCAATTATATAGCACACGTCCATTTAATTGCTGGTAAAGGAAGACCCTGAGTACACTGAGTGCCTCTCTGATAGTTACACATACATTCATGACCTGTTACATTGCAAGCCAACCTAAAGAGCAAAACTAGCAGAGCCTGCATCTACTTATAGAACATAGGTAAGCAGTGATGCTCATTCTGTCAAATTTTCTCTGTTTTTATTCTGGGTCATGTATTTAAATTCTCTATAAATTCATCAATTCTTGACAGATTTTCAAAATTCTTTTTTTGTTGACGAGGTAAGACATTCTTTCTTCCATGACAAAATGTATCACACATTTAAACTTTAAAGGCTTTAAAATCAATTCAAAGTATGACCAAACTTCAAACTGCCACCAAACAACCAAATCAATCCCGATCTGAAAAAACTAATATTCTTCAAAAAGTACTCTCAAGAGGCTTTTGATTTTACTCATATTCTTTCGATAAAATATTTTCAGATTTTGAGATATTTAAGGTCAAAGAAAAAACCAATAATCACAATATGACCTTGACCTTTGCATTTTTTTAAATTTTGAAACTGTGAAGTCCCTTGAAACAACAAACAATACAATCTGTGAAAATTTCATAAAGATTGATCCAAAAATAATGGCAGAATCATCAAAAAACTAAAAAATGCCTATTCTCGAAAAAAAAATCCTCCATATGTTAGTGCACTTTGACCGCTTATTGAAAGCCATTTTATGCATTTTCTGAAATTGCCACCCCATATATTTTGTGCGCAAAGATCTTCAGAATCAATTTCAAGAAATGTTTGTGAAACATATATGCCCCCCTCATATGCCATAATATGTATGTATATTACATGCAAGGAGTTTGCCTTCATAATGTTGGCTTGTCACAAAAAATTCTCAAACTTCAAAAATTTGAGTGAAAATATAATGTGCTAAAATGTGGAACTAAACATTTACTGAAATAAATGGGCTGGAGAAATATTTACACAAATCCACAAAGGTTTAAGTGAAAGAACATTGTCAGTTATAAACAAACAAAACATTAAGACTTAGTGCTCTAGGTTTATTATAAAAATTAACAAATCATCAACAACTACATGAGGTTAGGACCTTAAGAGTAAAAATAAAATAGAAGTTATCACTTGGGAAAGACATTTATATAATGAACTTGACCTTTGGATGTTGACACCCAAATCAATAGAGGTCATCTACTCATTATAAGGAACAACCACATATAGTCTGAAATAGGACTAAAATTTTATTTGGACAAGGCCAAGTCATCAAACATATATACAAATGCAACCTTGTGACCTTGACCTTTGAGGTATTGACACCAAAATTGATAGGGGTCATCTACTAATCATAAGCAACAACCACATGAAGTTTGAGACTTAAAGGTCAAATATAGAACTAAGTTATCACTCAGACAAGGTCTGGTATTATACATACACAACATGTGACCTTGTGACCTTGACCTTTGAGGTATTGACACCAAAATTGATAGGGGTCATCTACTAATCATAAGCAACAACCACAAGAAGTTTGAGACTTAAAGGTCATATAGAACTTAAGTTATCACTTGGACAAGGTCTGGTATTATACATACACAACATGTGACCTTGACCTTTGAGGTAATGACACCAAAATCAATAGGGGTCATCTACTAATCATGAGCAACAACCACATGAAGTTTGAGACTTAAAGGTCAAATAGAACTTAAGTTATCACTCGGACAAGGTCTGGTCTACCGACGGACCGACCTACGGACCGACATGAGCAAAGCAATATACCCCCTCTTCTTCGAAGGGGGGCATAAAAACTGATTTACAATTGTTCTAAAGAGGATCAAAACTTGGACTGCCGTAAAATGACTAAATCAAGTCCGATCTTCAAAAACTAAACATCACTGTAAAGGGCTCTTCAGGAACTAAAACTTTTGTTCGTATACTTTCAATGAAATATTTTTTGTTTTGGAGCTATTTGGAGCCGAATAAAAACACAATAATCGTAATATGACATTGATCTTTGCAATTTCTTTTCAACTTTTTAATTGTGAGGCCCTTTCAAACATAACAATACATAACTTGTGAAAATATCATGAAGAATGAACAAAAGATTAAGTCAGGAGGGACAAAAATGTTTTTGAAATTTTAATTTTTCCTAAAATTTAGTGAAGTTTGACCATTTCTAGAGGACAAACCATGCATTTCTTAAATTTGCTACCCCATATATTTTGTGCGTATATGTCTTGCAAATCATTTGCAGCAAACAGAATTCTTCTATTTGATGTCTAACAAAAAAGAATAGGTTTTTCATAGACCTACCCTCATCTGCACAGTATTTTGTGAGGTTCGAACTTTCAACCTTCCGTTACTAGCTCAAAAAGTTTCAGCCACTCATACCTAGAAACTATCATATTTTATTAGGCTATCAACAAGGAATGTAATGCAACAAACCGCATTTGGATCAGACTTCAACTTTTTGAGTTATACGTAGAAGAGTGATTTCAAGCAAAGTGCCCCCTTAGTAGCAGCAAAATGAGAAACAAAACTTATTAAAATTTTACCATTAGGAACCTAGCAATGCAGCAAATAGTTCAATCAAGTATACAAGTCGCCCTAGTCGAACATTCTGTTTCTCATGTATCACAATTTGAAGCATTAAAACTGATTTACAATTATTCCCAAAAAGGATCAAACTTTGGACTGCCGTAAAATGACCAATCAAGTCCGATCTTCAAAAACTAAACATCACTGGAAAGAGCATTTGAAGAACAAAAACTTTTGTTCATATACTTACAATGAAATATTTTTAGTTTTGGAGCTAGTTGGGGCCGAATTTAAACACAATAATCGTAATATGACCTTGACCTTTGCATTTATTTTTAAGTTTTCGCCTCTGCAGGGCGAAAACCTATTGTTCTTGTTCTGTTTCTTTTTTTTTTTTCTAACCCTTTTTTGTGAACAGCATAGCTCCGAGGTGAGAAAAGCCACATCTATGAAACTTTTATCAGTAATAACTACGTATTTGAAGATGATCCTAACGTCGAGAAAATTTTCATTTTTGTTTTGATTTTCCCGCCAGGGGGCGTTTTATATGAAAATGTTTAATAAGCAATATCTCAATTATTTGAGGTCCGATTCAAATGCGATTTTTTGCATAATGTTCCTTGTAAATAGCCCAATAAAATATGATAGGTTCCAAAACTTTGCGTACATAAAACTTTCGTGCTACAGGAGGTTGAATGTTCGAATCTCGCAAAAACTGTGATATAAGGGTAGGTCTACGAAAAACCTACCCATTTTATTCAGAGATGAGATAGGAGAATTTTGTTTGTTGCATATTATCTGCAAGACATATACGCACAAAATATATGGGGTGGCGAATTCGGGAAATGCATGGTTTGTCCACAGTACGTGGTCAAACTTAACCAATATTTTCGAAAAATCAACATTTTAAAAGCATGACTTTTAAGGTTATTTGCAACTCCTGACTTTATTTTTTTGTTCAATCTTCATCATTATTTCACTGTTTATGCATTTTTATAATATAAATAAAATCATAGAAAAAAAAAAAACAGCGAAGATATGCAAAGGTCAAGGTCATATACCAGTTATTGTTATTTTTATCGGCATAAAATAAAAATTTTAAAAAAAAATTTAAAATCTTTCCATTGGTGTTAATTTTTGAAGATCGGACTTCATTTGATCAAATTACCACAGTCAAAGTTTGATCCTTTTATCAAACAAGAAATCCATTTCCTCTTTTTTGCAGCTCCTGACCTTATTTTTTGTTCAATCTTCATCATTTTTTCACTGTTTATGCACTTAAATAGTACAAATAAACTTATAGTAAATAACAATGAAAATATGCAAAGGTCAAGGTCAAAATACCGATTATTGTTATTTTAATCGGCACGAAATAGCTTCAAATCTAAAAATATTTTATAGAAAGTATATGAACAAAAGTTTCAGTTTGTGAAGAGATCTTTCCATTGGTGTTTAGTTATCGAAGATTGGACTTCATTTGATCAAATTACCACAGTCCAAAGTTTGATCCTTTTATCAAACAATTGAAAATCCATACGTTTCTTCTTTTTTGCAGCTCCTGACTTTATTTTTTGTTCAATCTTCATCATTTTTTTCACTGTTTATGCATTTAAATAATACAAATAAACGCATAGTAAATTAGGATGAAAATATGCAAAGGTCAAGGTCATAATACCGATTATTGTTATTTTTATCGGCACAAATTAGCTCTAATCAAAAAATAATTCATAGAAAGTATATGAACAAAAGTTTTAGTTCGTGAATAGATCTTTCCAGTGGTGTTTAACTTATGAAGATCCAACTTCATTTGGTCTTTTGACGGTACTCAAAAATTTGATCCTTTATCGAAAAAAAACGTAAATCAGTATGTTAGATCAAAATTGGGACATCTAAGAACAGATCAGATAATTCAACCGATGCATATTGCATACTTAATTGAGCTATTTGGTTCATTTCTAGGTACCCAATGGAAGAAATATTCATCAATATTCTCATTTATCGCTAGGGGGCTCTATACTCAAATCACTTTTTTTGGTGATACCTAAAAAAGTTGAAGTCTGAGTCAAATGCGGTTTTCAGCATTTTGTTTCTTGTTGAGAGCACCATAGAATATGATTGTTTTAAAAGTATCAGGTAGTGAAACTATTTTCGCTACAAAAGGTTGAATGTTCGAACCTCTTAAAAAGTACAAATAGGATAAGGTCTATGAGAAACCTGTTCAATATTATTTTAGATAAGATAGATGAATTATATTTGCATTATTTAATTTGCTAAACATATATACAGAGAATATTTGGGTAAGCGAGTTAAGGGTATGTATTGTTTGTCAACAGCATGCGGCAAACTTCACTAATTGGATGAATTACAATTTCAAAAACATGAGTTTTTAGTGTGTTGTGTGTGTGTGTGTGTGTGTGTGTGTGTCTTTGTTCAAGCTTCATCATTTTCTCCACTGGTTGTGTAGTTTTATGATAAACAGATTCTCATAAATCAAAAATTAAACAGTATTTTCATTGGTCAAGTTTATATAACGATAATTGCCATTTTCTTCAGCTCAAAATAGATCCAAATCTAAAATATTTTGTGGAGAGTATATAAACAAAAAATAAGTTTGTGAAGAGACCTTTGTAGTTGTGTTTAGATTTTGAAGATCGGACTTCATTTGACAGCAGTACAAAGTTTGGTCCTTTATTGAAAATCGTAAATAAATTTTAGTTCAAACTCGCGATTTCTTGCGTGTTCATTCTCTAAGCAATCACTTTTAAACTTAACTACAGGGTTCTTTCCTAAATTCGGGCAAGAAGGTTAACAAATGTTATCAGCCTATTATATATTGAGTTTTCCCCCATGAATATTAAAAAAAAATAAGAAAAAAAAATATTGCACTTCATTTCTTATCTTCAAACTTTATATTTTCATTTTTTAACACTCTCTCTCTATCAAATTCGATTAAGGCTGTTATCAAATAAGGTCAGGAGATATCCCTTTGTAATATAGTACACGATTGTTTTGTATTAAGTATCTTCTTTTTCCAAAATTTCTGACAACATATTTCACTTTTATATGTTTATAATGTTCGAATAAAGTTAATATCAATCAATTATGTCTGCAGTTGAAACCAGTACTCTTACTAGTCAAGTTAAAAGTGAAAACCGAGATGCTGCTTTGCGGTTCTAGTTATTAGGACTTTCTGCCTAAAGCAGAAAGTCCTATTGGGTTTGTTATGTTTATTATTATTAGGACTTTCTGCCTAAAGCAGAAAGTCCTATTGGGTTTGTTATGTTTTTTTATTCTTCTTATTCTTTTTTTCTTCCAAACTGAGCGTTAATTTAAGCATGTTGCAATGGTCCCAGGGCCATGAAATTTTAATGGCATATACTTGATGCGATGAAATTTTGATTTCTATGATTTTCATATGCATATGACGTCATATGACGTCACATTTGAAATATGCTACAAAAGTTTGTACGCGGTCTACAGCCATTGTTTGTGAACCGATTTTCATAAAATTTTCACAGATTGTGTATATTAAGTTCTAGTTGTGCATCCCGGTGTCTGTTTTTTAAAATTCGAAAAGTCCATGGTTCTATAGCGAATCCAAGATTCGAACCAAGGTCGTAAATTTTTTAAATGCAAAATCTGTCCTATTTAAGATAGAAAGTTGATATTTAGTCAGTATATAGGTCTCTAGAAGTTTTAAACATTTTGTGAAAATAAATGTCATATGACGTCACGTGACGTCATTATATGATATTGTATTTCTAATATTAACAAGAGTATTTCTATATGTTGAAATTGTCGAAGGGCAATGAAAATTTAATGACACATGCTTCAATCGCTAAAAGTTTGATTTCTATGATTTTCATGTGCCTATGACGTCATATGACGTCACACTTGAAATATGCAACAAAAGTTTGTACGCGGTGCAGAGCCATTGTTTATGAACCGATTTTCATCAAATTTTCACAGAATGTGAATATTAAGTTCTAGTTGTGCATCCCGGTGTCCGTTTTTCAAAATTCGAAAAGTCCAAGGTTCTATAAGCGATTCCAAGATTCGAACCAAGGTCGTAAATTTTCAAATTCTTATAAAATCGGTCCTATTTGAGATAGAAAAATGATATTGGGTCAGTATATAGGTCTCTGGGAGTCTTAAACATTTTGTGAAAATAAATGTCATATGACGTCACGTGACGTCATTATATGATAATGAATTTCTAATTCTAACAAGATTATTTCTATATGTTGAAATTTTCGAAGGGCAATGAAAATTTAATGCCGCATGCTTCAGATGCTTATATTTCGATTTCAATTATTTTCAGAAGCCTATGACGTCATATGACGTCACATTTGAAATTGACTACGAAAGTTTGTACACGGTCCAGAGCCATTATTAATGGGCCGATTTTCATCAAATTTTCAGAGAATGTGTATATTAAGTTCTAGTTGTGCATCTCGGTGTCCGTTTTTCAAAATTCGAAAAGTCCATGGTTGTATAGCGAATTCAAGATTCGAACCAAGGTCGTAAATTTTTAAATGCTTATAAAATCGGTCCTATTTAAGATAGAAAAGTGATATTTGGTCAGTATATAGGTCTCTAAGAGTCTTTAACATTTTGTGAAAAGAAACGTCATATGACGTCACGTGACGTCATTATATGATAATGTATTTTTAATATTAACAAGAGTATTTCTATATGTTGAAATTATCGAAGGGCAATGAAAATTTAATGACAAATGATTCAGACGCTGATATTTCGATTTCAATGATTTTCAGAAGCCTATGACGTCATATGACGTCACATTTGAAATTGACTACAAAAGTTTGTACACGGTCCAGAGCCATTATTAATGGGCCGATTTTCATCAAATTTTCACAGAGTGTGTATATTACGTTCTTATTGTGTATGCCGGTGTCCGTTTTTCAAAATTCGAAAAGTTCAAGCATATATGGCGGATCCAAGATTCGAACCAATGACGTAGGTCTCTGGGTGTCTTAACAATTATGTGAAAATAAACGTCACGTGACGTCATTTGTTTATTATTATTATTCTTTTCTTCTTCCTAACTAAACGCTTATTTTAATATGTTGCAATAGTCCTAGGACGATGAAATGTTTATGGGTTATTAGGCACGTGAGGAAATTTTGATTTCACCCCTACTGCATATATGTAGCCATATCTCAATAAATATCGATTTTTGTAAATATATGTATGAATAAAAATTATAGCTGAATAATTGACGTTTCCAAAGATATTTAGTTTAATAAAATTGGTTTACGCAATACAAAGTTATAAGCAAAAAAACTAAATGAAATGAAGCTAATTATGCTGATAATATGCTGTTTTCTTGAGGTTTAACAGTCAATATCTCAGAAACGACTGAAGATAAGTTTATACATTATGCGTATAAAATGTAGCATGTTTTAAGAGCTTTCTAACGGTACCAAGTTTATTGAAATTGGACTTCATATAAGAAAGTTACATGGAAAATAAGATATTTCATAATCATGCATCATAAAAATATGGAAAAGGTCACGCGCAGGGGTCACCAAGCTTAAATACTTGCGCAACGACTTAAAAAAAAAAAAAAAAAAAAAAAAAAAAAATGCAATTGATGGGCTATATCTTGATTTTGTTGTTTTTTTGTTTTTTTTGTCGAATGTTGACTGTTTCCAAAATAAGCATTGAAGTTAATACATGTACAACGGCACAAGACAAAAATCCGTATTTGCAACACTATGTAGCTAGCGAGCAGTTTGCAAGCCTTGAAAAATTCACACGCAGCCCCACATTTTAGACCATCTAAAAACTGCATTCTTATGCTAACGATATTCATATTGCATCAGTTTGTAGGCTGGGATGTTACCTTTCAAAATATCACCATAGTTCGAAATTCCAGGAATTTATGGCAAAACTACGGAAGCCCAAACACGCCAAAATCGCTAAATACGTTTAACTACGTTACAGGTGTCGAAAGGATATAGCACTATACAAATATTCAATACTTCTTCCTACTGAGGCTAAAATTAAACAAGGTTACAACTGAGCTGGAGTGATGAAATTCTATGTGTGATGAAAGTTAGAAACTTACATTTGAACACTGATTCATTTTTCTTTCATGTCATATGACATAGTATAAATTTTGTATGTAAACTACATGTGCAAGATATGGGCGGACTTTTAAAAATTCAGAATGTTCTATTTTATTTTATATAGAAATAGAGGAGATAGAAAGTTGCAATTTGGACAGATTATCTATTATGTCATCTTCTATATATATTCTATATAAAGCAGATGTTGCAGAAAGTCCTATCATTCGTTTAAACGAATGACATCTAGTTATTAGGGCTTTCTGCCTCAAGCAGAAAGTCCTATTGGGTTTGTTCTGTTTTTTTATTATTCTTATTCTTTTTTTCTTCCTCTTGTATTTGTGTTTATTTTGATGTGTTGCCAATGGCCCAGAACAATGAAAATTTTATGGCATATATTTCAAACCATGAGCTTTTGGATGCAATGAATTTCATATTCATATGACGTCATATAACGTCAGATTTGACGTCAGGTGAAAAAGATTGTACGCGGTCTACAGCCATTATTTCTGGACCGATTTTCATCAAAATTTCACAGAATATGTATGTTACGCTGTAGTTGTGCATCCCGGTGTCCTTTTTTCAAAATTCGAAAAGTCCATGGTTCTATAGCGAATCCAAGATTCGAACCAAGGTCGTAAATTTTTAAATGCTTATAAAATCTGTCCTATTTAAGAAAGAAAGTTGATATTTAGTCAGTATATAGGTCTCTAGAAGTTTTAAACATTTTGTGAAAATAAATGTCATATGACGTCACGTGACGTCTCATATGATAATGTATTTCTAATATTAACAAGAATATTTCTATATATTGATATTGTCGAAGTGCAATGAAAATTTAATGACACATGCTTCAAACGCTGAAATTTTGATTTCTATGATTTTCATATGCCTATGACGTCATATGACGTCACATTTGAAATATGCTACAAAAGTTTGTACGCGGTCTACAGCCATTGTTTGTAAACCGAATTTCACAGAATATGTATGTTACGCTCTAGTTGTGCATCCCGGTGTCAGTTTTTCAAAATTCGAAAAGTCCAAGGTTCTATATCGATTCCAAGATTCGAACCAAGGTCGTTAATTTTCAAATTCTTATAAAATCGGTCCTATTTGAGATAGAAAGATGATATTAGGTCAGTATATAGGTCTCTGGGAGTCTTAAACATTTTGTGAAAATAATTGTCATATGACGTCACGTGACGTCATTATATGATAATGGATTTCTAATTCTAACAAGATTATTTCTATATGTTGAAATTTTTGAAGGGTAATGAAAATTTTTTGCCGAATGCTTCAGATGCTGAAATTTCGATTTCAATGATTTTCAGAAGCCTATGACGTCATATGACGTCACATTTGAAATTGACTACGAAAGTTTGTACACGGTCCAGAGCCATTATTAATGGGCCGATTTTCATCAAACTTTCACAGAATGTGTATATTCAGTTCTAGTTGTGCATCTCGGTGTCCCTTTTTCAAAATCCGAAAAGTCCATGGTTCTATAGCGATTTCAAGATTCGAACCGAGGTCGTAAATTTTTAAATGCTTATAAAATCAGTCCTATTTCAGATAGAAAAGTGATATTTGGTCAGTATATAGGTCTCTAAGAGTCTTAAAGATTTTGTGAAAATAAACGTCATATGACGTTACATGACGTCATTATATGATAATGTATTTCTAATATTAACAAGAGTATTTCTATATGTTGAAATTGTCGAAGGGCAATGAAAATTTAATGACAAATGATTCAGACGCTGAAATTTCGATTTCAATGGTTTTCCGAAGCCTATGACGTCATATGACGTCACATTTGAAATTGACTACAAAAGTTTGTACACGGTCCAGAGCCATTATTAATGGGCCGATTTTCATCAAATTTTCACAGAATGTGTATATTACATTCTTATTGTGTATACCCGTGTCCGTTTTTCAAAATTCGAAAAGTCCAAGCATATATGACGGATCCAAGATTCGATCCAATGACGTCAATATTTAAATGCTTATAAAAACTGTCCTATTTGAGATAGAAAGTTGAAATTTTGTCAGTTAGTAGGTCTCTGGGTGTCTTAACAATTATGTGAAAATAAACGTCATATGACGTCACGTGACGTCATTTGTTTATTATTATTATTCTTTTCTTCTTCCTAACTAAACGCTTATTTTAATATGTTGCAATAGTCCTAGGACGATGAAATTTTTATGGGTTATTAGGCACGTGAGGAAATTTTGATTTCACCCCTACTGCATATATGTAGCCATATCTCAATAAATATTGTAAATATATGTATGAATAAGAATTATAGCTGAATAATTGACGTTTCCAAAGATATTTAGTTTATTAAAATTGGTTTACGCAATACAAAGTTATAAGCAAAAAAACTAAATGAAATGAAGCTAATTTTGCTGATAATATGCTGTTTTCTTGAGGTTTAACAGTCAATATCTCAGAAACGACTGAAGATAAGTTCATACATTATCCGTATAAAATGTAGCATGTTTTAAGAGCTTTCTAACGGTACCAAGTTTATTGAAATTGGACTTCATATAAGAAAGTTACATGGAAAATAAGATATTTCATAATCATGCATCATAAAAATATGGAAAAGGTCACGCGCAGGGTCACCAAGCTTAAATACTTGCGCAACAACTTTAAAAAAAAAAAAAAAAAAAAAAATCAAATTGGAATTGATGGGCTATATCTTGATTTTGTTGTTTTTTTTTGTTGTTTTTTTTTTTGTCGAATGTTGACTGTTTCCCAAATAAGCATTGAAGTTCATACATGTACAACGGCACAAGACAAAAATCCGTATTTGCAACACTATGTAGCTAGCGAGCAGTTTGCAAGCCTTGAAAAATTCACACGCAGCCCCACATTTTAGACCATCTAAAAACTGCATTGTTATGCTAACGATATTCATATTGCATCAGTTTGTAGGCTGGGATGTTACCTTTCAAAACATCACCATAGTTCGAAATTCCAGGAATTTATGGCAAAACTACGGAAGCCCAAACACGCCAAAATCGCTAAATACGTTTAACTACGTTACAGGTGTCGAAAGGATATAGCACTATACAAATATTCAATACTTCTTCCTACTGAGGCTAAAATTAAACAAGGTTACAACTGAGCTGGAGTGATGAAATTCCATGTGTGATGAAAGTTAGAAACTTACATTTGAACACTGTTTCATTTTTCTTTCATGTCATATGACATAGTATAAATTTTGTATGTAAACTACAGGTGCAAGATATGGGCGGACTTTTATTAAAATTCACAGAATGTGTTCTATTTGTGCTATTTTATATAGAAATAGAGGAGATAGAAAGTTGCAATTTGGACAGATTATCTATTATGTCATCTTCTATATATACTATATAAAGCAGATGTTGCAGAAAATCCTAGGCGATAAATTTTTATGGCTTATTAGTCACGTGAGGAAATTTTGATTTCAATGATTTTCAGCACCCTATGACGTCACATGACGTCACAGCTAAAAATAGTGAAAAATGGTGTTCGCGCTCTACAGCCGTCATTTATGGTCGGATTTTCTTCAAATTTTTACAGATGGTACATCTTGAATCAAAGGTGTGCATATCCTGTCAGCTAACCGAAATTCCGAAAGACCGAAGTTCTGTGGCTTAAATAAGATTCGAACATAGGACCGAAAATTTCATTTTAGGATAAAAGAGCTTCAGGATGAGATAGAAAGTTGAAACTTACACAGTTTGCAGTTCTGCAGAATTTCTACAAATATTTTGAGGCGTGACGTCATATGACGTCATGTGACGTCATAAGCATACTTCTTAATTTTCATTTTAGGGCAATGATTTCGACATGATGCCAGTTGTTCAGAATAATGAAAATTTCAGAGTTATGAAAGGAAAGTATGCGCTTTTGAACAAAAGCATCTTCAGTACCCTATGACGTCATGTGACGTCACAGCTAAAAATAGTGAAAAAAGGTGTTCGCGCTCTACAGCCGTCATTTATGGTCGGATTTTCTTCAAATTTTCACAGATGGTACATCTTGAATCAAAGGTGTGCATATCCTGTCAGCTAACCGAAATTCCGAAAGACCGAAGTTCTGTGGCTGAAATAAGATTCGAACATAGGACCGAAAATTTCATTTTAGGATAAAAGAGCTTCAGGATGAGATGGAAAGTTGAAACTTACACAGTTTTGCAGTTCTGCAGAATTTCAACAAAAATTTTGAGTCGTGACGTCATATGATGTCATGTGACGTCATAAAGCAAACTTCTTCTTTTTCATTTTAGGGAAAATGTTTTGGGACATGATCCCAAGTTGTTCAAAATAATAAAAATTTCAGTTTTTATGAAAGAAAAAATTTTTGTTTTTGAAAAAAAAGCATCTTAAAGCACCCTATGACGCCCACATGGTAAAAAGCAAAAAATAGTGAAAAATTTGTTTTTGGGCGCTCTACAGCCGCCCATTTTTTAAACCCAAATTTGCCCTTGATTTTTTCACAAAATGAAATGGTTTGGGGACTTTGTTGTGCAGGATTATTTAATTTTGCAACATTTTAAAAAGCCCCCAAGGACTATGGCTGCCAAAGTTTCGAATTTTGGGGCCCTTAAAAATTTATTTAAGTTTTTCGAAAAATCAGATAAGCTAGAAACTTAAAATTTTGGGACAGAACATGGGGGTCTTATAAATTTTTACAGCTTGAAAAGACGGGAGGGTGGGTAGGGA
>CM037783.1:21730664-21767386 GCA_021229015.1 Solen grandis | reverse complement strand
TTTTCTTTGACTAATTTTACAATAACCATTGGGAATTTGGCAAAGTATATAATAACCAATGAAAAGCCTAAGTTTATTCCACTTTCACAGAAAGTCAGGGTGAAAATAAACGGCCTAACAGCCGAAAAATCATCATCACTTAGTGTTTAGACAGAAAAAATAGAACGTTGTAAAAAGGAGGGGAATCTAAATAATTTTATAGATGTCTAAATATAGCCCCAAAATGTTTTCCGATGACTAAATGTGCTTACATTTTACAGCGTTGCAAGCAACTCCGTTCAAAGATGACGTGGCCAGTTATTGTTGAAACATAGAATGTGAACGGCAACGATTATTATGATGGTGGTGATGATGATGATGATGATGATGATGATGATGATGACAACGATGGTTGGTGGTGATGATGGTGATTGTTTTGGTGGAATAAGTTTTTTTCGTTTTGTTTTTTGTCTGGATAATATACATTTTAGACTGCAATAGGAAATTTTAAGGTAATTTCATCTAGAGACATCGATCTATGCAATCGTGCTCGAGATGTTGCTATTGAACCTGATAGTACCTGTATAATTAAAGCATAACGTTAAATTTGCATTGGTTTTGTTTAAATTTATTGACGTTTTGCCATTTTTTTTACTGTCGTGGGGTAATCCTAAGTCAACAAACTTTACCCTGCTTAGTTATTAACATATACTTAGACACAGATTAATCTCAAAAATAAAATGTGATGGTCAAAGGGAGATAACAGAGACATCACTACTGTTACGGCTAACAACAATAATCTCCCAATTATCAGTTACATATTTGTTATACAGTATAATATTTGTTAGTATTTGTAATTCTTTTTCATCAAATGCTCGTTCACTCCCTATTATTATTTCTATGAGCGTTTTAAATTGACATGTTTAATATTCTAACTTAAAACAAATGCGTGCCGATCTAATGCAATGGTTCGCTTTTAATTCTTAAGATAATTAACTCCTTTTTCTTCTTTGAAAAGGAAACGAAACAGGAGAAATATTTGTAAACAGGTAAATCGACAGGATACTCTCAAAATATCCTATATATTAAGGTATATACATGGTGATTATCGTCGGGTAACCCACTGCTGATAACGATGCTCTCCATCGAATGGAGAGTAATGGAATGAATCGACCGTCGGTATCCGACGCGGTACTTTAATATATATATATATATATATCCCACTGAAAATATGTATTCAATAATGTTAAATTGTTAAAAACATTAAATTTTAAAAACAAAACGTTTATTCAATCCATAGAAAAAATGTGTGTTCTAAAAAAGAGAAGTAATAAACTTCATAAAATATTATTTTCTTCTAAGTTCATAGCGCTCACGTTTTCTTCTGAAATAGTAACTAAATAAATAGTCTATGCTAACAAACCCTCCGTGTTTTCTCATTAATATCACCATCGATTGGGAAACAGGTTCTTACAACGTCCCACGTTGGGCGCCAAATGTCACAGGGTGAAAAATAATATATAGCCTGACCGGGACTCGAACCCGGGGCCTTTTGCTTACATGGTGAATGCTCTACCGACTGAGCTACCCGGTCGCTTACATATCATTCTCCCCTATTGTGAGTTACCGGTACTGTGACATTATCCCCCCTCCATTTAAGAATTCGTCCCTGGATTCTAGGAGTTATAGGGTAAATATAACCATGTGCAGGTGTCTTAGACATACCTAGCACCGATGCCACAGTCCCACGTTGTGCGCCATGTGGTAACGGGGTCATGGAGAACAACAACTCATGGGTTCTCTTTCATACATTTATTCGAGTATAAATCATACTTAATATTGTTAGAGGGCCTGGAAACAGATTACAAAACAATAATAAATACAAATGAATTGGATTCAGGCAATTCAAAATAGCAGATGCGTTGAAATAAAAATACATCTCAAAAATATATCATAGTATCTCAGGATATAAATTATAGCACTTACCAGCACTAACTTATTAGAACGACACTACGCCTCTAGTCTACAATAAAGTGGGATACATTGATCCTGACTTTGGGAAAGTCTGATTCCGAAGTGACAGAACAGAAGGGAAATTCATATTTATATGGTCAGAGACAAAGGATTAAAATCTCACTCACTCAACAATCACCAAAACCATGCACGCTGTACAAACATAATCAGTTGACATAACACAGTTCACAGTGACAGGACATGATGCACATGAACAGTTCACATGCCAGAGATACAAACATAATCAGTTGACATAACACAGTTAACAGTGACATGACATTGTGCACATGAACAGTTTACAACTCACAACAGACAAGACAAAACAATACAATACAAAATAAACAAGCATATCAATTTAACAAAGACTCCTTTACAATATACTAATCCCTCTCGACGGTTCTTGGGTTGGACCAGTACTTTGTGCCCGGGAAGGCCATAGCTAGCGGCCTGGTCATAGTATTAATCTAACCAGCGAGACTCCTATATCGGGATGTAATTTACTACCAGCCAGACATTTACATCCGGTCTGTAATTAACCCTAGTGTTGCGCCACCCAGCCCCCACAAGGATTTAGTTGATTGAAAATGTGTATGTATGATGGTAAGAAATGTGTATAGAATTTTTATCTGACAACGAAAACACAAGAAATTGCATACAAAGTACGAAAACGAAAACCAAGTAGGGCTTAGAACACTTGAAAACAATGAGAAACCGATGGTATGTAGAGGGTCTGCCTGTACTAAATGCAGAGAGCCTGCATGTGCGTCAAAAAGTGGTTTGCAGAGAGACCTCCCGTACACCAACAGAACCGAAAGTAGGAAGTAGTATCAAGAAATCTTTATAAATATAGGGCAATTCATCGGTATCCTTTCGAAGAATTTACATAAATTCAAAGAGAAAACGTATGAATAAGAATAACTTCATATTATGACGTAACCAATGCAATAACTCGCTTAAGTCTGTAGAAAATGCCGGAATTGTGATCCATGTTGGTACATCACTAAACAGTTTGTCCCAGTTTTGGATCTAGTCGCTGATAATTGAAAGGAGGACACGCATATACACAGCAAATATACTCTAATGTTCCGTGCAATACTTAATTTGAACAACTCACCTGTTTTAGGTGACCACATGTCTTTTTCATGGCCCTCCGTCCATCGCGCATTTTGGTACCGTATGTTGCATGTAATAAAAAAAACATGTCCTACCTGTTAGATCTAACTAGGATGACTTAAGATCGGATAGAGAGAAAGAGTATACCAAACATTCGAATGACGCAATATTGTCATGTTGACGTCATGTTTTATTTCTTAGTTAAAGGAGGACCACTTCTTAACGTTATGTAAGTTAAAGGGGGATTGACAATTGTAAAATGTCCTTTCGAGACATTTGGGTTGGCCCTGAAAAGGGCCGTTTTGTTTCTTATTAATTGTGGTCTATACCACACGTTGTACAGTCCCATCCCATCACATATCTCTTCATCCATCCTGCAAGGAGATGCAAATGACAACGGGTTAGATCCTTGTCACCTATGAAGTTCAGGCTGTCTCCCGATCCCTGTAGTAGGGTAGATGGTACATCTTCAAAGGTAACTGACAGGTAATTAGGGAGATCTCCCCTTTTTATAAGAGTGAGATATTGAATACACACCTCAACTCGGTCGTGATAGCTGTCTGGGTCGCTCTCTTGTTCCTCATAGCTGGGATTGTCGAGGAACAATTTTAGTAAGTCTGGGGTGGACATACGTGTGTACGGTCTCATGTTGCACTCATGAATAATAAAGTATAGAGTATGTGCACTGTTTTATAGCACCGGATTGATCTACTTTCTTGTGTTGGCGCACACCAATCAGAGAACGTTATTTTTCATCCAATAAAAAAGATGATGTGTTCGACGTTGACCTGAGTTGGATAGCATTGCCTTTGGCCTTGACCTGAAGTGGATTGACCTACTAACCTACTTTTTCTTGACTATAAATTGTGTAATGCTGTGTATGTATTCATTCTTCACCATGAAGTTCCTTCGTAAGTTATTCCGACGTGCAAGGAAGGCGTTACGAAAGGAGAAGAAAGTAGAAGTCAAGGAAGAGGGTATTAAGGAAGAGGGTGTCAACTTGTACCCGAGTTTACCCCCTTTGCCATTGTACCCGGATTTGTCAGGGTTTTACCTGGCATATCCAGAAGCCAGCAGGCATTACTGGCGGTATTTGTATTTGAGTGAGTGCTAGACACTTCTCAATAAATAACGGTCCTTTTCAGGACCATTACAATGATGTAGAAAGGATAACTAATACAATTGTCATATGATTTTTTTTTATTGGGATTAACAACAAACATGAGTCATACAGCAACAATGAATTAAACGTGGGTCATACAGCAAATAATGAACATAACACAACTTTGTTTTCGAGTGTAGTGTTCAAATGTCACATTTTTCGTTTCTTAGCTGGTCGGTTACACTCTGTACTGCTTGTTGATGGGTTAGCCTCAGGACACACGATGCATGTGTTGACGCTTCTCTTGCGTTTCTTGGGTTTAACGGTAGGTTTCTCCAACTCAGAGACAGCTTCTAGTAACTCAACATCACTGTCCGTCTGTGGCACTGTCTCAACTACGTCCATTTTCTGCATTTCACTGTCCGCCTGTGCGTTTACTGTAGGTACAGTACTATTCATTCCTTTCTTAGGACAAGCGGATGCAAAGTGGCCTTGTTCGTGACAGCTGTAGCAGACTGCAGGTTTTGGGCAATTAGAAACAAAATGTCCCGGTTCATGACAATGGTAGCACACCCGTACTGTTTGAGGTGTTGAAGCTTTCTTCGTACATGCCGATGCATAATGCCCCTTTTCCTGACAGCGGTAGCATGTCACTTGTCTTTCTGTTTCTAGTCTGATCAGCTTGTCACTGATAGCTTGTAGTTGTCCTTTCACCCAGAACTCAAATGTATTGCAGGTCATTCTGAACAGAGCAGTCTGAATCAGGTTTGAGAGTGATGAAGTGGACGGGTCACACCGCACTTTATAGGCCTGAGATCAGGTGGGCGGAGCTTAGATGTATAAAAAAGCTTTGCTCACTTACTTATAATCACAACGATGTCGAGTAGTGAAGAAAGCAGCGATGATGAGCCACCTGCAAAAAAGACCAAGAGTGATATACGGGAATATTATTCCATACAGCCACGGTCACAGAGAACTTCAAGAAAGTTTAAAACGAATGGCCACGTGTACGATGTTACATTTGAAAGATATAAAAAACCGTTTGAATTTACACATCAACTTTTCAATGACATGGTGAAACAGTTATACAGAGAAGCACGGGTCAATGACAACGATCAAATTCGTATCTCGATAAATCATCCTGACCTAGCATTTGGTATCCACATTCCATTCGGGAATGCAACACACATTTCAGGAGATACGCTGTTGAACGAAATAGAGAAAGTATCACAAGATTCATGACGGGCATCTCCAGTTAGAAATGACACATGTCATTATGCCCGAGGGAGGTGAAAGAACAAAAAGAACGTTTGGATCGCACCTAAGCATTGAGAACATGTCCAAAGTCAAACGAGGTATGGTGAAGATAGACAATGTTCACGACAGTATGTGCTTGGCACGATCAATTGTGGTAGGGATATGTAAACTTAATAAAACGGACGACTCAGCCTGGAAGAAGCGATGGAATTTGATGAGACAATCTGTAAAATTACTTCAAAGCCAAGAAGCCAAGACATTGTTAGATAGTGTGGGCATTAGTCCAAATCAACCTTGTGGTATAGAAGAATACAAGAAGATTTAAGCCCACCTTTATCCAGACTATGTGATCAAAGTGTGGCCACAATTTGAGAAAATGGACGTGTTGTTCAATTACCCACCTCTGACAGACAAAAGCAAAGTGATTCACATTTATCATCATGATAAACATTATGATTGCATTACATCGATCACTGGTTTCCTGGGATGCAGCTACTTCTGTGAACACTGTAACTACGGTTATAATAACAGAGAAGCTCACTTGTGCAAGAACATTTGTCTGTGTTACGCCTCGACACTATGCCCAAAAGAAGGATTCTTTCCATGTGGTCACTGTGGTAGAACATTTCATAGTCAGAAATGTTTTGATCAGCACAGAGCGAAACCAGGAAAATCAACAAAAAACATCTGTGAAAGTGTATGGAATTGCAAGACCTGTGGTCAAATGGTTGTGGGCACAAAGAAGAACCATCTCTGTCCTGGCACTAAAAAATGCAAGTATTGCAAGAAAGTTGTGGATGCAGAACATCAGTATTATATCCCCACGTACAAAGAACCAGAGAACATGAAGTCACCGACTGTACCTTTCATCTTCTTTGACTTTGAGTGCCGATTTGATTTGGGTGAACATATACCAAACTTTTGTGTTGCTCAGCGTGCTTGTGGAGACTGTATGTGTCAATCCATGAAAAGCCCGTGTCAGAAATGTGAAGCTGTGAATAAGCCTAGAGAAAAACTATTTCGTGGTAACAACACTTTGTCAGAATTTTGTGCATGGCTGTTTCAACTCAGTCACAAAGGTACCACAGTGATTGCTCACAACTCACAAGGATACGATTCACAGTTTATTTTGAGGCACTTACTGACACATGATACAGCCAAACCAGAATTGATCATGAATGGAAGCAAACTTTTAATGATGAAAGCCCGTCAAGTGAGATTCATCGACTCACTGAGTTTTCTCAACATGCCTTTGTCCGATTTCCCCGACACGTTTGGATTGACTGAGATGGCAAAAGGATGGTTTCCATTTTATGCCAACACGGATGAATACCAAGACTACATTGGAGACCCGTACATTTTTACAGACCCAACAGCATGAAACCTGACAAGAGAGAAGCGTTTCTGAAATGGTACAATGCAAAAGTGGCACCAAAGGCTGTGTTTCACTTTCAGTTAGAAACGCAAAAGTACTGCAAATCAGATGTGGACATCTTGAGACGAGGTTGTGGAGAGTTTAGGAAAGAACTGTTGGCCAGTGACCAAATTGATCCGTTCCTGGAAGCGACCACTCTAGCTCAAGTGTGCAACAAAGCTTGGCGTAAAAATTCAATGCCTCCAAAGACCTTGGCTGTAATCTCTGATGACGGATATCCAAACAAAACTCGATATTCAATCAAAGGGATTCGTTGGATAGAAACAACTGCTTCCATTGAGAATAAGCACATTCGCCATGCATTAAATGGAGGTGAAGTACAAATTGGGCCCTATTACGTTGACGGATTCCACAAAGAGACAAACACCGTATACGAATTCATAGGGTGCTGGACACACGGATGTCCAAAATGTTACCCAAGGAGAGACAGTGTGAACGGTTACACACTTCAAACTCTGGAGCAGTTATACAATGCCACAACCTTTCGGTTGAAAGACTTGGCACAACAAGGTTACAACACAGTTGTAATGTGGGAATGTGACTTTGATCAGAAATGCAAGATTGAACCAGAATACAGAGATACTGTGAACCGTTTCTTTCCCTTCCAAGAACCTATTATACCTCGGGATGCTTTGTTTGGTGGACGAACCAATGCCGTTCAATTGCACCATGAAGTGGATACAACCACCAAGGAAGAAATTAAGTATGCTGACATTTGCTCACTGTATCCATTCGTGAACAAGTACAAAGCATACCCCGTGGGACATCCCAACATCTTAAGTCAAGAGATGACTGATATAAAGAACATTGGAATGTACAAGGGACTCATCAAATGTCGTGTATTGCCACCACAAGACCTGTGGCTACAAGTCCTACCTATTCACTGTAACAAGAAAATGATCTTTACACTGTGCCGTACCTGTGCTGAGGAAGAGTGTGAAAAATGCAACCACACTCTGTACAAACGCATGTTGACAGGTACTTGGACCCATGTGGAAATAGCAAAAGCTCTTGAGGTAGGATACCAATTGGTAGACGTCTTCCACATCTGGCACTGAGACACATGGAGTAAAGATGTGTATAAACAGTATATTAACAAATACTTGAAATTGAAACAAGAAGCAAGTGGTTACCCTAATTGGGTAAAAACAGAAGATGATGAAGCCCGCTTTAAACAGAATTACTTTCAGATAGAGGGTATCTGGCTCGACAACGTGAAAAAGAACAAAGGAAAAAGAGCGTTTGCCAAAACCATGTTGAACTGTTTTTGGGGTAAGAATGCACAAAACAATGTTCAAACCAAAACTGAGTATGTGACTAAGGTGAACCGGTTGTATGACCTACTCTCCGACCGTCATGTCACTGTGCAGTTTGCCGAGATTTTCGATCATGACAACTTCATGTTGGTGAATTACTCGGATGAAACAGACGCAACACAGCCCCATTCATCTTCAAATCCAGTGGTAGCTGCCTTCGTTACGTCCTATGCTCGACTTGAACTTTACACCCAGTTGGAAAAACTGGATCGGGTACTGTATTTTGACACAGACAGTTGTATGTACATCTATGACCCTGAAAAGTACAACATTCCAATTGAAGAGAGTCAGTTGGGAAAGTGGACAGATGAAGTACCACATGGACGCATTGTCAAATTCGTGGCATTAGGGCCAAAATACTATGGGTATGAATATATCGATGAAAAAGGAAATCGACATCAGAAATGCAAAGTAAAAGGCATCAATTTGGATTACAATGCTAGTCAGAAAGTCAATTTTAAGACTATGGTCGAGTGTGTACAAGATCGCAAACATTACAAGACAGTCATCGAATATGAATCCCGAATCAAGAGACATAGAAATCGCAAAGTGATCAGTGAGACACAGACCAAGACGTTCCGCTCGGTGTATACAAAACGCGTGGTCGTGGACAAATATAAGACAGTGCCAAACGGTTACCAACCTTCATAACCACTTGGCTTGTGATCGTGTGCATAGCCTGAACGGTGGTGGAAACAAACGGAGATTCACGATGAGCACTCTACCAGTAGAAATACAACAGATGATCTACAGACATCTCGTTGAAGCTAATAAGAAACCTGCTGCATTTTGCAACGAGTTATTTTTTACTTGGGCACAGCGCATTGGAAACAGAATAATTCACCAGACGATGCAGGATCCCTCCTGTTTAAACCAAGTTTATGATATCTTTAGTGATGTACGAGAGCGTGATCTTCCAAGCAGCTATAAAAGTTTGGTCATTCAACGGATTTTTGCCATTTACAACCTGCTACGTAACCTGATCTCTGACGTGTGGTACATATACATTGATACCATAAACATTGATACAGTGGAGAAACTGAACCGTTTTGATGAGCGTATGTATCTCAGATTTGCGATTAACAACCGGAACGACACGCCAGAGGATATACGTGCCATTTTACTGACTCCAGAACCTATCACTTGTGAACAAGTGTTTAACGTTTTTGGTAAACAGTGCGCCGCAATATTCAAACAAACGAGGCCAAATCCTAGTGAACAGTTCTTTCATTATCCCGATTTCAACAACTTAGAAAGGTTTGAGTTGGGAGACGAATCCCTCTGGGACACCTACAAAATAAGATACTACGCAGAGTACTTGCAAGACGAATGACGTAGCCAAAAAGGAAAACAGGAAAAAAACATAACTCCAATTCGGAATCCATGGCGTAGAGCTGTGCTGTTGGCTGTGCGTGTACTTGGAATTCAATCAGAACAGGCGTTAAGACAATCCGAGGAACTGTTTGACGAAGTGCGCATGGCTTTAAATGCTATGGGATATACCATGATATTGCCGGAATGGATGATGTATAAAGAAAGACTGATTCATGATGTGTGTCATAGTTTACATTTTTGACTGATGTTGTTCAAGTGTTTATTTGCTATGATGTATAAAATAAAATGTTGTCATGTCAATGCTGTTATTATTTCTTAGACCATCATGGAAAGTAGTTTACTTTTTCAACATCCTAGTAACATTTTCATCTCAGGGCCAAGTGGTTCAGGAAAAACTCAATTTGTAAAAACACTTATTGAGTACAAAACCGAATTATTTCATGTGGTACCACAACACATCGTCTGGTGTTACAAAGAATGGCAAAGTGCCTACGCACAGTTACAAGAACGTGAAGCTATCAAATTCATTCAGGGTATCCCTGAGGATGATGAAGAGATAGTAGACGATACAACCTTACCACATCTCGTCATATTTGATGATATGTTAGGAGAAAAAGATGAGGAGAAAATTAAATTATGGTTCACACGAAAGGGACACCATAGAAATGCCACTGTCATTTACATCACACAAAACATGTTCCAACAATCCAAGGCTAGCCGTACCATCAGCTTGAATGCACACTACATGGTATTATTTCAAAACACAAGAGATAAAGGTCAGATCAAAACACTTGCGAACCAAATACAACTAACCCATTTGGTGATGGCGTATCAAGATGCAACCTCTACACCTCATGGATATCTTATCATTGACTTTCATCCAAGAACACCCGAACTGAATCGTTTAAGAACAGATGTGTTCCATCGGTGGGTAACAGGTGAAGATCGAGGACCGATCGTCTACACTACAGTATAAAATGACTGGAACATGACACCCGATCATCATTAAGGATACAGCTACCATGGAAAACACACCACATACAGTGATCAAAGCTCTAGAATCATTGAGTCGGGAAAAGAACCCAACGAAACGACAAGAGCTGGTAGAATCAGGATTAGCAGAGATGGTAAAATGGTTCACCTTAGCTGCACGACTCATCTTAGAGAAAAAAGTAACCGTGCCAAAACAGACGATGAATTTTATGGAACGCAACAAAGACAATTTAAGACAGTTAGCTGATCAACATGTGGATCTGACCACAAAACGACAACTTATTTTAAAACCTGGTGGTGGAGGTTTCCTTGGGGGCACCATCATTCGTACCCTGCTTCGATGGAACGGGACCAAAGCTGTGAGAAAATTTGGTTCAGTAGCAAGAAAACAACCACCCAGACGAAAGTCACCAGCCAGGAAACGGTCACGACAACAACCACGAAAACGGCCAACCAAACGCAAGTCACCAGTAAGGAAACAAAAAAGGAAGAAGCAGGCATTGCCTCATGACCGATTTGTCACTGTAAGAAGGAAACGCTCTGTATCAACTGGAACACCAAAAGTCTCCCCCATACTGATTCGACGTGATGTTACATCAGGGACATCATCCAAAGCATCACCACTTGTGGCCCAATTCTCTCCACTGACCTCATCTACTCCCCGTTCTAATAGAAGTTCGATGAGGTCTGGGTTGGCTACACCACAAGGATCAATGACGGTTTCTCCAAACCCTACAGTTCGACGACAATTTTTTGACCTTTCCAATTCTTCAAGTGGGCGTTCATCATCATCATCATCATCATCAAGATTTTCACCAATCCCAAGTCTCCATTCCCCTTTACCTACTGCCGTTACTGCGATGAGAAATTCAGGACCACTGAGTAGTGCTGGCAATATCGCTTTACAAGCCCTTCAACAGTGGTATAAATAAAAGAGACCAAACATTTCATCATCATTTGTCATCATGAAGCGCAAACAACCACTCGTTCGCAAACATGGCAAAATGTTGCTTGCTTTGACAGAAGCCTTGCCAAAATTTCGAAAGAAGATTATTCAAGAAGCACAAAAAGAATTGGTGGATTGTATTGCTGACTGTTGTCACAACATTTTAAAAGGCAATGTACCACTGTCAGAGGCTCAGAAGCGTCGATTGCATTCTAAGAGACAACAGCTCCGACAGTTAGCGACCAAGAAAGTATTAGTTCGAAAAAAGAAAATCATTCTCAATCAGAAAGGTGGTTTTCTACCCTTGTTGGCACTTGCACCACTCTTAGCCAAACCAATTATACCTCTTGCTGGTGAAATCATTCGGAAAATATGAAGAAGATGGCCTATGTTCCAGTTCGGTTGTTGGAAGAGATGAATCGATGGAAGAAGGAACAACGACCTCGGTTACCCCCATCCCCTCAAGTGAGTCAGACTTCATCATTACAGAAAGAAATGAATCAAGTTCTTGACGACAATAAATTGTCTGAGTCAGAAAAAGCACAACAATTTGGAGAAGTATTACATCGCTTTCAAGTGTCACATAAAAAAGCACTCAAACCCTCCAGACCACACCTGGCTGAGAAAACAACGGGTACAGTGACTGAAAAGAAAGAGGAAAAACCGATGACCTTGAAAGATCAAATTCTAGACAGTGTTCCAACGACCATGCGGCGAAAAGCTACTCTCTTGTTAAACATGCTGAAAGACCATCCTCACTTAAGTTGGGATGAACATTGCCTGTTAGAATATGATGGAAAACCCGTTGAAGGTTCAAATATTATTGATCTGGTCAATGATGTACTTCGACGGCGGAAAGGGTCAAATCCACGAGGATGGGAACAATTTTCTAGAGGACTGAGAGAGGTCAACATCCCACAAGAAGTCGTGGGCAATAAACGTCGATGGAATTTCATACAAACACCAGATGATGATGAAGAAGAAGAGGAGGAAGAGGTGGATGAATTTTATGATAGTTTTGCCTACGCACCTACATCAAAGAAACGAAAACCTATTAAAAAGGAAGAACCCGAGGAGATATTAGCCCATTCGTCATGGGACGCCTACTAAAGAAGGACAAATGTACTTGATACTGATAATCCTACGAGTTTTGGAGGAATTCAGGGACTCTACAAGGCAGCGAAAAAACAGCTGAAATCTATCACTTTAGAGGATGTACGAGACTGGTTGAGAAGTCAAAGAACCTACACGTTGCATAAAACAATACGACGAAAATTTCGACGTCGACAGACTGTGGTAGGAGGTATCGATCATCAATGGCAAGCTGATCTCGCAGATATGGAACGTATGTACAAAGAGAATTCACCATATCGCTACTTACTATGTGTCATTGATGTGTTTTCAAAATATGCTTGGGTAATACCCATCGTAGACAAAACTGGAAAGACACTCATCCAAGCCTTTCAGTCTATTCTAAAAGAAGGTCGAAAACCACTCTCTTTGCAAACAGACAAAGGCCGAGAATTTTTGAACAAAGAATTTCAGAAGTTTCTTGACAAGTATGACATTCATTTCTTCACGTCTGAAAACCCAGAAACTAAAGCGAGTATTGTTGAACGTTTTCAACGTACGCTTAAATCAAGAATGTGGAAATATTTTACTTATCACAAGACCCGTCATTATGTGGATGTACTGCAACTATTGGTACATGGCTACAATCATCGTTTTCATCGAAGCATCGGACGTACCCCTGCATCTGTGTCTAGAGAAAATGAGCATGAAGTCACAAAGACATTGTATGGCAACCATCAAAAGAAAAATAAGAAATCAACTGATTTGAAAGTGGGTGATATAGTGCGCATCAATAAAACCAAGCAAACATTTGCCAAAGGCTATCTACCCAACTGGACAGTGGAATTGTTCAAAGTGGTTCGCATCAACAGAACACATCCATTGACCGTAAAACTTGAAGACTTGGCTGGAGAATCTATCGCCGGATCCTTCTACAGGGATGAAATTCAACATATAAAAGATGATGAGCTATACGAAGTGGAATCTGTTCTTGATCGGCGTACAAGGCGTGTAGGCGGTAAAACTTTTCAAGAAGTGAAAGTCAAGTGGCTTGGATATCCTAAAAAGTTTAACAGTTGGATTCCAAAATCGCATTTAGTATAAAGTATAAACGTCATGAACAGCATGTCTCAGTCCGATACCAGCAGTGTTCAGGTAGACAACAGTATACAGACAGGAAAAAGTGAGGTACTTAACAACAGAATCACTTTCTTGACACAGATTGTGATCATCTTTATCATTGTCATTGTGTCATTAGTGAACCTGTGTCTCAACAGTCCAGATCGTGAACTTTGGTTGCTGCTGATGAGCACTTCTATCGGATACATTCTTCCAAACCCAAGTTTAAAATTTAAGAAACCATGAACTCTTTCTACATCACTCTCATCAGTGATAGTTCGATGACATTGTACCCAAACAACACACAATGTTGTTTTAGAACCAAGCTGGCAAAAACCATTGATGTCGACAAACAAAATTGGGAAGTGGCTCTCGTGGAAATGATCGTTCCCACACAAGTCAAAAACATCGAAGAGGAGGAAGGAAAATTCTACGTCGTGACTAAAGATCCAGAACTGGCTGCAGCCTTTTCACAAGTGACAAACGGCTGTGAATTAGAAGGCAAAAATGGCCAATACCCCTTTGCATTCCTGCAGGCATCTATGCGTCACCACAACATCTCACTGACGAAATGAACAAGGCTATTAAACAAGCCAATAAAACAATTTTAACTCAAAGAAACCTCACATTTGGACTTGATTTTGCCGGCTTGTCAAAACGTGTCAAGTTTACCGGTAATAGTGGATCAAAGATCGGCTTGGAACTTCATCAAGCCCTCCTTACAAAACTTGGAGGAGAGGGAAGTACGGAGGTGTTTCCAGACAAAGATAACAACAGATTCAAGTACGGTGTGGACCTCTTCATGAAGATGAACCATCTGTTTGTATATACCGATCTGGCAGAACACACTTTGATAGGGGATGTCGAAGCACCCATTTTACGCGTTGTGCCATTTGACGCAAAATCTACTAATCTACGGGTCTAATCCACACATGCACTTTGAATATCTAAATCTACACTACATACCTGTCAGCAGATCATATTTCAACGAGATCAGTATCAATATAACCGGTGACACAGGGGAATCAGTTCATTTCACTCACGGGAACTCGATGGTGAAGCTTCATTTTAAAAGAAAGACACGATGATTCCAGTTTACCGTGGTCAACCTCGACAAGTCGGATATGGTTTGGGCTCCATGTTTAAGAAAATGGCCAGTACCATCTTACCCATGGTGAAACCCATCGTAAACTCAGGACTACAGACTCTGAAAAAAGAGGGCTTTAAACAAGGTATAGGAGCCGTAAAAGATCTTCTGTCTGGCCAAAATGTAAAGACAGTGATCAAGAAACGGGGTAAAGCATTGTTGAAAGATGTGGGTCAGAAAACTCTGAGAGGTATAAAGCTTCGAGATTTCAAACGTCGACATCATTCTGCTTCCAGCACGTCAAGGAGACACAACAAAAAAAGAAAAATCTCATCACGACCGTTAGATATTTTTGATTGAACAACATGATGCAACACGGCTCTTGTGAGTGTAGCAAAACTGAACTTGATGTGACACATGTTCCACCTACCATGACAGCATTGCAAGATGCACAGTGGACAGAACATTATCCTGTGTCAGCACTGAGCAATTCATCTCCCATTGAATTTGTAATTCCTGTTCAATCAGAAAATTGGACTGATATCAACCAGAGCTACTTGTACCTGAAAGTCAAAGTAGTCCAACCTGATGGCACTAATCTGGCTGCTGATGGAGAAACATCCACAGTAAATAATTTCTTCCACAGCTTGTTTAGCAGTATTGATGTGTACCTGAACAACAAACTGATCACCAATAATGCTGACACATATGCGTACCGGGCCTACATTGAGAATTTGCTGTCTTATTCTACGGAGAGTAAATCAACACAGCTCTACGCTACGGAAATGTGGAGTCCTGACACGGCGGGTCATATGCAAGAGCATACAGTTGCGGAAGCTAATGAAGGATATAGTAAAAGAAGAACACGTATCCACCGGAGTCGTGTTCTGGAAATGTGCGGACGTCTGCATTTAGACCTGTTTTGCAAGACAAGTACCTTCCCAATGGTGTAGAGATACGACTGCGACTCAACAGAACCCCAGTCAGTTTTTGCCTGTTTGGAGCAGAGGCAAAATCCAGTTAATTCAAGCTGGATTCAATGTTCGGACTGTTGACCTGTTACCCGTAGTGGCCAACAACTTAAACCAGACCATCGCTCAACATGGCATGAAGATCCCAATTCGCCGAGCTGAGGTGAAAACTTTCACCATTCCTGCAGGCCAGCGATCAAAGATCGAAAATCATTTATTTCAGGGACAGTTGCCAAACGTATCATTCTAGGCCTGGTAAAGAATACAGACATGAACGGTGATCTGGCAACCAACCCATTTGATTTTCAACATTTCAACTTGTCTAAGTTAGAAGTCAGTGTAGACGGAAAGACGACACACAACTTGCCGTTCCAGCCCAACTTTCCCACAGGAGAAATTTTGAGATCATACATGTCCCTGCATCAAGCCACGGGATCACTCTGTTTAAACCGCTCCATGGGTCTGACAATGGACGATTACATGCAGGGGTACACACTTTGGGGCATTGACTTAACGCCAGATCAAGGATCAGAAGAGGGACAGCTGCATCCTATAAAAACGGGGAACTTGCGAATCGAGCTTCAGTTTCGTGTAGCTCTTGGTGACCCCATCAACGTGATTGTGTATGCCGAATACGACAGTCAGATAGAGATTAACGGGTTCAGAGAAGTCATCACAGACTATTAACCATGAGTAAATCAGGAGAACAGCTGGCCAAACAACTGTACGAAGAAATCTACAACTTGAATAGGCGAAACGATATTGTAAAGAGTTTGAACCATCATGTGGTGCATGAATTGCAGACACACCTCTTTGATATCGTGAAAGAAAACAGTTATGGTTGCATTGTTGATCATCCCAGTCAGACCCAACATCCCCTATGTTTGTTTAGCAGCAAAAGTGAGTGGGTCGAGATGTTTCTGAACAGTGCATTAAAAAAACTGGACATGTATCAAGTGATGGAAAGATGGTACGCTGAACTACAAAACATGGATCTCACACGCGCTGAGAAAGCTGATGCTTATCAGATGTGGGCAAATATAAAGGCTAGTGTAGATACGAACAAGATCACACCATTGGAAGCTTTTGAGTGCGAATGGGCGGAACGAATTAAACAAGATTGGGAAAATGGAAACGATTGAGTTGCAGTATATTTTGGATCATTCACCAATTCTAGCTCCCTTAAGCCTTTGTGCTAAAGATCAACTACCACAGAGACCAGAGAATGTAAAAGCTTACATAGTGAATACCCACAATTCGACTCAACCTGGTGAACATTGGGTGGCTGTGTTTTTCAACGATAAATCGACTTACTACTTTGATTCGTATGGACAAAAACCACTCCATCGTGACATTCAACGTTTCTTGGAAAGACATGGACCCTATACATGGAATCTCATGAGACTTCAAGGATACAACACGTTTGTGTGTGGAGCATATTGTTTGTTTGCTTTGCATTTTCTTGTTCGGGGATGTGATTTAACACGGGTGCTTAGAGCTAAATTCCGGACAGAGGATCAACCTCACTTCAATTTGAACGATTCCAATGTGGGATGTTGGTTTTACCAGAACTATTCAGAACTGTACAAACGTGCAAGAAGACAAGTGTGTAATCAGCACCAACAAACATGCACAGCTAAACATCCACCAAAATTTGGAGATGGTCGTGCGTGTTTTGAATTACTGACAAATAGTTTAGACCCATTCTACTTTCATTAAAGTGTAGTGTTATGTACTTGTTGTTGATAGTGTTTGCATTGTTCATATTGTTTGTTCATATTATTGTTGCAATGTTCATAGAGTTCAATAAAAGGCTAAAACTGATTTGATTTCTTGTTGTTTATGTTTATCTTACACATTAACAATTGTGATATATTCCCTCTCGAATATAGTTGATGGCCCTGAAAAGAGCCGTTTTTGGTTTTTTGTGATCCTGAATTACTCGGAGTCATCCTACTAACTCTGAATAATCAGGGTCAAACCATATGCGGGCAAAAAAACGGCAAAACGGGCAGTTCTGAAGCCGTGCGAAGCACCTGATGCATACAATGTCCTGACATCGACACTGGTTTATATGGTATATATCCTCCTCCCTCTCCTCTAAACACACACCACACTTTTCGAACCAGAGTTTTTGTTCAGACATTGTGATTTCATCCTTCTTCTTTAAAAAGCACTTATATAGTTATGAAAAAAGTAGGTCAGTAGGTCAATCAACCCCAATGTCAAGGCCGAAGACAATGCTATCCAACTCAGGTCAAGGTTAAACTTGAATCATTGAATAGAAATTACGTTCTCTGATTGGTGTGTGCCAACAGAAGAAAGTAGGTCAATCCAACTCAAGACTATAAAAGCACACTGCATCGTATCATAATCCCACTACCCAACCATGGAAAGCTACGTAACTTCTGATCTCGTTAACAACGCCATACAGGCTGCTGATTTGTATGACCTGACGACAGCTGCTAACCAGGCATCAGTGTCGTACACTCCGACTCCGGTGTACCAACCCAGCTACCAACCAACGTATCAACCTCAGCCTCCACCACACCAGCAGCAACCAGTACAGCAACAACAACCAATGCAACAACCAATGCAACACCAACCGGCAGCGCAGCCAGTAAATAATGTTGGACAATCTATTCTGAGGGAACTCAAAGAGGTGAACAACAACCTCATCAAATTGCAACAGAGAATGGAAGAAGTGGAATGCCGTATTAAATTGAAAACAGACAAGCTGGTGGTGCCTATCACTTTCATTCCAGAAAATGTGGAATCATCCAACAAACGTCCGCTTGATGGTGGATCCCATTCTAAGAATGGACTTGGAGCCCATTGTAAAGACATACAAAATAGCAAAAAGAGTAAGAAGTAAAGAAAAAACAAAAACAACGGCCCTTTTCAGGGCCAACCCAGATGTCTCGAAAGGACTTTTTTTTTTACAATTGTCAAACCAAGTAATAAAAGTATCAAACGAAATGGATTCATGCCATTCGTTTTCAGACTGTGCTATGGATAAGTCACATATAACTAACGATTGCATATCTGACATGGACAAAAAAAGAAGCCCTACACCAACGTACGCTTAAAATACAAGCCCGATACCAACGTACGCTTAAAATAACAACAACACTCAGGAGTATCGTAGCCAAATTGAATGAATGTTACTTTCATGAACTATACTACGATGATATCTTAAATATCATTGAAGCACATTTCATCACCATAGAACATGTTGAATATCTGCTGAAGAAACTCATAGACAGTCATGAGTAACCACTACTCTGTGGGGAAAAAAACGGCCCTTATCAGGGCCAACACAAATGTCTCGAAAGAGAATATACCTCAATTGTCACCATTATTTTCAAATTCCATTCAAAATGATTTTCTTTCATTAAAAATATGATCCAATGTTTTATAAAAGTTTACAAAAATAAAAATGTTACAAAAAAAAGTCATAACTACAAATTCGGCTTGATTTTTTTTTTATTTTTACAGCAATTCTGATATGTCAATACAAAGTAGGTCAATCCACCTCAGGTCAAGGCCAAAGGCAATGCTATCCAACTCAGGTCAAGGTTAAACTTGAATCATTAAATCGTTGGATAGAAATAACGTTCTCTGATTGGTGTACGCTAACAGTAGAAAGTAGGTCAATCCACCTCAAGGCTATAAAAGCGCACCGCATCAAGCATTCGGTCATATTCTTGCTGCACAACCATGGATGAAATTCACATCAGATGATGTTGAGACAACAGCAACGAGATGAACATGATGCCTATATGCTCATGGAACATCAGGAGATGTTGAGACAACAGCAACAAGATGAAGACGATACGATCATGGAACATCAGGAGATGTTGAGACAACAGCAACAAGATGAAGACGATATGCTCATAGAACAACAGCAGATGTTACCAGATGAAAACGATGTCATCGTAATCAGTGACGATGAACACGATGTCACCGAAACCAAGCACGATGAGGACAATGTCACCGAAATCTAAAGAAGAAACAAAACGGCCCTTTTCAGGGCCAACCCAAATGTCTCGAAAGGACATTTTACAATTGTCAATCCCCCTTTAACTTACATAACGTTAAGAAGTGGTCCTCCTTTAACTAAGAAATAAAACATGACGTCAACATGACAATATTGCGTCATTCGAATGTTTGGTATACTCTTTCTCTCTATCCGATCTTAAGTCATCCTAGTTAGATCTAACAGGTAGGACATGTTTTTTTATTACATGCAACATACGGTACCAAAATGCGCGATGGACGGAGGGCCATGAAAAAGACATGTGGTCACCTAAAACAGGTGAGTTGTTCAAATTAAGTATTGCACGGAACATTAGAGTATATTTGCTGTGTATATGCGTGTCCTCCTTTCAATTATCAGCGACTAGATCCAAAACTGGGACATACTGTTTAGTGATGTACCAACATGGATCACAATTCCGGCATTTTCTACAGACTTAAGCGAGTTATTGCATTGGTTACGTCATAATATGAAGTTATTCTTATTCATACGCAACATACGGTACCATAAATCTGTTTTCGTATATAGTACCATAAATTTTCGATTCGGTACCATAAAAAAAAATTATGGTACCACGGTACCATAAAAAAAAAATATGGTACCGAGGGTACCATATTGCCACCCTTCACTACTCATCGTTTCTGAGTCATACGGAAAATTATTTAAGTTTTTCTGCATTATATAGACACAATTTTTTAAATTTTATTTGTATGCTAATTACGTCTGAGAGCTACGCCGATAAATCTTTCAAAATGGAAACTTGTATGACTGCATTGCTTGGGCTTCAGGGTATAAAGGAACCACTAGTGGACCTGGCCTGCTTTCAACGAACCATCGCTGTTAAAGATTTTTCCTTAACTATAGATCACAGGAAATTCACAACCGACCGTTTCTATGGAAACAACCGGAAATAACACGTGTGTACAAATTGCATCCTCTGTGATAAGCAAATAAATTATAATTAAATATTCAAATATTCCAGTTAAGGGAAACCGATATTTGAGATGTTTCGTAAAAAATACAGGCAATGAGTAAATTTAATGCGAATGTGTGTGGAGTTACGCCATTTGTCTACGGCGTAGTACCTCTGTCCGGCATCGCCATGCTTCTTAAAGGTAAACAAAGTACGTGTATGCAAGTGGTATAGAAAAAAGGTGCCGTGGTCCAGTTACAGCAGGCATGATTTATAAAGTTTCTTCCAAGAGTTTTAAGTGTGTCCTTATTTTTTCTGCTCAGTTCCGTGAAATCAGATTCGTTTCTTTGCTTGCTTGATCAACATATCAGCATCTTTCTCTCAAGCATTCCCTCTAACATTTCCATAATCCCTTACACCTGCAAATTAACTTATTCCCTTAAAAAATAAAGAAAGAAATAAGGAAAAAAAACAAAAACACACACACACATACACGCGAAAAAGTGAGTGCTTGGAACATGGATCGGTCACCTGGTACTTAGACACAGTCAAGAGAACATGAAAAAGAGTGAGTGCTTGGAACATGGATCGGTCACCTGGTCCTTAGATACAGTCAGGAGAACATGAAAAAGAAACTGTTTATGATACAGATGATTGCTATACGTATGACAAATGTATATCAAAACTAATTTTGAGGTAAAGACGCCATGAATGTTTCTGAAGCACGACTTAAATAAATCAAAGCCATTTCAGAATAGTTTATAAACATGTGCATGTATCTTTTAGAAAAAGCGAATCAAAATATTTCCACTAGGCAATGATACACGTCATTTTACCAATAATCATTAGCTGTATGCCGTTGGGGCAGGGACTCTATATATTATATCAGGGACTCTATATATTATATCAGGGACTATATATATTATATCAGGGACTCTATATATTGTATCAGGGATTCTATATATTATATCAGGGACTCTATATATCATATCAGGGACTCTATATATTGTATCAGGGACTCTATATATTATGTCAGGGACTCTATATATTATATCAGGGACTTTATATATTATATCAGGGACTCTATATATTATATCAGGGACTCTAAATATTATATCAGGGACTCTATATATTATAACAGGGACTCTATATATTGTAACAGGGACTCTATATATTATATCAGGGACTCTATATATTATATAAGGGACTCTATATATTGTAACAGGGACTCTATATATTGTATCAGGGACTCTGTATATTATATCAGGGACTCTATATATTGTAACAGGGACTCTATATATTTTATCAGGGACTCTATATATAGTGACAGGAACTCTATATATTATATCAGGGACTCTATATATTGTAACAGGGACTCTATATATTATATCAGGGACTCTATATATTGTATCAGGGACTCTATATATTACATCATGGACTCTATATATTGTATCAGGGACTCTATATATTATGTCAGGGACTCTATATATTGTAACAGGGACTCTATATATTGTATCAGGGACTCTATATATTACATCAGGAACTCTATATATTATATCAGGGACTCTGTATATTATATCAGGGACCCTGTATATTATATCAGGGACTCTATATATTGTAACAGGGACCCTGTATATTATATCAGGGACCCTGTATATTATATCAGGGACTCTATATATTGTAACAGGGACCCTGTATATTATATCAGGGACCCTGTATATTATATCAGGGACCCTATATATTGTAACAGGGACTCTATATATTACATCAGGGACTCTATATATTGTAACAGGGACTCTATTTATTATATCAGGGACCCTGTATATTATATCAGGGACTCTATATATTATATCAGGGACCCTGTATATTATATCAGGGACCCTGTATATTATATCAGGGACTCTATATATTGTAACAGGGACCCTGTATATTATATCAGGGACCCTGTATATTATATCATTGACTCTATATATTATATCAGGGACTCTATATATTGTAACAGGGACCCTTTATATTATATCAGGGACCCTGTATATTATATCAAGGACTCTATATATTGTAACAGGGACCCTGTATATTATATCAGGGACTCTATATATTGTAACAGGGACCCTGTATATTATATCAGGGACTCTATATGTTATATATTGGACTCTTTATATCATATAGAGTCCCTGTTTTGGTGTGGCAGATCGGGCCTGGGGCCGTCATTTAGATATATCCGATACGGCCATATGTATAATGTTTGTGATTTTTACCCCTTCACAGCATACTGTATTATGTATCATGAAACTTCGATTTTATTGATTTTTTATAGTTGGCGCTGTCGTCGCTATGTAATTAAATATCTTAATATTTTAAGGTCACATAACTTATTCCAAAACCTTTTTTTCTGAGCCTTAATTAATCGAGTTGTTTGCAAGGTCCGTAAACCAAGTTCTAAAACCCATGGACAAGCAGTTTAGGGAAAAGTTATTAGATACCCATTCAACTGGTGTTATCGATAGAAAGAAGACATAAGTAATTTGAATCTTGATTTTTTTTTATTTTTTTTTACACAACTTTATATAAGTAATTGATGCTGTTGTTGTTGTTTTTCAAATATACTACACAGTTTTATTTTACAATAATAATGGTGGTTGCTTTTTTTTAAATAATCGGCTCCATGGTCAAATTTAAAATTTATTCCATACTGACGCCGCGGTGTCAACATGGAGAATAATCAGTCAGAAAGACGAGCTGATTAATCGACTTTTTTTCGGACTGATTCCCACTACTACGTACCGGTATATCACAATTGGCGATCTTCCAGGTCTAATCGTCCAAATGTTAGGTGTGGTATCATGTCATTTGTCTACGTCTTGAAAACCAATGTGAGGCAGCACTATGTCTCATTCTGACAAAATCGCCAAATGACAGAAAAACCGTCACTCGGACATTGGACCCAAACAATTTGATCTATCATTTTTTCTGTAGTTTTGAACTTAACCAACGTATGTAAACAAACATGTTCAATACAAAAGCAAGAGTTATCCATCTTGTCACAGCAACTTGTCCAAAATCAAATTTCTTACTATATACTAAACAAAACTAAATTCAATGAATTTTCAATTCTATCATAGTCCAGTGAATGAAACAGGATGTAAATTTTAAGCGGAATAATAATGGAACTATAAATTTACCATAATGATCAAACATCACTATCGTGGTAGGTTCACTTGCTGATCAGATCAAACGATCGGGGACTGGTCTGACTCCCTTGACAGGAGCGTTCGGCTGGTCTGTTTTGGGGAGCGTTCAGCTGGTCTAGTTAGGCAGGAGCTTTCGGCTGGTCTATTTTACTCGACAGGAGCGTTCAGCTGGTCTAGTTCAGTAGGAGATTTCGACTTGTCTATTTTACTCGACAGGAGCGTTCGGCTGGTCTGTCTACTTCGGCAGGATCTTTCGGCTGGTCTATTTTACGAGACAGGAGCGTTCAGCTGGTCTAGTTCAGCAGGAGCTTTCGGCTTGTCTATTTTGCTCACCTGAGCGTTCTGCTGGTCTATCTAGTTCGACAGGCGCTTTCGGCTTGTCTATTTTGCTCGACAGGAGCGTTCGGCAGGGCGTTTGACTGGTCTATTTTGCTCGACAGGAGTTTTCGGATTGTCTACTTTGTTCGACAGGAGTATTCGACTGGTCTATCTTGCTCGAAATCGCTCCAGCTTTCTGCTAGAATATTTTTGGCAGGATCAAAATTAAACCAGAATATATTGTGTACATCTCCCTTTGTACAATATTTTATATTAAATAGTGTATATAAATTATATGCCAATGATATATATGTACTAAAACTATGTTATAAGACTCAGTTTGATTATGGGAGACTCTCCTATTATATACATATATTAGACAGCGTTAAAACTAAATTATTGTTATATATTTATACCTCTAAAAAAGACCACATACGCACATATCCATGTCAATATAAGTCCAAAAGGCCAAGGGCATATACTATTTAATTTAAAAGAATAACAAAAACAAGTAAAACAATGAAAACAAGTAATTCAAGTTCTCAAAGAATGAATACATCGTGATTCTCTCCTCAGGTCTCAATATATAAAAGCAGGCTTTTGGCAATGTCATCTAAATATATTTACATGTATGCACTGTCGCACCCTATAGAGCTCACTGCCAATTTAACTCCCGGAGTAGCTCAATTCGGTGAAACACATTCAAGCTGTATACAAAATGTCGAGTACAGCTAGCATAATTTTTGACCAAACGGCTGATATAACAGAATTCATATGAAAACCAAGTGCCCGGTTGTTAGTTATTTCATTAAATGATTCCATGTCCCCCGTTGAGGAAGGGGCTTATAGTTTTGGTGCCGTTCATCCATCAGTACTTACGAGCAAGCATTCGAAGAACATTTTCAGCGGACCTTTCAAGGTCACATGCCATGCTGACTGTTCAGCCTGCAAAGTATTCGATATTGAATGTTCAAATAGCCGCAGTACTGGTTCTAATCAGGAAATCATATTTACCATATGTATAGTTCCCGTAATGTGCTTATTGGAGTACTGATAAAAAGGGACGAAACAACATCTGACCAATTAGATTTTACAAATGTATTAAAATCGACCTTTAACTTACACTTAAAGGTATTTTTCTGTTTACTCTGTTGTTTTTTTTATTATATAACCGAAATAACCCCATAATGTCAAGATGTAACCCTGTACCCCCTGCATGTAATGATCAGTACGGATACAGGGTACATGGGGTTTAGAGGCAGACCGGCAAACTATGAAAATTGCCGCGGGGGAGGGAGATTTTCAGCGAAATAAAAAGTTTAAATGGTTAAAATGTCAGCCGAGGCACTTTCCTCCTGTAACCGCGTCAAACCAAGACATATAAATTTCGTACATCTACAGAATAACCAGGGCCTATGTGCGCTATATCCTATTAAAATTGATGAAGAAATAAAATAATTACAGTAGTTTTCTTCTCCATATTAAGTCAAATATGCTTATTGTGATAGCTTAAACTTAAACGTCATATACCACGTAGTATGACCGCACTGTATTTCCAGAGTAAACAAGCTTGGCTTTACGCAAACGTTAAATGGTTGCAGAAACAAATGTTACTAGCAAATTCGTTGAATTCATATCACCGACCAAAGAGTGCTACTTGAAACATTGGAAAACGTGACCTAGGTAGTAATCAAATGCTAAACGAGCGACATGCAAACTATTCCAGCCCTTGAAGAAGTCACTACTGCCCCCGAGGCTATTCACGTGCCTTTCCATAAAACAAGTCACAGATGAATGAGTGTGAAATACTTATTATAAGTCAATCCTGTCTTAAGCGGTAAGTCAAAAGAACAGAGAAAGTGGCCGCTTAACAGAGGTGACAGCTAAATGAAGTTTACATATTACAAAATGCTACAGTTTAATAATACTGAAATTGACCGCTAAATGCAGTTTGACTGCTTAGTACAGGTGGTCGCTAACACAGGTTCCATTGTATATCCTTCTACTAATAGTCAAGATGGGTAACTGAACATTTTCAATATGTTCAGGGGCGATAATTCATATGAGACTGTCATGTGATCTTGGCATTCACGTTTTATTCACCACAAACGTGTACATGTCATTGTCTTAATTCTAAATAATTTATGTATTTCACAAAATATAGCTCGACTGAAAAGTCTACATTCAGAATGGGGATACATTGGATATATGACATAACATCACGTAATCTTTAGTTTTGGGTATTAAATGATATATTTAGATACAACAACCGGATGTACTCGTATAAAAATTAAATGGTGCATAAAAGAATAAACACATGTTACAAGTTTTAGTTTTATTCATATTCTTAAATACTATCAATCAATGGGACCGCCTGGTCCGATATAAAGATAAAAGTTCCTTTTAAATCTTGGCGGGGACCGACAATTAAACATGTCCGGAGATAACGATTGGATAAAAAAAAAACAAGATTACAGAAAAAAAGTTGTTTTTAGATTTTCATTTTTAGTTAGTTTGATTTCATATTTTTTTCTTTTTGATAACAAACTATAAAATATCTACACTAGAGCTTCTTTTTAAAATGCAGAAACACGGTTGTTGTAAGACCGGAAAATTATGGCTAAATAACGTAAGTCGGATTCATTTTTACGTTAATACTGAAAGTCTCGTTCGAGGCTTGGAGACACAAATTCTAAATTCTTCATGGAGATAAGCAACTGATACTTGATAGCTAATCTTTTTAATTGGTCTTGATTTGACGTGTGACAAATTTGTTTCTATGTAGTACATAACATATGTATTGCCCATACGAGCATTGCGTGAGCGGCAACTTAAATACTAAACAATTTCATGTACAGATTCAGAGATGCTGATGGGCGGGAATGATTTTACGTCGACTGGGATACGAGTACAAGTTTTTTTTGCAATTTTGATGGTAAGTGAGATGGCCAGTACTTTACGTCCGTAAAGGTCATGAAGAAAAGGACCTCGGTCCACAAACTTTGCATCCACAGTCGTATTCGTTACCCCTTTAGGGTGGAGTGGGGTTGTAGTAATGCAGCGAATGTAAGGAAAACTCATAACTTCATGTTCCAACATTTTCCCCTTCCTTTTTTAATTGTAAGGACATTATATTAGGGCCTGGTGGCGGTACTGCAGAACCCCGTCCTTGTGGCTCTAGGATTAAATAGGGAAAACCATGTTTCTACCAAATCTTGGACACCCGGTCACTACCCTTCTAGATCCGCGCATGAATATCGTTATTGCCCAACATATATTTAAAGACTGTGGCGTCACTAGCTTACACTAGTCATTTCGTGATGACACATTGGTAATGCCTGTACATGCGCCTCTTTAATGTACCAAGCTAAATGTGCATTGAAAGACTGTCGTAGAGGATATATATAATAAAACCTCGCTTACTGACTACCTCGGAATTAATACTACTTTGCTATTACGACCAGTCATTTTTGGAACCAAATATTTACATGCAGCAATTAATTCAATGGTCGCATGGCTTACAATAACAACCTCTGTTTCTGGATAAAATTCTTTTTTTTTTCTTAATTTTTAATCTATACACCGTCCCCGGTTGCCTGTGGTAATAGTGTACGTCTCGGGCGCGGAGGGTCGTGGGCGTGTACGTCTACGGCGTGATACTGCAGTGTGGCAGCACTATATCTGTCTCAAGTAGACATCGTTTTCAAATGACTGAAATACTCTAGGTGGGACGTTAAACCCATTTTTATCTTCTGTGCGCATGAACATCATAGCAAAATGTATTTAAAAGTCTATGAGACTCACATAGTTATAAGAGAGGGAGAGAGAGAGGCAAAAATGAAAATGAAAAATAATAAAATCAATAATTCTATAAAAATGCTTTGGCCTTCATTCTGAATTAATTTACCACATACACAAGTCGTGAAAGAAAAGAGTGTATGGCTTTAAATATGAAGGGTACTGACTTAGTGATAGAGTTTCACTATTATGACCGCTTCGCTGTTAAGACCACCTCACTGATAAGATCGCCTCGCTATTAAGACCACCTCACTAATAAAACCACCTCGTTAGTAAGACCAACTCACAAAAAAGACCGCCTCGCTATTTAGACCACCTCACCAATAAGACCGCCTCGCTATTAAGACCACCTCACCAATAAGACGCCTCGCTATTTACACCCTCACCAATAAGACCGCATCGCTATTAAGTCCGTCACGCTATTAAGTCCCTCACCCTATTAAGACCCTCCCGCTATTAAGACCACCTCACTAATAAGACCGCCTCGCTTTTAATACCACCTCCCCAATAAGACCGCCTCGCTTTTAATACCACCTCCCCAATAAGATCGCCTCGCTTTTAATACCACCTCCCCAATAAGACCGCCTCGCTTGTAATACCACCTCCCCAATAAGACCGCCTCGCTATTAATACCACCTCCCCAATAAGACCGCCGCGCTTTTAATACCACCTCCCCAATAAGATCGCCTCACTATTAATACCACCTCACCAATAAGACCGCCTCGCTATTTAGACCATCTCACCAATAAGATCGCCTCGCTATTAAGACCATCTCACCAATAAGACCGCCTCGTTATTAAGACCACCTCACCAATAAGACCACTTGTCCGTTAGACATATATGATGGTCTTAATAGCGAAGTTTTAACTGTACATGTTTATCACATTCGTCATGTGTAACATAAATTAAAGCCACAACCTACGTGCGCCCTGGCACAGTAAACTCGAGCTGTCACTGAAGGTGGTGACTACCCCCGCTACACTCCCTTGACTCAATACACTGGCAATAAACACGTTTATTGAACTTTTTGTTGTTCCCATGTATCAACAGTGCAATAAAACTGTCAATTGAACATATATCCGAACAAAAACTTATGAATTAAAAACAAACTTACACATCTCCATGTCTTATGTCTGTAGTTATCGCGAAAAAATGTTTACAGCTCTATAAGACATTCTGACATATTGTGCCTCCTGTCTAGATTTAGGCACTATAAAATACATATTCTGCAATTTTAGTCATTCATTTCTTAATTGCATGTATATATATTGTCTTTATTTATCTGGCGGGACGTGTTGGGACATTGCAGCGACTAATGAGCGGGGAATTTGTTTTCGCTTAAATATAAATAAATGTCCAACCACTCGGCTACCGGGATCCGCCATTAAATGTGAGCTGATTCGACTAGGTCAAATTAAGATCCATGTCACATTTCTGTAGATAAGCGAGAGTATTATCCGGGAGAATATCAGATGTGAATACGAACAAATCTGTGAAGAGATATAAAAGATATTGCCGTTTGAAAAAAAAAAAATGAAAAAAAAAAGATCTACATGTATAACGATTTACCGGAAGTGATCTGTTACCGATTTCCCCTCGACGTTTCTCATTTTGTTAACTTTGCTTTGTTATATTGTGTTAAGGTACTCAACCCGTAATTCAGTAGTGATCATGGTAAATCAAGTGATCGTGGGGATGTTATAGTAAATGCAAGCCTTTATAGACTATGAGCAAAATAGCATTAACTCTAAGTCAATAGATGCTTGCTTCCGCACTTTAGTTTTTTAAGCATTTGAAGGACCATGATTATCATTTAATGAATTACCTAAAGTGGAATGAAGAAACTATTCATGGAAATAGGCAAAATATGCAGTCGTTATAGATGCTGAACTCACCACTGGTGTCTGTTGGCATGTGAAGGTTTGGGGCACATACTCGTATTTACTGATTGTGAAATAAGAAGTTTGGTAAATTACAACATCATAGAGACAAATATGCTTCGCAGAACCAATAGGCTTGAAGTACGTTATAACATTGAAAATGGGACAATTTGCTACACACAGACAGAACGAAATCGCTCTTGTTTTCCTGTTCCGCTTAACAATACGTTTAATATATATCTCATATTCTTGAATCAAGCTCCCGTAGTGAGGTTATTTATCGAAGTTGATAGTAGTCTAGTTCCAATATACATATTTTTCAAAACCAAAATTTAACAAAATGCATTTACCCTCAAGTCAAATACATACATGGAAGAATCATGCAGAAAGGATAATTAAAATGAAAACAAAATGAGTATAACACTTTCATTATCATTTTAAAAAAAATATAGTGATTTATTCTTCAAGCGTTACATTTACAATATCTCTTGTCGTAAAAATCACACAAAAAATGACTAAATTAACATCGGAAGGATAATAAACCTAAAACACACAGTTTGAGCGAGTTGAGGTGACTAATTATCTACAGCTGAAGAAAAACGTGTGGAGTAACAGTTTTCTTGTCGTCACACGACCTTAGCCATCCTGCTCCGACGCTGGGCTTAAATTCAAACATGGCGGCCGAATAGGATTTACAATGACTTGAAGAGTAAAAATGAAGCTATAATTGTATAGTGTGTGCTTTATACGTGTTGTAATTATTTTTTAAAATTGATTTATGTATAGTAAAAAAGATAATTGCTTTCAAACGTATTATTTTTCTGCAAATCATATTCACATGTAGTCCGTGGTCCGAAAAAATGTCCTACTTTTTTGGCGCCATCCGCACTGCATGGGAACCAGTAACAAAACACAAATCGTTAAACAAATATATGCGGCGTAGATGAGGATTAAAGAAATAGATGATGATGTACGACACCTTATCTTTGACGCAGTCAAATTGCATAGCTTAAACCTCGGTATTAAAGCGTCCCCCTACCACGATCGACGGATTACCAGTAAGCATCATTATAATAAAGCGTCATGCCTTTCAGTCATACGGAGGCGGTAAAACAGAATATAATATATTGCAGATAATTTAAAACGTTCGATCTGACACAAGTCTCAACATGCACCAAGGAAAATTGTTTTGATCGAATAACTTTACGAGGTACATTTGTATATCTATTAGCTAATTATCATCTGCACAAACAATGAGCGTTATTTGACGTGATTGTAGGAATATCTCCCACTGTTTTTTAAAAAAATACCCATGCGGCAATATCCTACGTCATCACCCCTAAGAAGGTTACAGAGCAACGCTGAAAAAAAGCCTGTAGCTTTTCATTTGGCTTATACTGGCTACTACATCAAATTTCAGATCTCTTGTTTCAAACCATTACACTTTTTTTAAAAATTTAAGGAAAAACAGTTTATCAACGTGACATTATTATATTTATTTATTTATTATTTTTTTTTAGATATTATCGTCACTAGAGTTAACCCTAATTTGCCAGAAGAATTCGTTCAATACATGTAAATGATATTGTGATGCTTTGCCCAACTGTGATATACGTGTATGACTTTACAGATTGTGTCTCTTTGTGTTCAAATTCTATTTTCTAGTGGCACATAAATACTGTCAGACGTAAGGCACTTTACCTAAAAAAAAAAAAAAAAAAAAAAAAAAAAAACAGTATAAGGTGCCATTATCTAAGATTGTTCAAACTTGGTTTCGACCCTCCATGGATTATAAATCTTATGCATGATAGACATATTGAACGTTATCTTTGCCTTTTAAGATAGGCATACTTGTACAATCAATAATCGACCGGTCAATCCCATGTTATAACGCGCTGTTTAAACAACCTACATGTAGGTATAGATAAGTAAGATAAATAAGAGCGCCGCATGCGGATGACATCGTTCATCTGTTTCTTTCTTTTTTAAATATTTTTTTAAATAAATCAGGTCAAAATGAATCAGAGATTTATTGTCCTTGATGAGAATGTAGCCTTTGTAATAGAAAACAAGTATATACAGATTGAAGACCGACGATTAAATAGTTTAGAAGTAATGGCCTAGGTTACGGTTTTCACGACAACGACGCCAACGACGACGACACCAGGGTGATAACAATATCTTGACTTTTTTTTAAAAAAACAGGTGCGATGATTTTTTTTCTGAAGTCAGTTAAATTATGTGGATAACAAGCATTTATCACATAAGTATCAGGAAATTAACATGATGTCCAGTTAACCTAGTGAATAGTGGACACTCACAGACAGATTTGTTTTGTTAAAAAACCTAGTTAGTGGGTGAACTTTAAACTTGCCAGATAATAACTAAAATATGACATTTTTGTAACTAGTTTCCACATAGCTAAATAGATAAGTGGCTGGCAGAAATATGCCACCATAACATCGATAATAAATTCTTTCACATGCCCATTCTCCGCATGATCCTATCATTAATATTAAATATTAAATTATAAGCAAGGTATTAAGTTTGATCACTAGATACAATTTACGACAAAAACTGAAAACGAAATGATTATCATGTTAATAATAGAGATATCAGTGATGATCCATTCTCCACATTACTAAAATATAATATTCATAAACAAGGTATCAACAATTTACGAGAAACTAATGATGAAGGTAAAAGTGGTATGATGTAGTAGATAAGAGAGTGAGTCGGAGAGAGAGAGTGTTGTTTTGTTTCACGTGTGTAATTTGTGTAGTATATTTATTATGTATTGACGATGTACATGATTGTATAAGTCAAAGAATTAAATAAATAAATATAATATATAACATATTCCCAATACGGTCAACTAAATGAAGTTTTTACTAAAGACAATCGCAGATCTGTATTGTGTAATATGTCTGCCTTGTTGACTAAAAAAGGGGTAGTGTCATTTATATGTCATTTAATTACATGGCATTCCTTTAACGTTTTATAAATGAATGCGAACATTGTAAAAAGGTTGCTTATGTCAACCGAATTAGAGATATAGCAAGATACTGGCAGAATTTTCCACGTCTTCCGGTAGAAGGGTAGTTCCTGGACTGGTTGGTCCGTGTCACAATAATGTGACTGGGTATGATATCATTCCATGTCTGTGTATCATGATTGATCTAAATAACTGAAATACAGTCGATGGGACGTTAAATCAAAGTAATTAAAAATAACAATGATAATAATAAAACATGATAAAACGCAAGAAAAAGTATAACATATTTTTTTCAGTTCAAACGTCTAGTCGTTATGAGACTTATTATAAAAATCCAAAACGTAATATTTTCGTTTTGCTTAACTCACACATAACCCTTATTTATCTTCTTATTTTATAGTAGACGTTGCGACAGCTTAAATACGTCATTTTTATTCAATAAAATGAATTTGTCGTGTTAGAAAATGCCCAAATATATTCAAAATTTATTCGAGTTCTTCGAATTAAATTCTTGTGAAAAAATCCAAAGTATTACTTGACCTGGCTCGAATCCTTTAACATTACTTAGCACAAAGTAATATTTCACAAGCTCGTTTACAGAGGAACGGTAAAATAAATAAATAGATATATAAATAAATAAATAAATAATTAATAAAAAAGTGTCATTCCTTCCTCTGTAATGTAGTAAAGCCTTTGTTTCCCGACTAATAAACTCAGCAAGTGTCTGTCACATTGCCAAAGAAAACGCCTTTTACGTAAACGCCAAGTTCAGGGATATCGGTTTAATATAGAATACGGTTACAAAGAAGCATGTATGCGCGAAGAGAGAATGTGGACTGTCACAGAATAATGATTGAATATCATTCGTAGGTTTTAGTCTGTAGTGTTGAAATCAATATTTTTAAATGACAGAATGTTACAAATCGTGACCATGTGTTGGTATACGTAATACACACAGATAATATAAAATAATCTTACTTATTGATCATGTGTTAACGAGCTGCTTTAATTATTCTCAGGGCGAATTCCATCATTATTTCTTCTCTAACAAAAATACTCACGAATACTAATACGAAGTTTTCACATATATGGCTAAGTTGACATACATAAGTATCTAAATGATAAACATAAATTATTTGCTATAAAATGTAATAAGTGTAATATTTATGTAATTTTATTTGAGAAAACAAAAGTGATAAAATTCGACTCTCAATATTTAAGTATTACTTATCGCTAAGTTTTGTTGGTAGAATTCGAGCAATGACATTTGAATGTTTTCTTGAAATTTCAGTAAAAACAAATCTTAGCAATATCAATAACAATTGAGAATATATTTTCTCTTGCTGGTGGTTGGCACTCGTTTACTTAATAAGTTTTTGCTATGATCTCAATGTCGCATAGCGACCTTATCTTCAAATGATACATGCGGAAAATACAACCGGGTCAAATCGCACTAAAAACAAACCCGACACCCATCGCTTTGTTTCTTAAGAGCTGTAGAGGAAATTTGGAAAAAAAGGTAAGGTTGATTATTTAATGTATATGTATCAGATATTAATAAGAATTACATAAAGATTTATTAATATGTGGTAGATTTTGATGTTTGAAAATAGAATAACGTCCCTATTAAGAACCACGATGCAGATGTATCATATCATATATTTGTAAATTATCTCTAATTACCTTTAAAGTTAGAATGATGTGAAGTTATTAATATTGAGTATAGATACAAAGACATCGAAGTATCGACTTCAAAAATGATATTTTAGCATATTTTGTTTAAACTACCGGTCTCGGTGGCCGGGTAGTGGGTGTTGGGGGGGGGGGGGTGGTCAATCCCCGGCGACAACATTCGTAAAAATTGGTACTGTTATAGCTCTCTTGCTTGGCACTCAACATAATGGCAGTTGCAGGACTGGTCGGCCTGGTGCCAGGATAATGTGACTGGGTGTTGTATCATGCCACATGTTTATGGCGTGGTATTGCAGTGTGGGAGCACTATATATGTCGCAAGTAGACATAGTATCAAAATGAATGAAATACTGTCAGTGGGACATTAAATTCAACAAAAAACAAACATTATTTGAACTACATGTACACTGCTTAAGAACAATAACTTTTTTTTTCCTATTTTCAAATAAGTGTTTTTTAATTGTTAACTATTGTTCTGACTTTATAATGTATAAGTCTTAAATGCTTGATACACATTTTAAGCAGCACAGGTTATGTGATTACATTCCCCTTTTTATAAAGCATGATCTAGTTAAATCGCCCACGATGCAACAGAAAGATTACTAAAGGGTCTTTGCCAGGTCGTGATATATTACAACTGGTCTTAGGCTTGGTGTTCAGCATAAAAGTACAACAAACTTGGTGTCAGGACAAAATGACTGCATGTGGCATGATGCCTCTTGTCTACAACAGCCGTCAATAAACATCACGTATATAACTGCATACGGTCTATGTTCTATTACCTATAATATAAATACGCATAAAATATGGCAGTATGACATTACCCCCAACAAACACACACACGCACCAAACAAACAAGCCCAAAGATTAAATGGAAAATTAACTAAGCTATTCTCATAGTCCAAAGTCCAACTATTCCTCAATACTAAATAAAGGCCTAACTAAGATATTTCCGAAAGTGGATGCTTAGCTAAAAAAAGTTCCATGATTATATGACACCGTATAAAAGTGAAGCATACGTTGTACATGATTATATCCTGCACAATATCTACTACTTATATTAAATTGAGGGAAACAGGTTCAGTTGAAATTAATCATTGAGAAAATTTACAGACCATGTGTAACTAGGAGTTCTACTTCAACATGTTGTGTAAGTGATTATGATAAATATATTAGTGTTAGTTTGGTTAAAACTTATTCATTTATACATACATATAGTTAAAAATCAAATTCTTAGTCAATGTCTATCTGTGAAGGAGCTGCTTTAAATCGCATAGGCGGCTATAGTAGCCCTACTTAACTGAATTTTAAAGTATGAACGCCAGATTTGAAGATTGTAAGAACCCATCATGATAGTTCCTGCAGGACAGGGATACCTTATCCAGTCATATTAACCATACACTGGGCCAAGCAGTACTGTATGATATGTTCGTTCTACAACGATATTTTTTTCTAATTTTCCGCTAGGTCCAAATATACATAATATAAGAAGGAATAAGGTTGTCCGGATACATGATCACATAACTGAGAGGACACAAGGGCGCAAACACAATTTTAGGGAACATAATTAGCGGGTCATGTGTTCAATCCTTGACCGCGATATGCCAGCATTGTTAGAGAATGCCATGACCATTCAGGTAACTTTCGGGAATTCTCGGCCCCGTATCAGGATAATATGCACGTCATCTCCATTTATATAATGCAGTATCATGTGTGTACTGAGCAGCTGTCTTTGACACTAATCAAGCTAACACAGTCGATAAATTGGCATGAAAGCAATTGAGCATTGATATTTTATTTAGATAAAAAAAAACACACACACACACAATCTATGGGTACTGATCATAAATAAATATCAAAACAGTTGATTTCTTATATTCAGTTTATACTACATGTATTTTACAGTAAGACAAATCCTAAGGGGCAGGCTATACAAGACCATCCCAAGTATTAGTATGTGGCTATAGTATAGACACGTTAGCGGTATCGGTTGCTGTGTGAATAGAATTCTGAAAGCGGGAGCCCATGAGTTCAATCCCTGGTAGCTACATACCAAACTTGCAGAAGTGGTATCGGTAGGATTCCCTATCTTTCTGCTCCACCTATTGAAAGTGCATGTAGGCAAAGGGATATGAAAATATGTCTTGTGGAGTCGATAT
>CM037783.1:21680564-21730564 GCA_021229015.1 Solen grandis | reverse complement strand
AACATAAAACAAGTTCAGTGCTATCTTAATAATACTGGTATTGGGAATCAAGTCACTTGTTCTGGAAAATATGTAAGCAAAGTCTCAGTCTCAAAACTTCTACACAAATCTACATTGTATTTAGAGGCTATGTTTGGAGTTTGGTCACAAAAATCGTATTTAGGTACAATATCTATTTTCGAGAACCGTTCGTCTGCTGTTGAAAAATCCGCCTCTTCTACGACTTAAAAGGTGAAATTCTTTGAAATTATCTGAATTATTTTATTTGTCTTTTTTTTTCTTTTAGGATAAAGAGGTGTATGCAAAGGAATTTTGTGAAATTCCAAAAGGAGTAATCGGCCCTTTCTATTTCGAGACACCCGGAAGATACATTGAAAAGGGACCCGTATGTACGTTGATAGTATCAAATACACATCTGTGTTTATAAATAAAATATAAAATTGTGCCTAGCACTTAGTAATTCTAAAGTTATTTATGGTGTTTGTTTCTTATCTTCGCCACGGTATATTAACCGCTACTATTATTTTTTCTGCTAAACGTTTATACAGAGAATGCACACGGGGCATCTACATCAGACGATATTGTCCAATGGAAGTAACATATGAATTGCAAACACATTTAGCAATTTTCAACGGCGGAAATCATTTTGTTGAGATCGTTGCCTCGTTCTATCGAGAGACTAACGTCCATTCTATTCGTCAGACGACCCCGGTAATGCCGTCTTTCTAGCTAGATAAGAAGATATAATTCCCATTGATAACGTAGTGATGAAATATTATTTGAGTACAAACACAGTCAGGATTCTTTGGAAGATTTCTTGTCTTACATTTGTCTTAGATATATCTGCACATCGGTTTTGTCGATAAGATGTATGTTATAGCTACAAATCAAACCAGAGAAACTTTCTCCGAATTGAGAAAAATGTTTATTTTATAATGTTCGCTAGCGATAAAATGAGATGGCAACCCATAAAATAGTGCGGTTATGGTTATAATGTTGAACATTTTCTAAAGTTAGAAAAGAACAGAATATTGACGGTAGTTAATGCATTGATATATATCTACAGCTGGTTGAAATAGATAGAATAAAATATCTTATAAAATTTATAACTGAATGCATCTTTTGCTTAAAATTGCATCTGACGAAGTATAAAAAAAATATAACCTCATTAAAAAAATAATTAGTCTTTGTTTTCGTTATTTGTTGTGATAAAATGCTAATGTGCCTTTGAAATGTAATGTTTGAGTTTCTCACCTATTTGATCATATTCATATATGATATGTCCAGCAATACAAAGAAAATATTTGTGCGTTGTTTAAAGTGCTACAAATTGATGTTGTTTTTTTTTAGTAAAACAACGCCAATACATCCAAAAATGATATGTGGTGAGTCTATGGACCTTTCCATTTATTGTTCCAAATCTTCCGAACATACACGCATCGAATTACACGCATTTTAATGCAATTTTAAACATGCAGACCATATCATGTTGGCTTTATTCTTGCTAAAAACCCAAGTGTAATACATCTGTATATTGTATTCCATTCCATGTAAATATTGAGCATCCGTTGTGAAATTCATCTGAGGCATGCTTGAATCCTGGGTTATATTTGTCTGTTTTTATTGAATGTTCAAAAAGTTTTATTATCGTTACAAGTCTACAATGTACTTATGTTTGTTATATATTACTACTGCTAATGATAATAATTACTGAACAGAATAATTATTGCCCCCACCTAATTCTGTTGTCTCGGAACTTATAGTTACGAAACATCAAATCCAAAGATGTGGCGATTGTGCATGTCTATAGTAATCGGAAAGACTTGGCTGTTTCCATATCACGACTTTGAATGCAAGAATGAAGCGATTGTGCGTGGCCGAATGGAAATATATATCTCAGTATAAACGTCGTTCTGACGAGGTAAAATAAAGAACAAGGATGCGTGTGGAACCAGCATTTACGTGAAAGTAGCACATTATGGAATCCTGTGAAATCGTGTATATTGAATGAATATAAGAATTGAATGACAATGAATACCAAATGGTTCGTCAAATGAATAATTTATAATGGTAATTTCACTCTTATTCGATATGCATTACTTACCAAAGCAGACGTTGCTAAAAGAAATAAAAGTATTCAATTCGTAAAATTGGCTTAACTTTAAGAGGCATGAAAAAGACAAATTATATTGGGCTTAGTATTACTTGTGTTTTAAGAGGCCCATCTTTGATTACTTACATAAGAAATCATGGGTATGTTGAATGCGGCGGCGATTTTTGCCTCGTGGATACACGTTTCCTGCGGCCCGATGTAGACAGAGACGTTCTGATTGTATAGCTCCACAGTTCTCTTTATACTTTGCAACTCGATATTGTATGTTTCTCCGATGATAAAATCAAGGGTGTGATTCGGGAGAATCGATGTATCGTTGTTTATTTCATCCAGAGCATAAGTTAGGGCACCGGAAATCGCCTGTCCATGGCGTCGGCGATACTCATCCGTGCTCTCCATCTCTTTTCCAGGAAAACTCTCCGATCCAGTGATATAGCCGATTTTAATCACCTCACCACAACAAATGAATGGAAACACACAACAGAATATTAGCAACTGAAACATGATGCTGGTGTTGATATTATAGTTCTCTGTAGTTTACACACATACTATGATCAAAAAGAGGTTCAGCACGATAGGGTCAAGCAGGTTACACCGTGGACAGCTGCGAGCTTACTGTCCGACATTAAATGTCCAGCCAGTTTGTGTGGTCACAGCTGGATGTTAGGTCCTGGTCACGCACGTCAGTCACGGATTCAGATAAGTCTACTGCAGGACCGATATTGTCACTTGTGTATCAACCATCCGCACAACAACGTCCGCATAGTGACAGCCTCGCGCCGTATTGTTCTGGGAAAGAAATAATATATTGACATTCACAGTGTAAAAAAAATTATTTTGCAATACTGCTTGACCTTACTTTACAATACTGCTGGGCCTTACTTTACAATACTGCTAGGCCTTACTTTACAATACTGCTAGGCCTTACTTTACAATACTGTTAGTCCTTACTTTACAATACTGCTAGGCCTTACTTTACAATACTGCTAGTCCTTACTTTACAATACTGCTAGGCCTTACTTTACAATACTGCTAGTCCTTACTTTACAATACTGCTAGTCCTTACTTTACAATACTGCTAGGCCTTACTTTACAATACTGCTAGGCCTTACTTTACAATACTGCTAGTCCTTACTTTACAATACTGCTAGGCCTTACTTTACAATACTGCTGGGCCTTACTTCTAGACCTTACTTTACAATACTGCTAGTCCTTACTTTACAATACTGCTGGGCCTTACTTTACAATACTGCTAGTCCTTACTTTACAATACTGCTAGGCCTTACTTTACAATACTGCTAGTCCTTACTTTACAATACTGCTAGGCCTTACTTTACAATACTGCTAGTCCTTACTTTACAATACTGCTAGGCCTTACTTTACAATACTGCTATCTTCTTTCAATATCTTATCGGGCCTTTTTGATCCATCATTAGTGCGGTGTGATAATGCTATACTAACTGGTGAAATACTGAGTTCTATCAGTGAGATATAACCTATATCTTTCCACACTATGACTGTATAGATATGTTGGAACTACATCTTTTTGGAAGATAATTGGGGTAATATGTAATCTTGATGTATTTACTAGTCAATGTATTAATCTGGACTTCTTATTTTTGTCTCACAGTGTTTAATCAATTAATAAATGTATGGCGGTTTTTCTCTCGTTACAACTATCCAAATTGGCAAACAATGTGTGTATTCAAAATCCGCGTGCGAAACGGAAGGATTACACTAGTACCATTCTTCGTCATCAGTTAGCATAAAATAAAAAGAAAATATTGATATTGTATTACTTCTCGATGACATGTATTCCATATCCACTCAAAACAAACAAATATCCTCTATATATTTATGATGTTTTTTTTAGATCTGTGTAGACAATTTCTCATGAATAAAACAATACAAACTTTCTATGTTCCTAAAGGTATGCGAAATTTATTATCATGTGTGTATGTGATAAGGTAAGTATATTTAAATTAATGTGAATTTGATATTTTAATGTAGTAGTTCAAAATAAAGGGTGTTATACCCCAGCTCTGGTCTCCAGCGGAGAATACCCCTTGCCCCTCTTTTACCATCCAAGTATACATGATTATCTGTTTCACGGATATATATTTCAGAATACACTCGTCAAACATAGTCATAAGATATATGCATAAATGTGTGTCAGACATGTTGTATGTATATATGTATGTATGTATACTTTGATATTTCTGAAAATATTTTTTTAAATATTATCTTTAGTGTAGATATACACACGAGGCCCTCGTAATTTTATATTTTAATTATCTACAAAAAAGTGAATATTTTAAACTCAGTTTTATTATTAAATTTATTAATATTTTGTTTTATTTTCGGGATTCGAACCCATGCGGTGAAATTGAAATACATTGATGACTTCGTGTCGCTACCACTACGCCACTTTGGAGCCTTATTGTAATTCGATTAACAACAATAATAACATTAACCTCGTGCTGTTTGATAAACGTTTCCCTTACGTTGGAAAAAATAATAACAAAATATTTTGTAAAATGGCTGAATTATTTTTTTAATTGTTTTAATGAAAACATACACTGTTTAAATTAAAAATGAATGAAATAAATGTTCAATGAAATAAAATTATTATCATTATTGTTGAAAACCTAAACCCGTGCCAAAGATATAACACGAAACGTATATAAGGTATGAACTACTTTGTCAAGGTTGCATCATGATTCTGCACAATGCAGACTATGCATAGCAATATAGTTCGCTTCCACGAACTTATCCTACCTTAACTGTTATACAGTTGAGGTCTCAATCAAAGCATGATCCTGGTCGTGGGCTCTCATGCACAGTCCTTCTAACATTTTTCGCCTTTTTCAGTAGGAAATATTTCACTATTTTAATTGAGATTTGTTCTCATAAGTAATGAGAATTACTCATCCATTATGACTGATGAACACTGAGATAGGTGACTATAACTAACTGAAGTGGGTGAGAAATCAAATTTAATTCGGTTAGAATTACTCACCAATTTTAATGGACATTAATCATGTAATTACTTCAGTCTTATTCATACTCAACCTTTTCAGTGTGTACTGTTCACCAAGTTATTTGAACGGTACACATCCTATTCAGTGTGTACTGTTCACCAAGTTATTTGAACGGTACACATCCTATTCAGTGTGTACTGTTCACCAAGTTTTATGAACAGTACTCACCCAGTTATATGAATGGTACACATCCTATTCAGTGTGTACTTCGTACCGAATTAGTTTCTTCTTCTTCAAAGTCTCACCTTATTTAAACATTTTCCAGCAGGTAATATTCACCAATTTGAGTTTATAATAGACACGTTTTTCAGTAAGTAATGTCACCAATTTGAACACCTTTTTCAATTTTTCAGTGAGTAATGTTTACCAATTTTAGTTTATAATGAACGCCTTCTTCAGTTTTTCAGTGAGTAATGCTCAACAATTTGAGTTTATAATGAACAACTTTTTCATGTTTTCAGTGAGTTATGCTCACCAATTTGAGTTTATAATGAACATCTTTTTTATGTTTTCATTGAGTAGTGCTCACCAATTTGAGTTTATAATGAACACCTTCTTTAGGTTTTTGTGAGTAATGCTCATCAATTTTAGTTTATAATTAAAACCTTCTTCATATTTTCAATGAGAAATGCTCACCAATTTGAGTTTATAATGAACTTATAAACATCTTTTTCAGTGAGTAATATTCACCTATTTCAGTGCATCTATAAAACTGTAAGCATATGCATTGCTGAAATCAAATATAAAATATAATAAGGAGTAAGATGTTTATTAGGCCTCGACATACCCAATTGGTTAAAAATGGTACGGTATATCTTCCTTGCTTGGCGTTCAGTATATAAGGGAAGATTCAAGACTGGTTGGCCCGGTGTCAGGATAATGTGACTGGGTGTGGTACGTGGCAACACTATATCTGTCTCAAGCAGACCTAGTCTCCAAATGACTGAAATACTGTCGGTGGGACGATAAGCCAAACAAACAAATTTGTATTGTACCAGAGGAACTTACTGGTATAGAATCAGGTATACTTCAGTTATTGATCCCCAACAGTTAGTCATGCTAATTACTGGTGGAGGAAGACCCCGTAGAACTACCGACCAATCACAAGCAAGCTGAAGCAAGCCGACTATTTTATATCTCATTTGTTCTTGCTCGTCAATGTACTTATGGTTTGTTACTTCAAAATATACAGGTGTTGAATTAATGTATTGAGAGTCGAATGCCTCACATTACAATTGGGTTTATGAGAGTCGAATGCCTCACATTACAATTGGGTTTAATGTCCTGCCGTCATTATTTGAGTCATTTGGAGAATATGTCTTCTTGGGACAAATATAGTGCGGCCATACTGCAGTATCACGTCATAGTCATGTGATCATTATCCTGACACTGGGCCAACCAGACCTGGAAATACCCTTTTTTTGCTGAGCGCCAATCAATGTAATTCTATTTTATGTTACGGTAAGTATGTTATACAAAATTTATAATGCTTTAGGATTTTATTCGGTAAAGTTATAAAACACTTGATCATTATTCCTACTACACTCCAATATATATAACACATATAATAGTTACAATGATAATTGGTCCCAGGGTATGATATACATGTAGTATAAAGAATGTTATTTCTGTATTTATTTCACGACCATGTTCGTCATTTTCTTCTTGAATTTCTTGCATTTAGTCTAAATTTCATTCATCTTGATACCATCAAACTTTAACTTCATTTGGTTGATATCAAATTAACTGATTAAGACGGTTCATGACTACCTTCTAGAAATGTGTTTGGTACCATGTTCCACTTCACTCTAGACTAACGTCCATGTATTCACGGTGTGTTTAATCATCTGTATTTATTTCCTGGAACGATCACGTTTATTTACTCGAAGTATCACATGCTCAGCATAAACTGCACCTGCTCTAGGGCTAAATTTTCACCAAGTAAGGAATTATTTCTATGAAAATAAAACATGTTCAAGAAAACATAATTTGATCCTGAAACTGTTTCATAAACACAATGAAATAAAGGGAGATCTTGAAAACTGATATCCTGTTAATTTCAATAAAATACTGTTACCATAAAACGAGGAATCCTTCAGTGCCGTCAGGTTTTCCTTTCTTTATATGATTTGCCATCTGAGGACTGGTTTCTGGTCCATTATTTTTGTTCTGACTTATAATGGCGAATAAACCTAGAGCTGGGAACCATCGCTTGTTGACAAAATATCTTACCACGGGCCTTTCATTATCATTGTTGGCCAGCATATTTTTTCTTGAAGCCTCTCTCGGCGACTCATGTTCTTAACTAGTACTTAACGCCTAGGAAAATAATAGCATTCTTGACCCAAGTGCAGTTTCAATTTGTTGACACTGTCAAATGTACATTTTAGTAGACATGGGTTGGTTTCAAATGAAAACAGTATGAATTGTTGCACAGAAAAACAAATTATGTCTTTAAAATATGTACTCTGTTTTTATTTTTAGAGTTTTGAGACTTGAAATTTGTTTCTCTTTGATGCACTTCGAAGCAGAGGAACGGAAACGAAAACGGTAAGAAGATAACACGACAAAGGACTCGAAGTCACTTATAACGAAGTTCTACCGACAACAGTAAGGAAGTAAAGTGTGAGGCAGGGAAAAAATGCTTAATGAATAATGTGGACTAATGTACAAGTCAGTTAACGGTGGCAATCAGCCTTATTGAACTAAAAATAAAAAAAAAATATCTTAATTTATCTCTGTCATATCCTCGCTCTAGATTCTCTAGCTGTTATCGCAAGAATAAAACTGAAGCTCTCGAATATCGCCGAGGCACAGACATATGCAGCACAAATGTGAATCGTAGCGAAATCACGTTTTTTATCGTGACAAAAAAACAACAACAGGTGCACGAGATTTGAATGAGATTTCGCTGAGACGCTTTTCATCTTGCAGACGCTCATCAGACAGACGCTTTACAATATCACGCAGTTATAAAAGAGATATGTGATCAAATCAAAGACATGCATACATTTAGTTTCCCTTCACGCATCTATGTTCTTGTCTTCCTTTATCATAATTCCATTTCAAAAATCATTTTTTTATTGTCAGTCCATAACTATTCATTCGTTAATAAATTAAGTTTTAAGTGAAATATTTTCTCATTTCAGAATGACAAATAATCAGAATCACGTGTACTTTTTTTCGTTACCACTTTGACACTCACACACACCCAGATCAATTTACCCAGGTAACCCTTTTATTACGCCCTGTTTGATCCAAACAGGATATTACATAATCATACCAAACAAGCGATATATATATATATATATATAATTTGAAAAAAAAGAAGAAAAAGATCTCTGTGGAAACCCAACGCAGATACAGGATTTTAACAGAAAAAAGAGGGATTTGGATTTAAAGGCATGTAAAACGTTTATAAACGTAAATCATTTTTTGATATGACCAGGACATTTATGTCAATATTATTATATGTTGTTTCAGAGATGTTAATAACTAGATTAATGTTGCTTCGTGATTGTTTTAAGAATACATCCTGATATGACATTTCTTCCATTATGGCCGCATCCATATCAGTACTCATTACATTTAGCGACCAGTTATATTAAGTCTAAAGAATAATTATATCTATGCACAATAATATTTAGCTAAAGCACTGAAAAAAAGAAAAAAATGTAAGAAAAATGACTCAAATGATGCAATGAAGATATCTCAATGAGGTACTTAAGTAAATATTCATAGAACAAAGAGGGTGAGGTTTGATTTAAAAACAGCCCTTTTAGATTATATATGAGGTTGCTTTTAAACTGATTAAACACTGAAAATCGTTGTTTACTACTTATATTTTAGCTTAAACAATGCATAAAAGTTAAAGGAATGGAAAATTAACTATAATATAATTGTGTTGTGATTAACAAAAAAGATTTTAGCACATCCACTGAATAAAGAGGGTGAGGTTTGATCAGCTTTGTAGACTATATGTGAGGTGACTATTAAACTGATTAAACATAGAAAATCATTGTTTACAACTCATATTTTTAACTTAAACAATGCATAAAAGTTGAAGCAATGGAAAATTGACTATAATATCGTTGTTTTTAGATTAAACTAAAAACGTTTTAGCAGATTTTGCATTAACAAACACTGTTCCTGTCCACAACGCGATAAAAAATGTCAGGACCGAACTAAAAACACTTTAAATCTTTATTTAGGCGGATTAATTATTATTATTTTACATTAAAACTCACTCTTGCGCAGTATTGCAAATGGCGACTATTTCAAGATTTACACATCTCACATTATCTCGCGGTCACATGACGTTCCACGTGCTTAATCGAGAGTTTCTTTTGACTGACTCTTTACCTGTATGGAGTTGCAAATCTATGGTGAAATTCTATAGCTGAGGTTATGAACATAGTTATAAAGCAACCAGTAAGGTGAACCGGAGACGAAATTAAAAAAACAGTGTCTTTGTTAGCCATATGCACAGAACAAAAGTCTCCTTACTTTTCGATTTCATCCATTTAAGAGGCATTGCAAACGCAGACAAATTACATTACGGGGTAAATGTATTGCTGATGCAGTGTTACAATTCAGACACGAGTCAAGACGGTTGTCTCAAGCACAACCTGAAGATGTCTGGAAGTACACATAGATTGTCGTGCTAAGTCACTACCGGTGTTGCTCGATTTTATGGCCTTATAATGAATGACACTGGCAAGACTTATTCAGAAGAAATCCATCGAGCAGTTTTGTCCAGTTTTAGCATGAATGCTGTTTTTCGTGTATGGAAAATTGGAATCATATAAGCATTGTTAGACCACATTTGTAACAAATAAAGCATATATAACATTTGTAACAAATCAAGCATATATATATATATATGATATCGTATATTATTTTTGATATTCGTTCAAAAATCTGCAACAGATGTGATTTGTTACAATATCTGTATTTGCTTTCAAACATTTACAATGTAACTTCATAGCAGAACAGAACAGAACATAGTGGTCTCACTTAGCGCCTATTTGCTTCGTGACACAGAGTAATTATACACGAAATCACAATTTGTGTGTCACCTGCTGATGGCAAAAGTGACACATAGGAATCACTTTTCCGTCGTCTGTCTGTCCGTCACACTTTTTCCGTCACGCTTCAGCAGGTGATACATGTGTTCCAAAAGGGTGTGTTCCCTGAATGTCTAAGTGCAAATTCACACCCAATTAGGTAGAGGGGATTAAGGGGCCTTCTAAGGGGTACATACCTGTAATTATCCAGTAGCTTATGTAGAATAAAATAGATAAAAGTTGAGATAAAAACTTAGTTAATAGCACTGGACGACTAGCACATTATGGCTATGGCAGTCTGTTTCAAATAAATTAATTATGATATTGAATATAATGATATTGTCAAGAAGAGATAATGCTGGAGATAATGCTGGAGATAATGTTGGAGATAATGCTGGAGATAATGTTGGAGATAATGTTGGAGATAATGTTGCTTTTTCTTCATACTATTTGAGATTATGAAAATGTAAATTACGTACCCGATTTATTTCTATTAGTAATAATAATAATTGGCATTAAGTCAATTAAGAAACATTTGTTTGTTATTACGGTATTCTTTGGAGGCAAGACAAATATTCAAGAAAAAAAACAACTTGCCATATCATTAACTCATTTAAAAAAGTACTGCTTCAATTTCGACAAGAAATATATTTTATAAAAAAATATTATTTAATTAAATTCATTGAAAGACATAAATACAAGGTGAAAAATACAAACTTGTAAAGTTAACAAAACAGAACATATTTCTAAACTCAAGTGCTTCAAGCGGGTTGAAAAAACAACAACACAAACTTTTGTACTAAAACACAAAGAGTTTCAGACGTCTAAGAAACACAATACTATCATTAGTAAAAAGTAATGAAATGGCTTCATTGTTAAGGTTATAAATGGTCAATATGCTTCTATTCCGGTATGTGCTTTTTCTGTTTTGTTTCTATTTTGTATATCATGATAAAAAGTGAATTTCATGTTTGTATAATTTATATCATTGTGTTTCTATTTTAACTTGTATCAATGTGTTACCATTTTATCATATGACAATGAATAAACATGGATTTCATTGATTGTATCAATGTGCTACTATTCCAATATGTGCTATTTCTGTATATTTCAAAGTTTATAAATTATATAAAAATATTTAAACTTGAACTACATTACTTGTATCATTGTGTTACTATTTTATCATATGGAATGAATAAACTTCAGTGTATTACTATTCCAATATGTGCATTTTTTTATCTTTATTGAAAATAAAAATACATTCATATTGCATTACTTTCTCGACACATTTGAGCCAGTCTTAATAATAAAGAAAAAAATCCTTATATTCCATGGACTTTGATAATATGACAACTGTCACGTTACCTCAGAATTTACAGGTAATTAACAACTATATACCCCGTAGTGGACCCCTTCATCCCCTCTACTAGGTGAGAATTTTGCAAGTACCCCGTTCCAAAGAACTCTCTTATCTTTGAACATAATTCAACATTTTCTACAGTAGTACTAAGGTCTCGGCTATCACTCTGTGATTAGATTTGCATTGTTTGATATAGTAGATTATGATCAGTTAACACATACCATCATTAGTTAGACAGTGAATTCAGTCTAACGTAAACCCTGACATTATGGATGGGAAACTTGATTGAATGTATGGGGATGATAGATTGACCGTAGATTGCTAATTTGAATGATTGTCGAACATAATACGTTAGTGTCCGTAGCTCTGAGAGAAATCAAACCAAGAAAAGAAATAAGATCAATTCTAGTCTACCATTTGGATTGAAGCTGAAGTGTTTCGGTGTGCAGTGCAGCTTTTTTGGCCGTTATCAATACAGATTTGATGAACAGTATAAATAGACACTGGACAGACATTCAAATTTGAAGTCAAGTAACTAGCAATGGTGCGTGGAATCAGAGAAGCCTGTAATATCCTGTGCGGTTATTTGCGTTAACGTTCCATGCGCACTTTGCACAACTGTTGCTATGGGTTTCTCTTAACTAAAACCACATTATGAACAACGTAATTGTATTTTTCTTTGAATGTAGGGTCATAATAAATAAAATGTTATAATACTTATGATTTGCATGTAGAATATATATATAATAAATATTATTTAAAACTCAAACGTGTTCTAGAGTTTCTTCGGAATACATTTCAGTTTATTTTTTTTATTCACATATTATTTTTTATGATAACCTGGATCCCCCAGCAGACGGGTGGTCTCTGGTCACACTTTTACCGCTCTGCGTGAAAAAGCATGAAAATGAAATTTGTATCAAAATTTCTACAGATAAAATTCCAAAAACAAAAACTCTCTTTGGATCCAATATCACAATAAAATTTCAGTTTGTTGCAAATAGATAAATTTATTGAAGACTTGTCATTGTTTGATATCACTAAATAGTGATATTCATATAAAAACAGAGTGAAACTGATATGAAGCAATATGCAAGGTTTATAATACTTGTTTCTATAACTTTAAATTCACAACATTTCTGTTTATCTTATTTAGCGCGTATCCCTTGCGACCCTACCCTTTTTAGATCTAGCCAACCATATGTTTAATGGAAAATTCTTTTATCTTATTTTTATCCATGACATTTCAGATTGAAATATATACTAATTGTGACTGAAACTGAAATAATAATGAACAAATTATCGACGTCACTCTGTTTTGCCTATTTGACATAACTTATATAATAACATTAATAACAAATTTACATATAGACCTGTTTCATAGAAATTATGTTTTAATGCTGGAAAAGAGAATAATAATCAAAGCATATTACAAGCAGGTTTAATTGAAGTTAAAAAAACAACAACAAAAAAACAAAAACAAGGTAAACTTTCAAACTTACCAAACTTCCCCGAATTAAAACAAAACACGCCGTAATCAAACCTAGAAACTTGATATAGTGTCCTGGATATGATAGTAATATAGGCTAATCCACCCACCACCAGAGAGAGAGAGAGAGTATGTGTGTATGGTCAGCGCGGCAGCGTATCATTGCGCATAAGACTAGTTCCTCTGATGTACGTCTTCTGACGCCGGAGAAATTCACTCTTCCATCAGTGGTTGACTTCTGACGGGAATATTTCTTGACAGCATAAAAATCGATATGTTTCAACCGCAGCGAGTGGTTCAGGCAAAACTAGCTTCTTTAATGTGTTTGAAATATGAAATTATTGTCGTTTACTGCTGCTAACATAGCGTGAAGGTGAAATGCAATATAAACATCAGCCTTCTGCATACAGCATTTGAGACGAGCAAAATAACTACAATACCGAACGGTGGTGATACAACATGTGAATACTCGAAAGAAAAAAAACAACGAAAGATAGCCGATTATGATTTAGATTTGAAGAGTAAATAAACACAGGAAAAAAAAAAGAAATTCTGTAAGGAAACATAAAAAGATATTGTCATATTTTTTATCACAATTTGTAAATGATAATGTATGCAGCGAGTGGAAACTATTAAATGTGCATAACGAATACAATATGAACATACAATTCCCATCTTATAATTAACAATAATACATATCTGGAAGTTAAAACTTATTTAACCCTTTCCCTCATAGAGGATACCATGATAAGACCTATGCGAACAGCATAAAACCAGATCAGCCTGCGAGTAACTCGCAGGCTGATCAGGTTTTATGCTGTTCGCTGCTCCTCGGTAGTCTGGTAATGAGGCTTTTACAATTAAATTTGGTAAGGTTAAACTGTGGTTTTCTGCAGATCAGGCTTTATGTGGTACCTATTGAGTGCGTCAAAATGAGACTATATGAGGGAAAGGGTTAACAACCAGCTTTCATGTGACTTTCTTTAAGTGCTTGATCTGAAATGACATTACTCTTTTGATATACCGTTAGAGAACAAGTGAATTTCAAGTTGTTTCTTTGTACATTATCTGTTATAAATATGATGGAAAGGGCTTGCGAAACGTTACTCAGTAATGATAAATGTACATGTATCTTGCTTAGTCTCGTATTTGTCATAGCACAGTAGACGGATATCCTACTACCACGTATTATAAATTAAAAAAAACCTTCACAATTTGAATTTTGAAATTGAGCTACAAAAATATTTATAATATTTAAATGTTTTATAAAAAAATCCATAGATTCAACACCCGTATCCATTAATGATAAAACGTGTCTATTTTTATAAAATAAAGATTAATACAATAAAAATAGGGTGTTTATTTTCATCAGAACGGCACGATAAATTAATGTAAAAGTTATATTAATTTGCATGTTTCCCAGCTTTAATTTGTATCAATACTAAATTCCTCTTTAAGTCCATCAAATTGATTTCATTCATTTAGTATGCACGGGTGGCACACGATGCTAAGGGTGACGATCAAATTACCGGGACTAAAATAGAACGAGGGTTCGATATTTTATACTATATATCTACAAAAAAAAAAAAAAAAAACATCGCAAAAAACAAAAAAACAAAAAAACATCGCAAAAAACATCGCAAAAAAAAAACAAAAAAAAAACATCGCAAAATTGTTTCTGCTGCAAAATACGTCAAGGTTAAATAACAGAATGACTAGACTATTTTATACACAATTTAGGGGAGGTGTATCCAAGCCTATCGTGCTAGTGTTGCGTTCCCAAACAATAGCCAGACTCCTGTTTATTATTTTTCAGCGTATATAGCTGTCTAACCTCCCTTTTGACCTACTGAAGAAAGATAACAGATATCTTAACGATTTTTATTTTTATATTTCTGTATTCCTGAAATTACAGAAAAAGACAAGCACCATTGTTTGTTGAGATGACAACTGGGTGGTTATTCTACTTGTATTCAAGGAATTTTCATTAAATATTTCAAAATTAAAGTTTATTTTATAAATATATGGTTGTGTTATTAAAACATTTCACTTAGATACACTATGTGATATATTCTGTTTAGACTGAAATGAAGTTATAGTCTCCATTTTATTTTGTTTGCTCCGTCGATTGCATAGGATAATTAAGAAAAAAAAATGCAATGAAACCTGTTTGGTCTTGTCCAGTATATGAATAAGTGTTGTGAATAATAACAAATATACTTGTTCTAACTCATCAAATTACTCTGTGTGCGCGTATGTGTGTGTTTCTTTCTTTCTTTTTTTTCAAACAAAAAGTCTTCGTTCGGCACATTAAGGACGTTTCAGCGGGTTACGGATGATTTTGATTTTGGTAAAACAAATATTTTTGAATTTCATAAAGATTTTATTTTAAGTTAAATGATAGAAGAAATCCCCAATTTTAAGAATATCATCAAAAGTATATTTGCCAAATTTTGAAGGTACAAAAAGTCACATTTTAGTGTTTTTATGCAAATTTGGCTAAAATTTCAATAAAAAAGCAGTTTTAGTTGAAAAATAAATCTGTAGAGGCATGTATTTTTTACATTTTCAAAAAGCATATATATCAGAAAAAATTTTTTTTTTTTTGGGGGAAATTTTTTTTTTTTTTTTTAATTTAATATGCTGTTACTGTATTTAGAAACGAAATCTTTCTTATTTTTTAATATCATGGTTTTTCAACAAATTTTAGCAAATAGTGATGCTCTCCCATAAGCTTGATCTCTAAAACAAGCATGGTGACCCCTATTTTTTAATTCATATATCTTTTAGTTAAAGTCTAAAGTACTTATATTACTGCATAACTGGTGCAAGAAGTGGAGAATACTCATTAACACTGACAAATCTAAGTGCATGCACTTTAGGCGAGAGAGACGCGTCTGAGTGATTATAAATTTCATATTGGTGAAAATATCTTAGAAACGGTTAGTAGTTATAAATATCTCGGTGTTACATTTGAAGATAAAGGGTCATTTAAATTGAATAGTGAACGATTGTCCAATGCTGGAAGTCGTGCCCTAGGGAAAATAATTTCTAAAGTCCATAAATATAAAGAATTTGGGTTTAAATCATTTACAAAACTGTATGAAACATGTGTGACTCCAATTCTTGACTACTGTGCTTCTGTGTGGGGTGCTGGCCAGTACCCGTCAATAGAGACTGTTCAGAACCGAGCGATGCGTTACATAATGGGGGTCCACAGGTTCACACCGACAGCCGCCTTGATCGGAGACACCGGCTGGTTACCGAGCAAATACCGTAGATGGACTGATATGTTACGGTACTGGAATCGCCTGCTACAATTCAGTGATAATCGGCTGACGAAACGTGTGTTTCTCACCGATTATACCAACAGTAGGAACAATTGGTATGCAGATATAAAAGCTGCAATGGACAAATTGAACTTAACACAGTATTACCATAACAAAGAACCTGTAAATTTCAGTGATGTGAAAGTAAAGATTAATCTATATTATCAAAGCTTGTGGTGCAATGAAGTTAAAATCTACCCAAAACTTAGAACTTACCGTCTATTTAAACACTCTTTTAACTGTGAGCCTTACCTTTTGTTAAACCTGGCCAGAAATGAAAGATCATTATTATCCCAATTAAGATGTGGTATTTTACCATTAAGAATAGAGACAGGGAGGTATGTTGGAGAGGCGATCGAGCAAAGAAATTGTAAAATATGTGACAGTGAGGTGATAGAAAATGAAATGCATTTTTTATTAGAGTGTGAAGCTTACCAGGGTCATAGACAGTGTATGGTTAATTCATTAAACTTAGATGTATATAGTGAAGAACAAAAATTTACACATTTACTTGAAAAATATCCACGGAGAGTGTCAAAATTTTTAACAAAAGCATATTTACATCGAAAATCTATTTTGTTTACATAATTTATATTTATCATCTGTGCCGTTCATTACTATGTTATTTATTTTGTAAATATAAACGGTGACATATAGGCCCATTGGGCCGGGTGTACGTAATATATTATGTTATCTATTCATGTATCTTAATATATATGCGTTGTTTGTACACATGTTACGATAATAAATAAACATTTACTTACTTACTTACTTACTTACTTACTTACTTTATATGCAAATCTTTAGAAAAATCTGTCCGTTTGAAAAACCCGCTCAAACGCCTTTAAGCATACTTTCGTTTTTATGGATGTTGAGAAGAAAAGATTCAATGACACACAAGGAAAAAGAGCCTGGTGTATAGACGTCCAATCGAATCACTGACTTTAAATGGCGCGTGAGTTTGTGTGTCAAAATAGATCGGTATGTAATTATGATTATTTCCAAATCAGAAGTCTGCAAATAAACACATATACATTCTTATTAGCTAGGCAGGCTTAAACATTCATTGCTGACATGTGGTCAAGCGTAAATCTGAATAACAATAGTGATCAGACAGACTGTCTGTGAGAAAATTGTTTAGTGACCGTGCAACAATTCAAGAACTATAAGAATATTCTTAATCATTTCCTAAAGCCGGTCGCGTTCAAATGATTTTAAATGGTGCCGTATACCGATTGCCATTTTGATTATGGGTCTCTAGTTCAGTCTCTAGGATGTATTCATCGAAACCTGGTCTAGAAACGTCATGTGATTATGCACTCATTCAGGACTTGTCACACACAGACAACTCTTGTCATAATTAAAAAATCATCATCAGCTGAAAATAAAACCTTTAGCTAATAAATCAACATATTTCTCGAAAAAAAAATCGTTTTCCGTGGCAGATAAACATCTGCCAATACTTTATAACAGGATATTTACAGGGCGGTCTGTGTTTCCCGGATAGGATTGTTAGTCCTGACTGGGCATAAAGAAGAAAATACATCCTCACCAGCAAGATTAAAGATTCAGACTACGATCACTCATCAGATTAAATCAGTTAATCAGGATAAACAGTGAAATGTAACGTCTTTAACTATACTTTACTGTCACAGAACACGCTTACGTGTGAAACATAATATAAATGCTTACTTCTCAGGGACTATAATGCACGATATTTAGAATCACATAAAAACTATTTTATATTCCGAAAGGACCATATATTAGCAAACAAAAAAAAGATAAACTTTTCAGACTTTTTTTTTCCCAGCTGAAACTTAAGTTATGCTACCATTAACTTTGAACCCAAATATCCAGCTTTGAGTCGAGAAACAAAAAGGACAAAGCGTACACAATACTTTTTCTCGTTAACATATTTTGTTTACTAAAACCTGACTTAACAATTCTTTATATTATACACAATTACTTTTAGAAATGAGAAGAAGAATCACAACTTTAATTTCTGTCTTTAAAAATACATAATGATAGCTAAAATGTGTTTATAAACATACTTAATCTTAATAGCGAACTGTTTGTAACATATTGTAGGTACAATCAAGGATTCGCTTAAAAAATTGCAGCATTTTATTGTTGAAAAAAAAATCTTTAAATAATTTACTTTAAAACGTGTTTAGAATCTAATAATAAGTAAGTGAAGCAAAACCGAATATCAAACGTCATTTTACCTTAATGCATGAACCTAAAATACATTTATATAATAATAATTCAACGCTTTTTTCCCTATCAAAATCTAATCTGGGTGATACAAATGTACCTGTCACAGCGAAAAACAAAACAAAAATGACCCCTACTGGTCTTTGAACAACAAATTCCATTTTCAAAGCATTTGATAATAATTCTAGTTTATTCACGAATACTCTTCAGTTGGAGGATTTAAGAACTATGCAAAAGTCAAAAAGAAAAACAGCTCAAGTTGAACATTAAAGTATGTCATAAGAATTGACGTCATTTCCCAGCGCGCACGCAGCTTTGTAACCTTACAGGAGATTCACTTACGCGGCTCAGCATTCCATGTTTTCCTCGTGTTTACGTTCGACTGCTAATCCTTCCAGCATGTTAGACACTACAGCAACGCCAGATGGCCTTCTCAGGAACCAGTAATTTTTTATCCAATCATTGCCTTTCTTTTCTTTTTCGAACGTACATTTTGGGTTGTAAATCCCGGGACCTGTACCTAATACCGGACCAGGCGACAGTGATAAATAATATGAACTTAAGTGAAACTTGTAGCATCCATATATTTCACCGTTCATTCATTTTTCATTTGTTATACACGTTTTTGTTGACTATAAATATATCATTTGATGCAAAATTACTATTATAATATGTTAATTCATTTATCCAATGTTAATCTTGGAAAGAAAAAAAAAAACACAATTTTTTTCGAATTAATTGGGGGGAAGAGAGAATTAGAAGGTCTGTCAAATATTTTTACATGTGTAACAAATGTACACAATAAATGTTGTAATCAATGTTTCAAAGTGTTATTTTCATATCATGCTTGAGCTTTATGCATGAGTATAAAAGAACATTAAAATTTTATATAGAAAGAAAACTACATTGTATTATGATCACATATAATTACAATTATTTTAGTAAGCATAAAAAGCCTCATCGGCTTTTTCCAGTGTTGAAAGTCGGTGATATAAATTGAACATTTGTATCGGCAGCCATTTTACACTTGCGTAAAACCAAGTTTGTTTCTTAAGGACACACATCTTATTTACTTTATGACATTTGCAGTGTATTAGAAAAAAACATGATTGCTATTCACGCTAAAATATGCGACATCATCTATAGCTTTACTTGACAACTTCAAATGTTCCTCACACCTTCAGTTCCATATTCTTCAAACTTTATATATACACACATATATATATTGGGTGCCTGGATAGCGTAGAAGTAACGCACATCACTTCTCATTAATGCGTCCCCGGGTTCGTTCCCGGGTGACATACGTGAGAGGGTACAGTTGTCCCCGTCCAGACACGTGGGTTTTCTTCGAGTGCTTCGATTTCACTACATAACGCTGTCATCCGAACCGTCGAGAATGATTTAATTAAGTTGTAAGAACTTGTTTCATAATCGATGTAAAATGAATTAAGTTTAAACTTAATATATTTATACCAAATACGTACGATCAGTTTTTTTTTTTTTTCTGAAAGACTATCTGAATTATTTTGTGACGAGACGAGAACTCTGACGGTGGCTTTATTTATGAAGAACATAATCAAATTAAAACAAGAGTATTAAATTGTTTCCGTTTGTTCACGTATAGAAAGTCAGTACAATATATACGTTATATCCGAGCATATATGCAAGTCGAATGACGGGGCGCATTATTGTATTGCGATGCCCATCCTTTTGTCCGTCCATGTAGTGAATTTATACTTGGAATGCAAGAGTATAATATCAAAATGTAGTTGCAGCTAGCTTTCACATTAAATGTGTATTTTATAATATGAGCACATTTTTCCGTGATTTTCAAACCTTTTTTTTTAAGTTTGCAAATTTATGCACATGCTGTTTGCCTGAACAATATTTTCCACATGAGTTTCCTATTTCTGCTTATTGATTTTGGTCGAATAATATAACTGCTTTTTGTGTCTTATCTATCAACACTGAGTTATTTGATTTTGGTCGATTAATATAACTGTGCTCTTTGGGTCTTATATATAAACACTTAAAAATTAACAACATTCTTTAAAATAGATGCATATTATCTAAGCTTATATTCTGTATGTGTTTCTATTCCGCTTATTACTCGTTCTTTGGATTGTAAAAAATATTTCCAAATACATTAAAATTTGAAATAAGTTCGAGATTATTTTTGAAGACAACTATCATGTGCATCTTTATGGACTAGGATAATTATCTGCGGGACTTTAATCATTTATATCAAAGACATACAGATGTACATTGTATTTGTAATGGTGGTTTATGACTACATAGAAGGTAAACCGACTGTTTAACTATTTAATGCTTTGGCAAACAGACCAGGTTCTAATTAGGTTCTCCCTTTTTTTTTTTTTTTTTTTTTTAGCTCACTTCTATACGGTCTGCACGGCGATGAAAATACAGTGTTTCATGAACCGTATAAGTTCAATAAATTGATGTTCATCAAGTTATCAAGTTAATGAATATTCATGAGATAAAGGAAGAACAACAAACATATGCTAGAGATATATATTTATTTCTAGAGGCATGACAGTAAGGCGTGTGTATATAGTCCCCTTCACGCTTCATCTTATCTCTGTCTGTACCTTGTTCCACTACCCTTAGTGATGTCACAGATAAATAAGTGCACCAACCATTATATGTAGAAGCTGAATGTTCGTCCAGTGCTGACCCTGATGAACTGTTAGATACGGATGATTTCAATCTCGCTCCCGATACAGTTTCTAGATTAATATAACAGATTGGCCATGAAATACACAGGACTACAGAAAGCCGTTCTGGCTCGCAGCTCTGAGCTCACTGTGTAATACAAAATTAACCACACAGAGACCAGCATCAACACAGTTTTGCTACACAGACATAATCATGGTCCTTCAATGCTGAAAAAAAAAAAAAAAAACTTTAGTGTAGATTGAGGTTACAGACGCTTTTGATCGGCTTGCATTTACCAAAAAATTTCCACTTGTTTTTATTTGAAATGTATTCACTTGATTGACCATGTTTATAATTTAATGATTGAACTAGCATCGACACACACGCTTCTGTAAGACAGCCAGTATAAATTATACAACTTCATTTCACGCTTTTGAGTGGACTACTGCCATATATATAGAAATCATATTTCATTATTTCACTGTGAAAATTATGAAAATATAATTTCACTCGTTTCCAACATGAAATAAAAGGAAAATTGTTCGGTTTTTGCGTGAAAGATACAATATCCTATTTCATCTCGTAAATTTCTTAAACAATCCCCCCCCCCCCCCCCCCGTGCTAAACCTCTCGAAATTCACTCGATACAATAAATCGCATCTTCCACAAACCTCTCTATGTGTTAGAGTTTTTGACAGTATTTTCAGTGCCTTAATAACTGTGCAAAAATTTAAATTTTACAACTATCTGGGTTTGCAATCGCTCCAAAGAACAAGCATTACTTTAGTTATCTAATTTAATCAGTTTATTTACCAATTAATTAATGAACAAAAGCTTACTTACTTACTTACTTCAATTCAATTTAACTGATTTGATCTACTAGTGTAAACAATTTTACAACAATATAAAACATTTAAAAAATGAAAATAAAATATGAAATATTAAAGTAGCAAAATGTTTATAAATACCAAGATTATAGGAGGTATTGTGAACTATATAACAAAACGGATTTGATTTACAAATTGAAAAAAAAAACAAAAAAAAACCTTATCTACCAATTTCCATCTAATATTATGCACTTGCTGATTTTTTTTTAAGAAGTAAAGACAATTCGTATGTAACCAAGCTAAACCATCGCGTATATGCGATTATTGTTTCCAGATCCGCACAATAAACTGTACAACTTCTCCGCAGTAGGTATACTTCCCCTGAAGGCCGAGTCCACTCTTACAACTTGGAGGATACTGTGGTCTAAAATAGACATACGCCTGCTTCTTATTAAGTTGTTTTAAATTATATTGCCAAAGCAGCTTTCCTAACTAAATAAGAAAGTGTTAAATTTTAATTGCTGTGTTACCTTTCTTGTAATATCATGCTCATCCCTTTTTAAGGTAGAAGGAACCCTAATGGGCTCGGAAAAAGTCGACAAATGTCGGCAAGTATCGCCCAACTTCCGATATTCTTCGTCATAACACGCCATGATTCGGAATGTGATTATTATTCATTTAGAAGTTCAATTCATGGTATCTTAATCATTGTTGACCCAATGTAATAGTTTTGATTTGTATTCATCTATTCAAATGATGTAAAATATCGTTCCTTTTTTGAAAAAGAGAACAAAAACACTACCTCCGGTGACTTCATTTTTGGAATTCCCCTTGATCTATCAAAATGCATAATAGTGATAACTGCTGCTATTTCGATTTTTTTCCATAAAAAAGCAAATTTTAAAAACAAAGGGTGTCTCAATTAACCATAAATACAGTAACACAAGTTAAGAAGTACTAAGATTGAATGTACTTGGTCACATAGTTTTTGCATAAAACTTTTCAGATAATTTTTATTGAATGCTTAAACTTTTAATTCTTAAAACCAAATACAATGAAATAAATAACTTGGAAATGAAGTGCTTTATTAAGAAAATAAATCTGTAGCTGTACATAATTATGTTTATGTTTAGTTCAAAGTGGTGAATTTTGTCTCTGGGAAAATTCACATATAATGTGGGATTTTTCTTCGAAATAATGTCATTACCTGCTCATTATTTTACTTTACAATGATTTTACATAAGTCACTGAATGAAAAAAAGCACTAAAAAGGATAATTATGATTATTATTTCAAGTTTGTGCTCACGTTGTACCTGAAAAGAACTTAGAACGCAGTAAATACCTAATATTCTGTTATTGTTTTTTTTTTCTACATTAAAAATAGGGGATCAGGAGATACATACTGTTATAACTTGATATTTTTATGGTTAACCTATTTAAAAGTATGTATTTTTATGTTTGATATAGTATATGAATGTCTTTTTAACAGCTTGTCTTGAGAAATTTGTACGAATCGTAGTGTTGATATTCTATATAAAGAAGAAAAAAAATCAATCTGTAATATGAAGATTTTTTATATAAATGTATAAAAATACATTCTATCAAGTTCGCTTTTATTTTTTTATTTTTTTATTTTTTTTTATATGTTTTCTATTTGATATATGCCATAGGTATATGAAAAATCAATTCATGGGAAAAAATGCGAAATTTAATGATTTTATAGCAGTTTTTAGAAGCGAAAGCTTCTAAAGTCAGACAGTGTATTTTCTACTTACAATCACATTACCGCCACTTATCCATACATAGCGATAAAAAAGTACCACTGGTTGTAGAAGTCAACATTGCAGTTTTGATAAAAGATATATTGCAGGATTTTGAAAGCATTGGGTATAATCACAATTTCTTTGCAAATAAAACTGTAAAAGAAGCAAGTTTATAATTCAGTGTTCATCCGCAGTTTCATTAATAAAACTACCTATATATAACCTTATTTGTACCACAAATTTGCGGCTGCGGAAATAGCTCAATTGGTAAGAGCGTCGTTCAGAATTTTGTTCTTGCAAGGGATCGTGAGTCCTAGTCCAGCTGAGCCGGCTTTTGTAATACTTATTTTTTTATATTCTTGGGTTATGTATTTAGATTTTTTTAAAGTTTAGTTTTTATACTTTCATTATTTTTAATTATTTATAGAGAGGTCGATATTTCTAATATGAGGGTCCTGCGCATAAACAGGTTCGGTTAGAAGGTCAAAACAGTAGAAATGAGAAAGGGGGGTATGTTTTATGTAAGCCGTCAATTGAAATATTTTCTTGTTAGAGTCTCAAATTACTGTAGTGTCTCTGGTCGCATCTGTATGTCACAACTCAGAAAGTACTTTAGGGTTTGAGCTTATACTTTATACAATGGTCAATACTAAGTACCACTGGCTTCATTTGCATATCATATTTGATTGGTTCAAGAAGTAGGTCAAAATCAATTTTATACAGTTACACCGAAAAAAATAACAATTTGACACGATTTTTACCAAACAAACAAGAGCATATGTTACAGTTTACCATCGCATAGTTTCGGACAATTAAAGTATTTCATATTTCGGATACTCTCAATTTTCGGATTTAAGCTTTCATAAATGTCAGCACAACTACACAGAAAGGGTTGTTGGCGTCTGTTTGAATTTATTATATTTCCTTTATAATACGTTTTTAAGTTGTGTGTGACATAGTAACTAACATCTATAGTATCTACATTCTGAGGGTCCAATTCCCTACATTTAAAACCGAATAACCTCTTCATTTTGTATGAATGATCGAACGATTGAAAAGAATTCTACAACACAGGTATGCTGAGATTCAGCCAAAGCGTTGAAAACTCAGTTTTGAGTAAGATATATAAGTAAGAAACAATAATTGTACGTAGCATAAAAGCACAAAAGAACTATTTTCCCTGTGATGTTGCGTAACTTTCACTTTATCATGCGGAGGAGTGTAGTTTCTTTCGATGAAAAGGTGGCTCGTGCCAGAATTTGGTTGGTAAATGTGCAGGTTTTGGTTACTTAATGGTGTTACAATAGTCTATAAAGAATACTAGAAAACTTGAATTTCTATACAAATCCGCATAACTTACTAATAATCACATCAAGCTATGTCAGATACATCGAGATACCCCAGGGATTATTTATTCCTGACCCTAATAAAACAAGATATCAGTCAGTCAGTTAGTACGAATCAAAGCGCTGATAGTGCTAAGAGAGCAGTATTGTCGCATTTCTTTTGTATATCAAAGTAACTTTAATAAACGGGCGTCAGTTTTTCTCGCAATGCCAATAACCCCGTTTAACGTTGCGTTAACATGGTTATTACAAGAAATTAAAGATGAATGTACCACTGTTAACAATTGGCACATCGCTACTCTTACTCTCCCTATTTCTACAATCGTTATTACTTTGATATAAGTTTGATATTTGGAAAAAAACTAATTTACACTGCATATCTGCAGCTCGTCAAACCCTCTTCCAGTTAAGACACACACAACTTCAGTGCCATCAGCGCTTTGATTTTAATTTGAACTGAATTAAGTCTGTTAAGAAGATTTTAAAATTTGTTTCTTATTTAAATTTTTTAGTTACAATAAATTGAAACAGCTCAGTAGATTCTTTAGGTGATCGACACATTTTTGTCATAAAGCAACCATTAGAGAATATTTATAAGAAAAATGAGAATGAAATCTTTTTAAGGATTTTCTGTACAAATATAAAAAAAGCATTTTTCTTTTTGTATATCCATGGTAGCCATGGTAACGAATATGATGGCCTATCATTTTTTTCCCATATTTTTATTCAGTGTATTTTTTACATGATATATTTGAAAATCAGAAAATTCTTTTGAAGGAAAGACTATCACATACGCCCTTAAATATAATTCTGAACATTTTGAACCAAGTCCTATAATAGTACTCTACAAAATAATACAGACATGGCAATACGCTTTAAGTATTCAGCATATAAATATACAGTGTATGCATAAAACAACAAACAAATGTATATTATGTATAATGACCCTTTACAGGGTAAAATGTAGATGTCTCCTACATCTTTCAAATGAAAGAAATATTATAATATCACGGTAATGTAATGTCTCTGTATAAGGACATAGTACGGAATATATTGACAATTTCACTTCATATAATGCACATCGGGATCGGGAGGTCGTGGGTTCGATCCCCGGTCGCGACAGACCAAGTCGTACAAAAAGGTAATGTTATAGCTCCCTTGCTTGGCGCTCAGCATATAAAGGTAATTGCAGGACTGGTTGGCCCGGTGTCAGGATAATGTAACTGGGTGTAGTATCATGCCACATGTCTACGGCGTGATACTGCAGTGTGGCATCATTATATCTGTCTCAAGTAGACATCGTCTTCAAATGACTGACATACTTTCGGTGGGACGTTAAACCCAACAAACAAACAAACTTCATATAATGCAAAATCGTTTCTTTATATTACTGTAACATCTCTATACAAGTGAATTACTTCGCTACATCACAGCAGGAGAAGCCTCGCTTTCTTCTGGCTAGCTTTTTACTTAGGGCTTCGCCGAGGGTTGGTGGTAGCAGCTGGGGTGTGGTGTTATGCGAATAACGCTGTGAGGCTCTTTGTCTTGGCTGTTGTATTTGTATAACCAAATAGCTATTTGACTTAAATATGAATAGTGATTATTTGCCTTTTTGAAATCATTGGCACAATCATTCAATCAAGCGGCAAGGAAGCCAAAAGAATATTCCGATTTATCAGATATCTTATTGGATTATTTTGACCTCTCAGGGAGTTCTTAAAAATCGTTACAAAATAAGTGGTTAATTTGGTTAATTTTTTGGCATTGTCATTTATTTAGATTCAGTTAGAACCTTCTTGAAAGAATCCCACATGAGCTAAACATAACAATTATGTAGAAAATTTCCAGATGACGTATATCTTCCCAGTGTACATGGAGCCCTGTTAATGTAGTCAATATTCTTGAAGTTAATAATAAAATGAGATACTTTATGACTCGGAAGCCAGTGCATGGTTGATAAAGCAAAAACAGATATGCATATATTAGGTTTATCAATCTGCCAGGCCAGTAAACCGTGCGGACAAAGATCTAGCGCAAGATCTTAAAACATTGTTTTATTTGTAATTAATTCAAATGAACCCCCTTTTTTAACTATGCGCTAGTCTTCAGTGGTATCTGTTCGACCATATATCAGTTTCAGTCCTTCTTTATGGGTATACTAAACTGAGGTTTAGAGGACATTTTATGTGCAGTATAAATCAAATGTTATTCCAGGTTTGACGTACATACGAACTTCATACGAACAAAATATGTAGATGAAACGGATTTAAACGTCTGTGATACATGAAAATAACCTCACGTGATATATCATAGACATGGACTTTTTTAACAGGAATTTCGGGTTTTGCTTTGGCAATAATGTGAGCAAATGTAACCGTTCTTGCTTATAATCAAACTTGTCATTCATATAAAGACCTCTCCCTCCAGGGAACCTGTCCCTTTAGTCAGATTGGGAAAGTTGTGTCGCAGCACAAAAATATTGGCATTTTGGATTCAGAAAAAAAAGAAATCGAAACATACCATAGTTTAATCCTTTTGTAATTTGTAAAATATCAATGGTGAAGGGTGTTTGACGTCTTTCTCGATACGCATATCAGTATTTCATTTAAGACAACGATCATCAAAACTTGACGGCTGAGCGTGGATGTTGTGATAAACTTCCTCAAACCAATAAGAGAAATACATGGACTAAATGATACGTTGTAAAATGAGCAAAGCGTGAAAGATAATTGATATTTTGACAGTCTTGGCATTAAACTGATTTATTAAGTTAATAACTTGTACATCAATAGTTTGTACCGTCGTTGATACATGAATTGTGGTCATCTCTTTGGATGTTTATATCTTGAACGTCTGGAAAGTCCCTCATGGCTGTTATGACTACATCTGAATTATCATAAACTAAGACTTACTATACTCAGTTTCAGGAAACAGTGAATATCCAAGTGTTTGATAAGTTGTTTCTTTCAGAAGTATCTCAATTTGTTAGTTTAAAAAAAACAGAAACAAAATATAAACACTTGCACATCATAATACCATGCAATACTTAAAAAGAGATTGATGCTTAACACTATGCTTAAGTGAGAAAGGGATTTGAACCAGTGATAACCCGAATGCACTCTTCTCTTTGCATCTGAGTATAACAATACTAGCCAGTGTATATAAATACCAGTCAGTGCATATTAATACCAGTCAATGTATATAAATACCAGCCAGTGTATATAAATACCAGTCAATGTATATAAATACCAGCCAGTGTATATAAATACCAGCCAATATATATAAATACCAGTCAATGTATATAAATACCAGTCAGTGTATATAAATACCCGCCAGTGTATATAAATACCAGCCAGTGTATATAAATACCAGTCAATGTATATAAATACCAGCCAGTGTATATAAATACCAGCCAGTGTATATGAATACCAGTCAGTGTATATAAATACCAGTCAATGTATATAAATACCAGCCAGTGTATATAAATACCAGCCAGTGTATATAAATACCAGTCAGTACATTAGAAGAAAAAGAAAACTGAAGTATTAAGACACTGACAGGTATTCGATTCAACAGAGCCACATCTATTGATGCAAATCTTATTGTGTGATCTGTACCTTGAAACTTTGTAGCTCATTAAAAGAACCCCGATACAGAAGAACTTATTTACAAAAGCTGTCGGCGCCCTAGAGACGTACTCTTATCACATATTGTTATAACTTTTGAACGCCGTCCATTATAATACGCTCGTAACTCTTAACTCCTCGTTTTCCCTTGCTTTGATATCTAACATTTCAAGTACCTATCGTAACGATATATATATATATATTTATTCATTTTGTATCTAACGATACACCACTATGTGGAGATTTAAAATAACAAGAGCTGTCAGAGGACAGCACGCTCGACTATTCAAAATGCTTGTTAGTAAATCAAATGATATCTATTTCAATTCTTGCCCTTCGCATACCCTGTATATAATAATAGTCCAAAATGATAAACCTTGATAGTATAATACCCCTTAATATTTTTATGAAATCTAAATTAATCCCATGCCTAGTTACTGAGACATAAGCATAATAACACTGTGCAAACAAAACTTTAACGTATCTTTAAGGTATCCAAGCTAGAAAAGGGCCATAATTTGTATAAAATTCAGTCCAGAAGTTATCCTCCTTGGTTTTGTGATGCCCCTGAATACACCCCTTAACTCTCTAGTCAATACCATAGACACTCTCAGAAATATAAGCTAGATAGTAGCTTGAATGCAAAACTTTAACCAAAATTCCTAAGTTAAAGGGGGCCATAATTTGTAATATATTCCATCAAGTGTTATCTTCCTTGATAGTATGATACCCCTAAACGTATAAAAGATGCTTCAAATCAATGACATGCCTGGATATTGAGATATAAGCATGAAAGTACCTTGCATGCAAAACTTTAGCCAAAATTTCTAAGTTAAAAAGGGGCCATAATTTGTAATGTATTCCATCAAGTTATCTACCTTGAAAGTATGACGATACCTCTAAACATATTTAAGATGTTTCAAATCAATCGCATGCCTGAATACTGAGATATAAGCATGAGAGTATCTTGCATGCAAAACTTTAACCAAAACTTCTAAGTTAAATAGGGGTCATAATTTGTAATATATCCCATCAAGAGTCATCTAACTTGGTTGTCTGATGCCCATTAACATATTCATAAACTTTCAAGTCAATACCATGAATGGTTATTAAGATACAAGCTGGATAGTAACTTGCATGTAAAACTTTAACCATATTGTCTATTGCATGCAAAACTTAAACAATATTTCTGAGTTTCAAAGGGGCCATAATTTGCATTATATTCAGCCAAGAGTTATCTACCTTGGTTGTGTGATGCCCCTGAACATATTTATAAACTTTCAAGTCAATACTATAAATGGTTATTGAGATATAAGGTTGATATTAACTTGCATGCAAAACTTTAACCAAAAGCTGCAACGCCAACGCCGACGCAAGGGCGACTACAATAGCTCTCATATTCTTCGAATAGTTGAGCTAAAAATATCGCATGACATAAAAGTGGGTTCGGAAAAACAATAAACAAAGATATCAGCAAGATTGAATTAACTACAAAAATGTGACTTTTCCTGGTTCAACTCTTTCTATAGATATGTGTGCTTTTGTTTCATCTAGCCGTCTTCGTCATGTCATGTCTATTATGGAAAATCATATACAGTGAAATTTATTGGTCTCTTTAGTGAAAAATAAAAACTTACATCTTGTGATTGTTTCAAACTTGCTTCATATATCTACTGAACACGTTTAACAGGTGCAGGCGTGGTGTTTGACAGATGCAGGCGTGGTGTTCGACAGATGCAGGCGTGGTGTTTGACAGATGCAGGTGTGGTGTTCGACAGATGAAGGCGTGGTGTTTGACTGATGTAGGCGTGGTGTTTGACAGATACAGGCGTGGTGTTTGACAGATATAGGCGTGGTGTTTGACAGATACAGGCGTGGTGTTTGATAGATGCAGGCGTTGTGTTTGACAGATGTAAGCGTGGTGTTTGACAGATGTATGCGTAGTGTTTGACAGATGTAGGCGTGGTGTTTGACAGATGCAGGCGTGGTGTTTGACAGATGTAGGCGTGGTGTTCGACAGATACAGGCGTGGTGTTTGACAGGTGCAGACGTGGTGTTTGACAGATGTATGCGTGGTGTTTGACAGATGTAGGCGCGGTGTTCGACAGATACAGGCGTTGTTTTCGACAGATGTAGGTGTGGTGTTTGACAGATGTAAGCGTGGTGTTTGACAGATGTATGCGTAGTGTTTGACAGATGTAGGCGTGGTGTTTGGCAGATGTAGGCGTGGTGTTCGACAGATACAGGCGTGGTGTTTGACAGGTGCAGACGTGGTGTTTGACAGATGTATGCGTGGTGTTTGACAGATGTAGGCGCGGTGTTTGACAGATGTAGGCGTGGTGTTTGACAGATGAAGGCGTTGTGTTTGACAGATATAAGCGTGGTGTTTGACAGATGTATGCATGGTGTTTGACAGATATAGGCGTGGTGTTTGACAGATGCAGGCGTGGTGTTTGACAGATGTAGGCATGGTGTTCGACAGATACAGGCGTGGTGTTTGACAGGTGCAGGCGTGGTGTTTGACAGATGTATGACAGATGTAGGCGTGGTGTTCGACAGATGAAGGTGTGGTGTTTAACAGATGTATGAGTGGTGTTCGACAGATACAGGCGTGGTTTTTGACAGGTGCTGGCGTGGTATTTGACAAATGTAGGTGTGGTGTTTGACAGATACAGGCGTGGTGTTTGACAGGTGCAGACGTGGTGTTTGACAGATTTAAGCGTGGTGTTTGACAGATGTAAGCGTGGTGTTTGACAGATGTAAGCATGGTGTTTGACAGATGTAAGCGTGGTGTCCACAAGAAATATCAGGTCTCCTGGTACGATTAATAAAACCCAACGATGAATTACGCTGTCTCTATACCTGACAAACATGTGCGACGGAACGCGCTTTCTTCTCTACTAGTCCCTTTAATTTTAGAGATAGGTCGTGCTTAAGACGTGATTGGTCATAACACAACTCAGAATAGATAGATCAAGACGTGATTGGTCATAACACAACTCAGAATAGATAGATCAAAACACAGCTCAGATTTGATAATTAATAATGTAACTCAGAATAGGTAATTCAAAACACAGTTCAGATTTGATAGTTTATAGCATAATTCAGAATAGATAGATCAAAACACAGTTCAGATTTGATAATTAATAACTCAGGTATGGTACCAGAATAGATAGATCAAAACACAGTTCAGATTTGATAGTTAATAACTCAGGTATGGTACCAGAATAGATAGATCAAAACACAGTTCAGATTTGATAGTTAATAATATAACTCAGGTATGATTTCAGAATAGATAGATGAAAACACGGCTAAGAATAGATATGTCACAACACGGCTAATTTTGTGAAACAAGCAAACTTTATATTGAAAGAGCAGAATAATTTCTACAAATGTTTAAAAACGCATAAACCATTTCATTTCTGATAAACGCACGGTACTGACGTTCAAAATCTTCTCTTTTCATATCGGATAACGAGTAAGTTTCGGCAGTTTGCTATTTAATCATTGTCATATTGATAGAAATCGATGCACCAAATGTAGAATACAGATGATATTGGTGAAATGTTGATGAAAATCAAACAATAACTTTAAATATATTACCGGTATATAAAATAAAATAAAACAGAGCTGTCATTATAATTCGACGCATTATAACATTCGACGTCTAAAAAAATCACAACAGCCGTGGATTTTGCAAACTCTCTCAGAATAAAAGAGGATAAAAAAAAACTAAAATTCAGGATTACATTTTTTTTCTGACACGGGAATTGAGGAGTAGCATCACAGCTTTTTAATTTTAGACATTCCTGGTGCAGATTACAGCATATTCTGCAATTTATCGTCAAACACCCAGTCCTTCATTTGGATTTGGCATTATCAAATGATTATTTTGGCTGATAAAGAGATATGAAATATTTATAGACCATTGCATTTCTGTTGCGCCATGGTTAAGGATTGTCGGTATTCCAAGTGTGACGTGCAATTAATCTTACGTCTGAACACAAAATATTCATTTACATACTGTGAAATATTCTTTATCTTAGATACAAACCACATACTGTTCAAATGCGAGTATGTGCAATTCAAACGTGCATAATTTCGCAAAATTATTGACATGGAATACTTGGGGTAATCTTCCTTAAATTGAAGACAACACTGTATATTCTTAGGATAAACGAGGAGTGTTTAAAGTTTGTTGTTTTGACATTAATCAAAATTCGTTTACCCACACATAAGCACCGGTACGATGACCGAATAGTTAAAGCATCTGCCCCAAAACGTTGCTGGTTCTATCTCCGAATGACACATACCAATGTCGTGATATAGGATACAGATATTTTAAAGTTTCCCGTCTCTGTGACAATATTTCAGTTATATATCAATATCCAATTAAATACGGCCCCGTGCGCACAGAGGAATCAGGGTGAATATTACTACTGTTTATGAACTGAATATTATACGCATATATATAACGGCTAAAGATGAACACTCTGGGAGTTCACCACAGGAGTCAGCACTAAAGACACCAAAAAAGCATGGAGAAAACAGACTAGTAATATCACTGAGTCTAATGAATACCTCCAGATTGGTCTGGCTACAGACAGTATCAGACAGTTCGTTTTATATTTTTGCCTTCTTATATGAATAATGACGGAGACTCTATTTGTCGCGACGTAGCTCTCTTAGGCAATTTCAATAGCTGTGTCAAATACCGCCTGTGGAACAAATGTGTGCTTCTTATCAATCGGTATTCCTCGTTTCTTTCTTCTTTTCTTTTATTTTAATGGCTAGCAATCATTTTCTGATTATTATGGATATATTTTAGACCGTATAGGTCCTATTTATGCTGAAGTTACAGCATCGGAAGTGACAGGGGTTGGAAACAAGGGAGTCCGGGTGCGATACCCTAGCTCAATTTCGAATAGACCCGTTGCTTCTTTTACATGCTCGGTGTATATAGTACCGATACATAAGAGACAAATTCCTGGGGAGAACCACTACTTAGAACTCCGAGTTCCCACTGCAACCCCATTTTGCTGAGTGCCAGGTAATGGTGCAACTGGAATCAATTTTAAACGTCTTTGGTTTGACGCGATTCTCGGAGGAAGTGCCCCGGCTGGTAGTCGAACACCTGACCTACAGAACGCAAAGCGGACATTCTATCACTGAGCTATTGCGCCGATTTAGATAATGTTTAAGTAATTAGACTTGGTGATCACATGACCTTGACATATTCAATGTTAAAGTTGTGAAATATCTGGTGTTTAAGATCCCGTGCAAATTCCTTTGAATAGTAGTAACTTTCAATTCCATGTTTCTTTGATATTAAATTAAGTAATTTGTTCATTATATCTATTAGCAATAGAATACTTCATACTGATTTTCATGTAGACAATTTATTTATTTTTCTCTCTATCTGCAATAGACCATTTTATCAGAGGATCGGAAATTCCAGGTATAATTCGCTGATTTAAATTGATCGATCAGTGACCGGGAAAAATATCAAATGTGTGTTTATTTATCATTGAACAATCTGTGAAATTATACAGCATGTAGATTTGGTGTTCGAGAAGTTCTCGTTAATTACGTAGGTTTACGTCTCATTTCGGAGTGAAATGGTCTATATCATACAATATATATATATATATATATATATATATATATATATATATATATATCACGACTTTGTATGTGTCGTTTGGAGTTGTGTTCACTTCAAGCCAAGTACGAACTTCATTACATACAATAACTAATTATCATTTAATTTCGATTTCTTTAAAATCTAAATAAAAAATAGATTTTCCAATACGGAATAAACCATATATATATTTTTTTTGTAAATTAAATGTAAACATTTGCAAGACGAAAAAATGTAATAGTTCATGTCAAATTAGATATCTGAATCAGAACTTTAAGGATAAATTGTGTTGGTGTTGGTCGTTAGATTGTTTTGTTTTTGTTGCTATAGTAATTACACACTATACATTTATTTAAATCAATGGCCGATTTTAGTACTTAGTCGCGAAATAGTACACATGGGTTCCTTTTTAAGAGTGTGTGAAAAGGGATTTGTAAATCCTGTGACTTGTTTAATCATCATGCATTATATGATGAATGTGGTTTATATGAATGACATCCTAATAAAGGACAAAGTTCTGCAGTGTTATGAAATGGAGAACAACAACCAAGGTTGAGGCGTTCTGCAGGATAAGATATTTTACCGGGTAGTATAAAGTAGTTTATTAATCAAAAGTACAAGCAGGAAATGTAGACCTTTCTGTATTGCTGCTTACACTGGTAAAATATCATTATTAAATCACAGAATGAGTTGTCTCCCTTATATTCTCCTGTGACGCTTTAAAGCATTTATAAGCATTTACTTTACTCTCATAAATATATTTATCAAGAGGGCGATGATGACCCTGTTGCACTCACCTGGGTACAATTAATATTAAAAGCATTATGGTGTTTTATGGTGTAATTTTGTTGATTTTAAATTAAGATCGAACAAATATGTTGCCTCGACCTCACCTGACCCATTTTTTTTAATTCATTCGATGTTCCATGTAAACAAACATTCTGATAAAGTTTCGTGAAGTTGCGGCCGAAAATATTTAAATATTTGCCTGATGAATGTTCACAAGTTTTTTTTTGTTGTTTTTTTATGTACCATGACTACCTACTTTTTGATCCCACATAACCTAATTTCAATACATCGAGATTTCATGTTTACAAATAGATAGGTCAAAAATTGTGGACAGAAGACGTATGCCGAATAAAATTCGACCACAAAAGCCAAGGTTAACTAAAACATAAATGACTTGACCACCTAATTTAGGGTATGTACAACCAAAGCATATTGTTCGATGGGTAAACCTCTACAGGCCGATTGTCCTATCAAAACTGCTTTTTTCTTTAATTTGGTATTGTATTATATGTACGATAAGGCAGGTAAGTGATTGTTTTAAACATATACTCAATAAAAATGTGTGCAATACCTTTTATCGTGAAAGTTGTAACCAGTTGATCGATGTCAAAATTTCAGCACATCAAAATACACAAAAATATTCAATTGCACGCATAACACCCTTAATTTTTCATTTATTTGATACTTAAAATGCGTTAACGTAAATTACCAATTTCCTTTATTCTGTTATATTCTGATATTCAACATTATTTTATGTTTTAATAAATAAATAAATAATAATTATAATAATAAAAGATTGATTATATATGTATTTATATGAGCTTGCTTGCATGTTTTGTGAGTTTTTTCCGCTGTTTGTTGAATATTTTGTAAAGGTGATGCACTATGTACAAATCTTGAATAAAATATCTCTTTTGTTCTGTTTAAAGGCAGAAATCAATAGCATACAAAAGCACGGTGTCTTTTTCATCCCCCCCCCCCCCCCAACACGCGTCAGCACCATAATTATCACACCTCGCATGTCCAATAGCAAAATCCATATATTTTAGAACCCTACAATAATTGTCACGTGTTACCTTCTTCGCCAGTTTTTAGGGCGCTAATTATCACCTTAACTTAAATCTAATGTTGAGGAACTGAACCGTGTGTGGAATATTTTAGTTCTCATTCTGTCTAGTTTAAAATATTTAATTCAATTTAATTTAAAAATGTTAAAATGCGGTTGGCCACAAATTCTAGCACACATACAATAATTGTCACGTGTTATATACAATTATATATTACCCAAATCCTGCACTTTTAAATCTGATTCAAATCCTTCTCCACAGGTAAATGTCTCATTTACTTTGCACTATAGTGTTTATTAAACATATTATAAATTATGAATTACAGAGAGAGAGAGAGTAAACAAAGACAAGAAACTCGATGTCTAAAGCAAAAATGTTAATTAAATATTAACAAAATGTACAGAAAATCAGAGGGGAGAAACAAAACCATGAATAACAACAACATAAAACAAGAAATATCTTTAAAAAAACATACTCGGCCGTGGTAACCAGCTTGATGATTAGTGTCTGAATGGTTTAACATGTAACAGATGTTGTTGTTGGTTTAATATTTGAGTAATTCCTGTGTCAGTGCAGCTCTTTGAAATACCACGGATCCTAATAATTTGTACAATCTTGGTAGACACTTACAGCTTTAAAACATCTGCGCATTAGACTTCGTTTCGCGGGCTATAAAACGAAACCGGATGTTATGTTTTTGTTGAATATAGGATCTGTCAGGGTCGAACAATGTATTCCGAAATATATATGTTTGCTATTTTTTAACGTTCTATTCTTTCAGTTTACCTTAAAAAGGTACTGTGTCTTACTATTCGGGACAAATCGTTCGCAGGGGAAGAAATGTTCAACTTTTAAAAGCAACAGAGATCTAAAGAACTCGTTTCCGCAACTCCTTTCTTTTATTTTGACTAATTTTACAATGACCAATGGGAATTTAGCAAAGTTTATAATAACCAATGAAAAGTCCAGTTTTATTCCGCTTCATTACTGTGTGAGCTCTAAATTTCTGTCTAAAAATACACAAATAAATCTGCAATCAAGATTTCGTTCACGTATTTCTTAACGAAGTTTTATTTCAATGTAGAAATCAATTGAAATGTCGTGAAAAAATACAATAGTGTTTTTATTATTTCCGTTAAAAAATGGTGAAAGTTATAAGAAACGATAAAATTTACTATTTGAAACAGTGTATATTACCATTTTTAACTCACTGATATTTCTCTATAATCCACCGAAAAACAGTAAATAAATGGATTTTTTACATTAATTATTAAATGCATGATTAGCGGATGGGTAAAAAAAATCTCAGTGATTCAGTGTTATATCGCACGTGTGATTGACGAAGTGTTATATCCTGTGATTGACGGAGTGTTATATCGTACGTGTGATTGGCAAAGTGTTATACCGCACGAGTGATTGGCGGAGTGTTATATCTTGTGATTGACGGAGTGTAATATTGTACGTGTGATTGGCAAATTGTTATACCGCACGAGTGATAGGCGGAGTGTCATATTGCACATGTGATTGATGGAGTGTTAAATCGCGCATGTGATTGACGGCATGTTTATACACGTGTAATATTAACGATAAAGGAACACTTATATTTAATCCAATTTAATTGTATACTTCCTGCTTCGTATCCAATGCCAGTTATTTTTGCATACAAATAGTTCATTGGTTCGATCCCCTCTGGCAGCTATGTCGCGGATCAACACAATCATTTACATACATGTGCGATAGTGCGATGCTGAAATTGGAATTAATCAATTAATTATATCACAAGCATTTATTTTTTCAAAACACATCCAATATCATAATTACGAAAAGTATTACAAATTATTCTATGAATGTAAATGATCTGACACAGCAACAAACATGTAGATGAAGTATATTCAGATATGATTCCATCTAAAAAGACTATTTTTCGTACACTATAGCCAAGGCTTTTTAACTAATTATCAACAGCTTGAGCTATGATTTAGTCTGATACGTTGTCTGTCTGTGGGACACGACAATACCTGGTACATATGATATTCCTGTCACTACGGTACGCCAGACAATCAGCCACTATCGCCAAACAATCCGGTCCAGACAAATTAATGGAACCATAGATCACATGACTTTTTTTAAGCATTGTTGTCTTATTGGCGTTCGATTGCTTGTGATGTCAATTCATCCGGTTTTGTATTTTATAAAGAGATACTGATGCAAAAAATACTGCTGAGAATATTTCTCTGATGGGTATTTCATATACACTGTATCACATTTATTTCTGATTAACAAATTATTACATATTTAACATGTGTAGGCGCCTACCTAATTTTATGTTTCTAGTTTACTTATTCTAAAACAACTGAGCGTAAAGCAAATTCGCTCATGAAATGGAATGGATGCATCTGAGTGGTGACCTGTTAACCTGGTAACAATTCATCAAACACTGTCACGCGGACTATTACTATATACCCATTGTGCTTGTTACTTATAGAAACATAATTAATTTAAGAAAAAGGCCCTCCTGCAAAAGTACAAGTCTTTACTAATATTTGTATTTATATCGGTATATTAGATCTTTGAAATGTGATGGTTTATCCCCATTTTTTTTTAAATAATCTGTTTATTATTATTGAACAAGGAGGTTTGTCCAGTTTTACCGAAGTAAACATAACATTGTCTGGCCCTTGTTGAGTTTCCCTATCAATAATAGCTAAGTTCACAAACTTTGTCTTGAATAAAATGGTTCCAATAGAAGTCATCCCAAAATACATAGCTACATTTTAAGGACGATACCTAGTTATGTCCCCGAGATCTGTGATCGGGGCACATTGTTTTATTGTTTTTTGCCCTGTCTGTTTGTTGATTTGTATGATGCTTTGTAAGCAACTTTAACATTGGAAACTATACAAGGTATTGATTTGAAACTTCGTATATGAAAAGAATACGGCTAGGAGAAGTGTATTGACTAATAACCATAACTCTGTCCGGCCTATTTTTCTCTTTTATTTATTTTTTTATTTATCTTTTTTTTTTACTTTTTGTTGGGAACATTACTCGTGCACTATGCAAGGTATTGACTCGAATCTAAAGACATAAATAGAGTGTTGAATTGGAAAGTGCAGTAAGCAAGAATCGCAACTCTACCTGGACCAAATTTTTTAATTACCTCCCTTTATTTAATTTTACAATTTCTATCTAGAAAATAATTTATTTACTATACTATTTGAAAATTGCAGTGACAAAGAACCATAACTATTATTTATTATTATTATTATTATTATTATTATATCTCTTAATTATTTTTTTTTATTTTTATGGGGTGGGGGAGGGGGGCGGGATGAGCAAAACTCATTAACATAACAATGAGCAGTGTAGTAACCAAGAACCATAAGGCCTTGTCAGATCTCTCTTTTTAAAATCAGTTTTTGTTCAGACTATAATTCCTCAACTATTCGTGGTAATTGAAACACAAAATATAGATAGAAAGTAAAAAGCAGAAGTATAGTGATAACAAAACAGAACTCTGTCGGGTTCTTTATTAAATTATCTACCTTTATTTATTTCATTATTATTATCATTATTACTATCATTATTACTATTTTGTTGTTTGATTTTATGAAATAAAGTCTATTTATCTTATGATATTCGATAAGACCCTAAAATATATCAGTGAGATATTGTTTAAACTGGGTGTGATATAGAATTTTGGTTCCCGATCGGTACATTGAAATATATAGCAAAATAGAACGTAAAACGGATGGAGATGTCCATGACGTCACGGTTTCGTCATCTAATTCGACGTGATTTAGCGCCAAGTGATACAATTTTCACATTTTCGCTCGCGCTACGCGCTCGTGAAAATATTGTTATTTTATCACTTTTCGATGAGATTTATTCCATATTCACTCACAGCAAACACATATCCTCTATATATCTGACTAACTTACTCAACCCATGATTGGCTTCCAAGACGGGGGCATAGTGTTTTTAAAACACATCTTGTTGTTTAGTTGTTGGTGTGTGCTTGCAATAGCCACTTTATTTCAGACAATCTAATAATCTGCATTTTTGCAATTTGTAGAGAGACTAGAAAATGAGAAATGCCAGGAGCAAAGTAAAAAATGCCCAAGAACAAGAAGAAATATGGGACACTTATGGCGAATGGAAAACACTTTTAGAGGTTATACACTGCCTCGGCTAAAGACCTATATTCTAAATAAGTTACACTTACTGAAAAGACTTTAAAACTACATGTGTCGGAATTATATATATACATGTATATATGCGCCATGCTGCAAAATGAAATTCAATATATCGTAATTCCCTCTATAACAAACAGATATATTTACATCGCAAATGCATTCTTTACGCGACTAATGTAAATATAACACGATGAACTACACTTTCCACACTACACTTTGACGTGGCCTTTATGTGTTACAAACTTTCACTGGATGAAATAATACTACAAACGTATTACGAGTATTTTTAGTAGTGTAGCAACTTTTTACTATGCGGAGATAAAGTTCGAAATTTTGTCTATGTTAAGTAAAATTGTGTATACAATGAAATTGAGAAAAACAGCCTTGTATGAATTAAATAATGATAGTTTGTTGTTTTAGGTTTGCTTTCATATATTGATGTAAATCTTATAAACTGTAGGCAAGAGAAATAGAGGGAAGAGTAGGAGTCCTAAAACTAACCCTTGTGGATTTTTTTTATATTAACTTTGTGTCAATTTGAAGATATACTATTAACGATTACCAGTTGTTTTCTCTGATGACCCATCACATTTGTAATTGGATCCTAAAATCCTTTAAAATGTTGTATAAGCTTCTGACTTTGAATTTGTTATTTTAAACAAGATGCTCCATTTCTGCAATAATGAGCAAGTAATTTCGTGATGCATAAAACTATTGCGAGAAGACGGTTTCTGGAAAATATCCTTGCTTTCATTTAATAGGGTGAGTAACATTCCCTGAATACCTTGTAACATTTAGTGAATACAACCGCACAGCAGTTTACCGGACAAGTTGTCAGCATGCAGACTGTGTTATTGTGTTAAAATTATTCTCTGAGGCTCATGGCATGTGTGAATGAAATTTTAAATTATTCAAACCAAATGTATAGAATTTTGATTTAGTGGCAGTCTTCCTAAACGGTGTATCTTGTCATTTAATTAATACTATGTTATTATGTATAAGGTGTTCCGTCCGAGCTTTCGTTACTTGTACTCTTTAGTTGTTTATCGCTCTCAGCGACTGTTCGTGGTGCATTGGTTGGCCCACAGTGTGATTTACACTTATAGTGACATTGTTCATATCATATAAACGTAGTTTTCTACCAGAACTGACCTTGTCGAGAGTGTAATCGATAAATTTGCACATGCACATTTGACCTTTTCGCCACGTGCTCTAGTCATGATATTTGTTATTGACATGATAGTAACGGTTGATAACTGGCATTTTCTCTTGATTTAGTAATGATTTGGTATCATGTTTGTGCATTTAATATCGAAAACAAGTTTAATTTGCATTTTGTATCTTAAAGCTATATTTAGAACTACGGTCATTCTTTTTTTAAGTATGGACGCCATTTGTGTCATAACTCTCATAGATCTTGTATCTTTCTCTAAATGATGTATCTTTTTCTACTTTACTATGCCATATCATATCTTAGTTTCTTTTCTCTCTTTCTTTTTCGGTCTCTTACCAACTTCAACAATAAAGGTTAAAGCTCCTTTGTTCGTTTTCTAATTATTCTAGCTGCCGTTCCGCTCCTTGAGGCAGCACATAAGGGGAAGCAAGTAAAGGTCTCTCTTTCAATTAGGCCACAACTGCTATGGATACCTTTGTGATTGAAATAATGCTATACCTTTCTCCTCCTGTATTGAGTTGGACATCGCAATATGACTGACATAATCTCAAAGAGACATAAATTTGAATTCAGTTCAGAGAGAGAGAGAGAGAGAAAGAGAGAGAAAGAGAGAGTAGTCCATTTTTTTTTCAAAGCTTGTTTTGAAAGATATATAAGTTGATCTTGGATATCCAATCTTTACTACTCTAAGACATGTATTGATAGATTAGAACATTTGTAGGAAATGAAAATGGTTTAGGGGATATCTTTTAGTTTGTTTAATGCAATTGCAATTATAATTGTAATAGCAGTTGGAATTCTGCATAAATCAAATCAATTTACAATTTCGGCGTAGGATCACATAAGAATCACGTAATAACGTGCTGAGATGTAAATTGTATTGGCTCTTATGATATTATATCCACGTCTAAACTTCACAATGAAATTCATGACATAAGTATAGAACACGGTCTACTTTATTGAAATATTGCATCACTTTCTTGATAATACTACAGAATTCTCAGTTGCATTTAAATGTAACTGCATGTTTGTTTGTTTGTTGGGTATAACGTCCCGCCGACAGTATTTCAGTCATTTGGAGACGATGTCTACTTGAGACAGACATAGTGCTGCCACACTGCAGTATCACGCCGTAAACATGTGGCATGATACCACACCCAGTCACATTATCCTGACACCGGGCCAACCAGTCCTGCAACTACCCTTATATGCTGAGCGCCAAGCAAGGGAGTAACTGCATGTTGCCATACTTTAGTGTGTGTGTGTGTTTTGTTTTAATGTCATACATGCAACTTGTAATTTTGAGTAAACAAGTTTTAGATACTTGTATGGTCTATCATATGATATTGCATTTTTTGTTAGCGTCTTTAAGGTGATCCATCTATAATAAAATTATAATTACAGCCACGATCTTTCAGATGCTTGAAAAAACTTCAGTGCAAATTTTAGTATCCATTGACTTTGAATTATATGGTATTTTGCTCTAAGTGTATAATGGCTTGCATTTTCTATAACATTCTCACTATCTCTTAATGGACCATGATCACAATGAAATGATGGATGGATTACCTTAAAAGTCGATATACATGTTCTGTATTTGTTACTCTTAGCAAACCCCCTAACCCTTACACAAGGTCAAATTTATTTATATTTCAATATGACTCTAATAAGGTAGTACTCTTTCGTTTTTCTTTAAACCATTTTATTATAAAATAAGATTTCTAAAACCTTACCTTTCCAACTGAAACATAAAGCATAATTATGTACAGTGTATGGTCTACTGGTAGATAATTTCAAAATTGAAGCATAAAGGGTATTAAGATGACAATCATCATCACCACCAGGCATTATGCTACGATACTTCTTTCCAAATACTGCAACACTTTGACATGTCCCCCATTCTCTTTTCTCTCCCATTGAAAACGTTTATCGTATCTATCAATATACTTGATTTTACATGTATTTTATTCATTGTGTTGTACTTTTCGTGTTATCATGTTTTGTAAAATCGAACTGCTGGTTTCTCTTGACGTCTTTAGAACTTCAGAATAACGTTCCATCTGATATAGCTGCCGTTTCTTTATAAGGACAGTAAAACAGTTTTTGTACAAGAGAAATGACTCTGTAATTCGTCTAAATATGGTTTTGCCTGTAGCATCTTAACCGAACTTTTCGAATGAATACAATTCAGTGTTTCTGACAATTTTAAGTCACATGGTACAACATCTGAAGAAAATGATTCCGTCTGTATCACGTAAATGGTGAAAAAACTTTTAAAGTTGTTTATCGCATTAGATATTAATATGCCCATAGGGCGATGTTATATTATGTCCCTTGTCATCCGTCTGTCTGCCTGTTCGTCCTTCGGTAAGCCATTTCGTGTCCTTTCTGTGTCTCTTAAAACGCTGAAAGGAAATTGAAATTGCTTGACAGGAATTTTAACCATACTGAGATGTAAAGAGCGTAGGTCATGGTTGACTTGTGTTAAGGTCACTTTTGAGGCCATGAGAGTGTTAAGCATTTAGCAGGCCGTGTTATACCATAAGCCGAGATGGTTCCTGTTGACAAAAGAGAATCAAGTGGATTCGTTCGCAACATTATCAAGACTGAAATTTAATTCATTAAAATGTGAAAATAGAGCAAGTTCCCAAAAGCCAATAGGAAGATCGTAAAAAGTTAGTTAATCTAAACATGTGATACATCGACATCACTCCTTTTTTATTACAACAACAAATGATTGTCAAGATAAAAAAGAGTTGTGAATCTTATGACTCTTTATTCAAATTTACTCGTAATCTATAAGTACATGTCATATTTTAGAACCTTATCTATGATGTATATTTGTAACCGTACACTATATTTTACTGTCGATATTCAGTGACTATGTACAGAATTAGCCTTCTTATTTCCAATCAAAATAAACTGAGATATGCTTGTGTCGTGTATCTGATACAGAGTAGGCTGCTTGTCATGAGGATAAATTTGTATAACGAAGTGTTCATATCCGAAGAGTCTAGACACCCTGTAATCCTTACATACTTAGTGATTGGCTTTGAAACGTGTTATTTCCGTTGCAAAATGTCTTAAATGCTAAACCTTTACCTAGACTTAAAAAACATTTTCCAGGAGTAAAGACGTTTAGTTTAAGAGGAGGGTGCTGATACGTTTTACTATGAAAATGTTAAGGACTCATTTATACAAAATAATTGCAACAAACATATTTTATTTATCTCCATTTTATCACCACGTTGAAATAACATTCAAACTTAAGAAAACAGAAAAGACACCAAAATACAGTCTAAACTCACCAATGGTTTTAAATGCACTAAGACTGAAGCAATTCATCTATTCCTGCCTTGCTGTTAAATTTGATGTAACTGAAAGATGTTAAGGAAAATTTTATGCTAGTCATTTTATTTTATTCAAAATAGTGTGAACATGAAAACATGTTTTCTTAACTACTACAACCTGTCCCGAGGCCGAGTGGTTAGAACGCCCGCTGCGGATTCGTATATCAAAGTCGAATAAAATTGTAAAATAGCTCTCTTGCTTGGTGATCAGCATATTAGAATAGTTGCAGAATTGGTTGGCCTGGTGTAAGTATGATGTGACTGAGTTTGGTGTTATGCCACATGTCTACGGCGTGGTCTTAAGTAGACATAGTCTCCAAATGACCGAAATTTTATTGGTGGGACGTTAAATCCAAAATGATGCAAGCTCAAACTCGGTAATATTGGACTTTTATGCCAGACCAAGCCTTACAAAATAAAAATAATCTTTTCTTCCTGTGCATTACTTCTGAAAGATAATGATGCAAATAAAGGTTACATACACACTTTACATGATAGCACAGAAATGGTCTAAAGGAATTAACACATCTTGATAAGTAGATTACAATTCTGAGAGCTTCAACGCTTTTAGACAAACAAGCCGTGCGCTAGATCTATTTCAACAATGTGAATAATCTGAAAACAACCAATTTTCTTTATTTCATCAAAACAATAAATGACGGACCTGACTGAACATATCCTATATCTGTCATTGGAGCCAGTACACTCCCATATATGGTTATTCTACTTTGTAGCTTACCGCCATACATGAGATCCATAGACTATTATTTTCAACATCGCAATAATAAAATCCGATTAATGTTAGCTCGTATAAAAAGCCATCTCTTAAGAGGAAAACATCGATAAGGGAACCCGAAAGTGTTTAGAAACTATATCTCCCGAGACAGGTCAGAAATTTATCTAGATTTTAAAATGAATATGGACTGCACTAGCTTCACTGACTGGTATAAACTTAAAATGGAAATCGACGGTTCATTTCAACCCGATGTGTGTAAAGGTTTCCAAATCTATTGGATGGTACACAAGGTATAACAAATTGCGATACATGATTCAAAGACATGTCAAATAGAGCAGTATTATATAAAGGAATTTCAAATAACTATCGACAGTGAATGATTAACCCTTTCCCTCATAGAGGACACCATGAATAGACCTATGCGAACAGCATAAAACCAGATCAGCCTGCGAGTAACTCGCAGGCTGATCAGGTTTTATGCTGTTCGCTGCTCCTCAGTGGTCTGGAAATGAGGATTTTGTAATTAAATTTGGTAAGGTTTAACTGTGGTTTTCTGCAGATCAGGCTTTATGTGGTACCTACTGAGTGCATCAAAATGAGTCTATATGAGGGAAAGGGTTAAAAAGATATAATGGTGAACATTAATGTCCAATGGGAATTTAAAAGTTGTATTCAAGACAGTCTTAGTAACTTTGGCGTTGTGCTGCTGTTTAGTTTATCAACAAAACATGCAGTCAGACATAAACTTGATAATGCTTGTGATATGAAGTGTTAGATGTTTAAAGCCCAGCAAGGTTCAAATTGAAATAAAAAAGTTGTCTTTTAAATCGTAACTTGGAAATAAACTATGACAAGGAATCGCAGATATTAGAAACATCACCAAATATTAGTTATTATTATTATTATACCCCTGCAAGCAAAGTTTGAGAGGGGGTATATAGGAGTCAGTCTGTTGGTCCGTTGGTCTGTTGGTCCATTAGTCTGTTGGTCTGTCGGTCTGTCCATCCATCCCAAAAACTTGTGACGCGAACTACTTCTATATTTTGTAACCGATTCGGTTCAAATTTTGTGTGTGCATTGATAATCAGTTGGAGAGGTGCATGACATAAATTTCACTTGAGATATCTAAAGGATTACAGAGTTATTACCCCTGATTCGACTGTTATTATCTTTAGACGCGAATTACTTCTACATTTCTTAACTGATTTTAATTTTGTGTGTGCATTTATAATCAGGTGGAGAGGTGCGTGACATTAATTTCACTTGAGTTTTCTCAAGGATTACAGAGTTATTGTCCCTGATTCAACTCTTAATATCTTCTGATGTAAACTTCTTCTACATTTCTTAACCGATTCAGTTTAAATTTTGTGTGTACATTGATAATCAGAATGAGAGGTGCGTGACATTAATTTCACTTGAGTTATCTCAAGGATTACAGAGTTATTGCCCCTGGTTCAACTATAAATTTCTTGGCAGAGTGGCAGAGTTATTTCCCTGGTCCCAATTTTGAATGATCTCCCTTTGCTTAATTCTGTTTTTCTTGTCTGGAACATAACTCAAAATTATATCAGGTATTGACTTGAAACTTAATATGTAAACAGATGGCGACTTAAAAAAGTGCAGTGTCCAAGAACTGTAACTCTACCTGGTCCCATTTTTTTAATTATCTCCCTTTGTTAATTTGCTTTGTCCCGAATATAAGTTGAATATTATACATGGTATTTAAAATGTAACCAGATGGTGACTAGGAGAAGTGTAGTGCCCAAGAACTGTAACTCTACACTTTTAAACTACTGTGCCAAACAACCACAACTGACTCTCTATCCACTTTAAATAAGGATTTTACTTACTTATTACTTACTATCATAACCAATATACTATGTATACAGGTTGTAATCTATGCTCCACCTGGAGTCTGGCTTCTCCTATATCAAAGCATTCTGCGGGGGTATTAATCACCTTCAGTGATAGTTCTAGTTCTAATAGGATACTGATATTGATTTTTGTTTTAATCTTGATACTGTTAATGTAGGGTCAAAAAGTTACAGATAAATATACATGTACTCTTTTGTTTGTTTTTTTTGGTGATGTTGTTGTTGTTTAACTATGTGTACAACTGTCGTTTTATTATGGCGGCAATTACCATGATCAAATAGACATTGAGTGTTATGTCTGTCTCGATGAGTTTTTTTTCCTATACCTAATATCAATATGGTTCACTTACTATAACACATTCGACGTGCACATGTTGCATGTTTCTGTCTTTTGCCTAGGTCACACATTCACGGATCACCCCGCCGGTTCAAATACGGATTGAATATCACGGATGACTCCGGAAATGCCAAAATCCGTATTCGGATACGGATACACAACGGTGTGACGCGGTTTAATACGGAAAGGTCACGGTTTACTGGTAATACGGATCAACACGTGTCAGAATAGTTCGAGCCGCCACGGAGCAACACGGACATATAACGATAAGCAATCTGTTTAAAATTCCACCAAGGAAGAGAACATCTCACAAACGTCCAGCCACAGTCCACAGCCAGGACTCAGAAAAAACCAAATGTGCCTGATGAAGCGAAAGAGACTTGGGTTCATCTCGCTCCACCTCTGAATGAGATGCAGCCGGGAAGAAAGATAAGCTGCGTCATCAACCCCTAAATTAAATTTCACAGCAGCAGGATAATGTCATACTACACATATATACTGTATTAAGTCGTAATAACCAGTCATGGACCGTAATATTCCGCATTTTGTCCTGATTTAGCGTAGTAAATCGTAAAAGACATTGAGCTGATCCCTACATATCAGTAATGCAACGTAATGAGATCGTGCAGTTCCGTTCCATCCTTAGCAAATACGTGGTGTAACCTTGTAAGTACGTAGATCCGTTTCACCGTAACCTTCACGACTTCGGGCCTACGAATAAGTACGGATTAATACGGTTTTAATACGGACTAAAACGGATCAGTACGTTTTGATACGGTTTAGTAAGGATGCACCACGGCTGTTTGATCCGTGGTCAAATTTTTATCATGTTAAAATACAAGTACTACTACGTATGACTACGGCAACAAAACGGAAAGCTACAGACCAATAGATTGCCACGAATGATTATGACGTATCCGTAGCTAATCCGGCATCAAATCCGTGAATGTGTGACCTAGGCATTAAATAGACGACTTGTGCTCCCTACAGTGAAATGTCGACATTCTCGGCACTCACGTCTTTTATATAAAACAGGTAACGTGCAAAATATTCAAGATTTTTTATTGCTTCATTGTTCAAACACTTTATTTTTAACCCTTTCCCTCATATAGGCTCATTTTGACGCACTCAGTAGGTACCATATAAAGCCTGATCTGCAGAAAACCACAGTTAAACCTTACCAAATTTATTTACAAAATACTCATTTCCAGACCACTGAGGAGCAGCAAACAGCATAAAACCTGATCAGCCTGCGAGTTATTCGCAGGCTGATCTGGTTTTATGCTCTTCGCATAGGTCTTTTTATGGTGTCCTCTATGAGGGAAAGGGTTAATGTTAGTTTATAGACTTTGATATTGACCTTTTTAACAAATCATAGACCTATTAAGCGAAGATAGGAAACTCATATAACAGACAGAGGAAAATATAATTTTGTCACATGGCAGTCACTCAGTTTTGCAAACTGCCTAAGATATATTGAAAAATCACAGGATGCAAGAAAATATTTTAAGTTTAATCAATTTTGAAAATTCATTAAAATGTTTATTTAAATTCAAACAGTACAGCAGAAAAACAACAAAATATACATATTTTGTTTAAACTTGGGCTTCAGTATTTTATATATTTTTTAAATTTATTTATTTAAATATATATTAGGTATCATTTTGAAGGTAATGTATTGTTCTATTGCAAGATATGAAATACTTTCAAATATGTCAAATAGAGGAGAAGATATTTGAAAACGTGACTTTGCGAGATCTGGACAATCTGACGCGTGATTTTGAGTGATTATGTTTACTTGCCAATTTGCGTTATTATAGGTCTTTGGGCAAATTAAAGATGGTTTCTGCACAGAAATTATGGAAGGGATTGACCTTTGCATTTACAGTATCTTTCGTCGCTGCGACAGTAGTTCGGTCGTGAAGTCCAGCTTGTTACAGGTGGGGCAGCTGGTAGAAACAGGTTAGGGGCTGAGAAAAGTGGTA
>CM037783.1:21661688-21680464 GCA_021229015.1 Solen grandis | reverse complement strand
CCTTGTGACCTACTTTGGACCCCAGGGGGCCGATTTTGTTTCCCCCCGAGATTTGATGTAAACAAACATTCTGACCAAGTTACTTTAAAGGGTTAGGCTAAAACTGTGGCCCTCTAAAGTTTTCACAAGTTTTCTCAGATTTGACCTGGTGACCTTGTTTTTGACCCCACATGACCCAATTTCAAACTCATCCAAGATATCATGTAGACAAACATCCTGACCAAATTACATGAAGATTGGGCCAAAACTGTTGCCTCTAGAGTGTTCACAAGGTTTTTCTAAGATTTTCTAAGATTTGACCTAGTGACCTAATTTTTGACCCAACATGACCCAATTTCAAACTCATCCGACATAGCATAAAGACACACATTCTGACAATGTTTCATGAAAATTGGGCCAAAAATGTGGCCTTAAGCATGTTCACAAGTTTTTTTTTAAATATTTGACCTGGTGATCTAGTTTTTGACCCCACATGACCCATTTTCGAACTCATCCAAAATATAATGTAGTCAAACATCCTGACAAAATTTTATGAAGATTGGACAAAAATGTGGCCTCTACAGTGTTCACAAGGTTTTTCTAAGATTTGACCTGGTGACCTAGTTTTTGACCCCATGTGACCAATTTTCAAACTCATCCAAGATATCATGTAGACAAAGATCCTGACCAAAGATTATGAAGATTGGGCCAAAACTGTGGCCTCTAGAGTGTTCACAAGCAATTGTTGACAAAATTAAACAACTAAACAAAAGTATGTTAGATTTTTCAACAGTATAGGGGTGTACTTTTAGAAAAAATTGAGTTAAAGATAACTTCCACAGGTCACTAAGCCCTAGAACGCTCACCAAAGTACTATCAGTTTAATAAAAAAATGCAACACAAAGTCATATGGCCCTAAAGCTTTTTACCATTATTTACATTAAATATGTCTTGCTTGATCATAGCTGTTTCTTCTTTATTTCAGCAGGTAGCATATATACAGATGACACTACCAAATATAAGAAATAAACTACTAAACCTAGGGAACCGGGGTTCGAAGGTAATTTGATTGGAAATGAAGTGGCCTACAGATGGACTGGCATAAGTGGCATTTGCAAAAATATGCCCCCTTTTTTTTGACCTAGATTAACACAATTTCAAACAAAAATGCTGATCATATTTGATCATGACAAATGGAAAGTTTGATTGTGATCTCACTCCAAAACATAAACAATCAAGCAGTAACCACTTCCTGCTTCTATATGACATTCACCAGTCACTAACCCAAACTTTTCAAATTCATGTTAAAAATATCACCATACTTTACCTTCAAAGATTAATTCAAAACTTAAAATTTAAGGCTAATAAAACTAGTCCCTTAGTGAAATGAAATGGTAAAAACAAGAGGGCCATATGGCCCTGAAACTGATTACAAGGTTTTTAAACTGATTACAAGGTTTTTAAACAGAACAAAAATTCTGATATAACTCAATCTTAAACATTTTAGCCCTGACAATACTACACACCAAATAAAATAACACGGGGCCTTATGGTTTCAGAGGAGAAGACTTAGTGCGGGTTCATTTATCTCCAAAGGCCCACCATTTAAAATCTTGATAATGAACCATTAGATTATACTACATACCAACAAGAGGCCCAAGGGCCATAAACGCTCACCAGTGAAATCAGTATATTCAAGATGATTTTTCTATTAGGAAATCAAATGACAAACCAGAGATCAACTTCATTTTAGCAATCATGGCAGACATTCAAAAAATCAATCCTGACCATTATTTTCATGGAAGTAAAATTCTGAAATTTATTAATTGAAGATAATATAATATATTGTATTATCAGTTGCAATTACACGATGTGAATGGTGTTCGAAAAATAAAATAGCTGAATTTATCAATAAGTAGTTTGAAAGACACAGTGCTTTTTGTATGGGAAGGAAAAGAAAGCAGTTCGTTAAAATGGTTGATTTTAACTTTTATATAACATGATTAAACTTTAAATAACAATCTGTAACAAAATATTTCGAAAATTCTTAATATCGTTTCAATTCCTTTTATTTACAAGTTGTCAAAAGAGAAAGTAAATCCGCGAAAACTGATGACATTTAGAAATGCAAAGCTTTGTTGGTTATTAATTTTATTTCATGGTCAGAGAAAGTTGTGAATCTATTTGCAAAATACTAAAAGTACTCTCCAAATTAAACCCACAGTGTGTCTTTTAGCTTTTATCCACAAAACAATGCATCTCTACATTAAAATATTTTCGTAACAAAATCGCAATTTGCGTACGTGACATCGCCATGAATCCCGGCAGAATTTTATGCAAAATAGAAAAAGTGGGAAAAAATGGGAAAAAAAAAGAAATATCTTTAAAAAAAATATTCGGCGTAGGATGAAAGAAAAACGAGATTTTCATTCATGCATAAATATACTTTAATTAAGAAACCCTTTTAAAGGAAATATATGCAAAACACATTTCAAAGACCTAATGTTATGATAGGTTATAAAAGCATTGTTGTAAATAATTTTAAAAAACATATCTAATTTTGGTAGTGAACAATGAGAATGGCAATGTTTTTTAACAAGGTTTATTTTGCAAATAAGAAAATATCCACGGATGTGTACAACAACAGGAATGTAGCAAAAAAAAAAGTACAGTTTTAAAATAATGTCTATATATATTCAAAAAAAAATATACAGTAAAGAATGACTAGACTATTATACAAAAGACACGACTGACCATTATCGTAAACAGGCTTACCTGCACCATAAAAAATTGTAAAATGATTAAAAATCAGAATATGAAATGATTTTAAAAACAAATATTTCAAAGTACCTCCAAATGTTTTTATTTAAAAGCAGTGTAATGTTATAAATTATCCTATGAACTATAAAAAAATCTATGATAATCCGCTGCATAAAACCTAATTTAGTTCCAGGGTGATCATGTAATGAGCAGTTATCTGCTCGTTGTAGTTAGGACATACAATTTTTCTTCACCTTTTATTTTATTTCTTACTGACAAAAGCTTGTTCAGGTCTGATTTTATCAGTTGTAAACTGTAACAAAATAAATTTATACAGGCATAAACATTAATGATCAGCACCTTAAAGCATAGATTCATTGAAAAAGGACTTCTAGAACATTCCGAGGAAAACCCGCCGAAAGACCGACGCCCCAACAAATTTGGGTACGCCAGAAAAAGTTCAGTATTTTTTCTATGAAAAAAACTTTTTTTGAGGAAAATACAAAAAATTAAAACGTAAATAGGCTTTTTTTGATTTTTGGTTCATATCATTATTGCATATAAACAATTTTTGAATATAAAACGTTTTATTTTTTTGGTTTTTGGCAATTAATTTTCAATGAGAGCATCCCCGGCCCGGCTGGAAGAATTCAATATACATAGAAATTAAGGGGGTTTCATGTCAAAACACGGTGGATTCTTTTTTTTGTTTCAAATCTTTTTTCACAAAGTAGCTTTCCCCTAAAATTGATGGAAAAGGATTTTTTTTTAAACTTACTGAAATCACTTCTTTTTTAAAATCAAAAAGAAAAGAAATAAACACCAACTAAATTTATATATAAAAATTTCCCCCAATTTACTTTAAATTTTTTATAGCCCCAAAACGATCCCTTTAAAACCAAAAACCAGACCTTTTTTTCGGGCTTAGAATTTTTTAACCGCTTTAAGCGTACATTTTTTGGTTTTAAGATGCAGTTAAATCGAAATTATCCAGCAAAGGGCCCGAAAAAAATTTAAAACAGATAACTCATTTCAATTTTTTTTTCCTCCCCTTTTTTCATTTCCCTCTTAGATTACCAGGGAAAAAAACCATTTAAACATAAAGAAAAAAAAAAAAAAATTGAGAAGGAAAAGTGTGAAAAAATGCGGAGAAAAGCAAAAAATTTGGGGATCTTTTAAAACCGGTCTTTTTTTTTATTTTTTTATTTTTTTTTTTTGGGGGGGGGGGGGGGGGGGTTTTTCCCACCAAACCCAGTTGAGGAAAAATAAAATACTTTACGGAGGGGAAAGGGGGCCCAAAATTTGGGCCCCCAAAATTCCCCTTTGCACAAAAGAAGAATTTAAATGTTTTTTTAATATAGAGTATAAAAGGGGAATTTAAAGCCAACCCCCTAGGGCCCCCAAAATTTTTTTAGGAAAAAACTTTTTTTTTTTTGGGCCATTTTGGTTTAAACAATCATGGGGGTAACCTTTTTGGGCCATGGGAAAAATTAAATTCTCACACTGCTTCAAAAAAAAAAAAATTTTTTTTGATGTTTTCTATATAAGTATAAAAAAAAAATTACCCCAACCCCCTGGGGCCCCTTTTTTTCCAAGGGATAAACTTTTTTTTTAGCAATTATGGAAACTTTCTGAGGGACTTTTTGTGCCAAAGGAAAAAAAATTTTTCTGACCATTTGTTTCAAAAGAGATGTTTTCAAAGTTTTAAATTTTTTTTTTTTTCTATTTGTTGCCATGCAACCAGATTTTTTTAAAGGGAAATCAACTGTATTTGAGCATTTTTTGTAGGGGCCCCCCCCCCAAAAAATTTAAAACATGCCAATTTTAATCAAATTCTGCCAGGGGTTTTCAGAGGAGATAAATTTTAAAAGTTTTAAAATTTTTTTTCTTTTTGTTGCCAGGGCAACCGGGTTTTCTCAGGGATAAAAAACTTTTTTGGGGCAATTTTTTGTGGGGCCCAAAACCCCAAAGGAAATCATAAAACCCAAATTTTTTTTAAAATCAAATTCTTCCAGGGGTTTTCAAGGAGATGTTTTTTTAAAAAAAAAAATGTTGACGAAAAAACGATGGACACGAGGGCCCAAAGGGGTGATCCAAAAGCTCACCCTGACACTTCGTCTCTTTTTTGACTAAAAATCTAAGCTATAACCCTTAAAAGGATTCTAATAGAAAATTTTTTAAAAGTTTTTTCCTATATAACCAAGGGTAAAAAAATTTTAAAACCCCTGGTCAGGGGCATTTACCCCAAAGGCATGTTTTTGTAAAAATTTTGGGTAATAACCATAAATGATGCTACATACCAAAAATCAACCCTTTTCTGGGCCTTATGGATTCATAGAAAATTTTTTTAAAAAGATTTTCCTTTTATAACCTTGATAAATGACCCCCTGGTGCAGGACATTTTCACCATGGGGTCAGATTTAAAACAATCTTGGAAAAGGAACCATTAGATATGCACAAAAAAAAAATCTAATCTCTGGGCCCTTTAATGGATTCTTAAAGAATTTTTTTAAAAAGTTTTTTCCAATAAAAAACTCTAGTAAAACAAGTGACCCCAATTGGGGGGGCATTTATCCCCCTTTTGGGCAAAGTTTTGAAAAAAACCCTTGGAAAAAAACCTTTTAAGTTTGCACATTTTAAATGTCTAAGCTCTGGGCCTTAGGGAAAATTCATAAAATGGAAAAATTTTAAAAGTTTTTCCTATATAAATCTATGTAAAAAAAAGGACCCCGGTTGCGGGGCATTTACACCATAGGGCCCAATGATTTGAACAATCTTGGAAATAAAACCTAAGATGATGCTAAAATAAAAATATCAAAGCCTGGGGGCCTTTTTGGATTCATAAAAAAATTTTTTTTAAAGATTTTCCCTTAATAAAAAAAACTCTTTGTAAAAAAATAAACCCCTATTGCGGGGGGAAAATTATCACCTTTTGGGCTATGATTTTAACAAATCTTGGTAATAAACCCAATTAAGGGAAGCTACAAATAAAATATCTAACTCTAGGCCTTTTTTAATTCAAAAGAAGAAGTTTTTAAAAAAGTTTTTCCTAAATAAATCTTTTAAAAAAAAAGTGACCCCGGTGCGGGGAAATTTTATCACCAAAGGGTTTAAGATTTAAACCCAATTTTGGGAAATGAACCATAAGTAATGCAACATACCAAAAAACTAAGCTCAACCCTTTCGGGTTTCATAGAAAGGATTTTTTAAATTTTTTTCCTATAAAAAATCTTTTAAAAACAAGTGCCCCCGGGTGCGGGGGCATTTACCCCCAAAAGGGGAAAAAGATTTGAAAAATTTCTTGGTAATAAAACCAAAAGATGATGCTACAAAACCAAATATAACCCCAACCCTTAAAATTCATAAAAAATTTTTTAAAAGGGATTTTCCAAATAAACTCAAAGTAAAAAAAGGGAAAACCCCGGTGGGGGGGTTTTTAAACCCCCGGGTAGGGCAATTTTTTGTCCCAATCGGGAAATGAACCTTTAGATGATGCAACATCCCAAATATTAAGCTAAAGGCCTTGAAAATTTTGCAGAAGAAGATTTAAAAAATTTGCTTTTTTAAAAAAATCTATTTTTTAGCTCCTTGACTCCTTTTAACCAATCTGAATAATTTGTACAACTTTGTAGGGGGAAAATCAAAAAGAGGTTTCCGTGAAGTTTGGTCAAAATCCCTTCAGCGGTTCATGAAAAGTTTGTTTTAAAAAAGCAAATTTTTGGGACGAGGGAGGGACGAAAGGACGACGGAAAAAAAGGTGATAAACAAAAGCTCACCTTTGGCACTTGTTTCCGGGGTGACTAAAAAGCTTAAACCCATTAAAAAAACCCCTTAAACCCCATTTTATTCAGAAAATCTTGAAGTACCTTTTTTCGGGGTTTGGTTTTTTAAATGTTTTTTTCTCTTTAAAAACCCCCCCATTTTTAAAGGAAAAAGAAAAACAATTTTTGGGAACCAACGTTCAAGGAACTGTTTTTCATTAAAACATTTTTTTTTTTTCCATTCAAATAAACTTATTTTTTTTCCCAAAACAAAATTGACCATTTTTTTTCCTTTGGGAAACCCAAATTTTTTTTATTACAGAATACTCTTAGTGTATTTACATAAAAGGTGCCCCAAATTTTTTTTTCATTTTTAAAAAAAGATTGTTTTACCATTGCAAAATATACTTTTTTTTTTTTCTCATCACCCGATCCATGTTTTCCATCAAAAAACCCCAATTTTTTTACCTTTTTCGGATAAATTTGGGCCCACTTCATAAAATTGGGTCTTCTTTTTGTTTTTGATAGCAAAAAGGGGACACACAGAATTGATGAAAGGAACTTTAAGGGGAAATTTGGGTTTTGGGGAAAAACGAGTTTTTAAAAGCAAAAATTTTTTTAAGGGCCTTTTTTGTAATGTTTTCAAAATTCACTTTTTGGGCATAAAAGTCAATACTCTTTTGTTTCTGGGAAACATTTTTTTTCCCCGGAATTTTGCCCCCCTCAAAATTTTTTGCCCCCTTTTATTGCTTTGGGTCCCTTTGGCCCCCGCAGTGTTTTTAATGGGGAGGACTTTTGGGGCCCCCCTACAATTCTCAAAGGGGGTAACTTTTTGCCCCGGGACATTTTTTTGCCCCTTTAACGCTAACAGGGAAATTTAATTTACATTGTTTGCTTTAAATTGTCTTTAAAAACTCATTATTGTTTATAACACTTATAAAATTTGCGAGATTAACAAATTAAAAAGTTTTTTTGGTAAATCAGCAATACATTTTTGCCTTTGCCCCTTTTAAAAAATTTGGGGAATCAAACAGAAAAAGGGAAAAGACTACAAACATATAATTTTATCTATAAATCAATATGTTCAAATACAATTTTTTTGACAAAGAGAAAAAACCCAAAGGGTATTTTTTCGAAATTTTCAGAGCTTCCTTAAGAAATTTGGGTTTTTTTTATCAAGGAATTTTATTAAGACTTTTTCCTAAAATAATTAAACTTTTTAATATTGGCCACTAATATTACCGAAATATTTTTTCGGATAAATAAAATTTGTTTGACAACAAAAAAAAAAATGATACCTTTTTTAAACAAGATTACTAGTACAAATTTTTACAAATTCTATCTTCCTCTGTTTATACCAGGGAAAAATTCCGACTTAAATTTTCCAGACATGGAACTAAGCAAAACGGTAAATTTTTTTTCCAAAGATCAACGCTTTTAAATTTTTTATCTAAATACCTTCAAAGCAAAGTTAATTTTAAATTTTAAATACTACAAATTTTTGGGGAAAGAATTAATTAAAGTGGCCCAAATTCCTGGATGTACTGTTTCTTGAACATTTTTTCCCATTAAAGGAAAAAAATTAAAAATTCTATAAAAGTCAACTCTTACATTGGTATATCCAAAGGGATCAAAAATAAATTTATTCTTTTGGCCCAACAGGGTGAAATTTTATTTTATCACATTCCCAATTTCTACATTTTGTCCCATGGGAAAATTAGTTTTTACTCAAAATTTTTTAAACCCAAAAAACTTAAGTACCTTCTTTACACAAAAGTGAAAAAGGGATCCCCCCCACTTCCCATAAAAAAGCAGCGTTCATGTTTCTTTCTTAAAAACCAAAAAACAAAATTTAAAAAAACCCTTAAAATAAAAATTTATAAACCCTTTTTTTTAAAATTTAGACCCCCCAAACTTCTCCCCATATAACAAAAAAAGGGACTCCCAAAACTATCAAAAAAGTTGAAGCCCTTAACAACATCGAATTTTAATTCTTCAAAAAAAGATAATAAGGAACCTTTAAGCCTCATGCTTAAACTATTTTAAACTTTTAAACCCGGGCATCTGAAAAGAAAACCCGAGTGAAAAAATTTTTAAATATTTTTAAAAAAAACAAAAAAACTCCAAACCGATCTCAACGGACTCACCATTAATAAAAAAGGGAAATGTTTGGAAACAAAAAAGGCCCCCCCCATAGGCCATAAAATTTATATAGCTATATTACATGCAAGGAGTTTCCCTTTCCCAAATTTTTGGCTTGTCACAAAAAATTCTCAAACTTAAAAAATTTTGAGTGAAAATATAATGGGGCTAAAAATGGTAACTAAACATTTACGGGAAAAAATAAATGGGCTGGAGAAATTTTTTACAAAAGGGCCAAAAAAGGGTTTTTAAGTGAAAAAACCCATTGTCATTATAAACAAAAAAAACCCTTAAAAATTTATTGCCTAGGGTTTATTAAAAAAATTTAACAAATCACCCTTTCTACCATAAGAAACAAACTTCCACAATTACAAAAGGGGAAAATAAACATCCCCCTTTCAAATATCCCCCAAACTTTAAAAAAAAAAACCCCATTACAACAAAAATTATGTTTTTCTATCTAAAAAATAACAAGGCCAAGTCACAAAAAATATACAAATGAAACCCTTGTGACCTTGACCTTTGAGGTATTGACCCCAAAAAATTGATGGGGTCATCTACAAATCATAACCCAACAACCACATGAAGTTGAACTTAAAGGTCAAAAAAAACTTCAATTAAAATCACGGGACAAGGTCGGTATTTACAAAACACAACATTTTGACCTTGGGACCTTGACCTATGGGGTTTAAGACCCCAAAAAATCGTTTGGGGGGTTTCATCTACAAAAGTGAGAAACCCAACCAAAAAGAATTTAGACAAAAAAGGGTCAAATAAATTTAAATTTAAATAAATCGGAAAAGGGGTCTGGTATTATACATACACAACAAATGACCTTGTGCCCTTGACCTTTGAGGTAATACCCCAAAAAACAATAGGGGTTCTACTACTAATAAAAGCAAAAAACCAAAAATGAATTTGAACTTAAAGGTCAAAAAAAACCTAAGTTATCACCCCCGGAAAAAGGTTTTCCCTACCGACAAAAACCGACGGAGGGCCCGACGGACCGACATAGCAAAGCAATATACCCCTTTTCCCTTCCCGAATGGCGGCTTAATAAAAAAATTGTACATTTCTGTTACTTTTTTTTCTTTCAAAAACACAGATTTTAAATTTTAAAATTTTAACTTTAAATTTTTAAAAACCCCCAAATTTGACAAGAAAAGTAATGCTATCTTTTTTGGGACTGCAAACTGACGGGAAACTGTAGTAAATAAAAAAAATGTCGCCGAAAAAATAAAATAAGAATTTGGACAATAACTCAAATTTTTTTGCCCCTGTAAATGAATTAAAATCAAGATTTTTAACAATACATTCCCCAAAAAATAAAAAAAAAAGGGTGATAAGGGCTAAACCTTGTTTCAAGCCAATTGTGACAACAAAGAACTCAGAATATAAAATTTAAGAAAAAATTTAACACATGACTGGCCCATTTTTAAATATATGTTTTTAATCAAACTGACCATTTTTACAGTTTAAAGGCCTAATGTATAAGTTTATACCACAGGCGTCACTTTTAAAACGGTATCAACACGCGATAATCAATAAAAAAAAACACCAAAGTTTTGGACCTTTGATAATACAAACGTATAATAGAATGGAAAAAAATATTGCATCAGCCAAGAACAACCATCAGGGAAAAACCGAACGGGCAAACTTTTGAATAAAACCATTTTTTTTCGCACCAAAACATTAATTTTTTTTAACATTTTTTTTAACAAAAATGAAAAGATTTTTGAAGTGACATTTCCCAAAAGTAAACCTCTATAATTTGCAGGATCTTTTTTTGCACCTTTTTAAAAAAATTCGTAACAATACACCTTTTTTCCAGGCGTCAGGATAAAAAATTTAAACAAATTTACATAATACGGACAAAAAAAATTTTTGGGACTCAAAAAAAAAAATCGGCTACATTATTATCAAAAATCACAACTCTATGTCATTTTCAGTGAAGATTTTACATTTCAAAAACTCCCACACGGTAAATTCCCCTGTCAAGTTCATTAAAAAATCAAATCCCGGGGTAAAATCATTTTCAACAAAAAATAAATAGTAAAAAATATCAGGAGCAGCATTTGGAAAAAATTGGGGAAATATGTACAAAGTTCCCCAATGATACACATTTTTTAAAAAAGATTTTGATCGTTTAAATTTTTTTTTTTTAATTCCAAAATTTTTTTAGGAGAAGAAAATAAATTTGATAATGTGTATTTTTTTTTTTAAAAGTGATATTTTAAAAATTTGCATAAGCGTTTAACCTTTTTTTAAAAGAAGACCCCCGACAAAAAAATCACTTATAAAATCATAGGGTTATTAAATTTAAAAGGGAAAGCTTTGCGCACAAAAAAACTTTTTTGGGATAGTTTCAAACTTCAATTTAAACCAATTTTTTATTTTCAATGAATTTGAACGTTTTTCAGTACAAAAAGTTTTTCCCTATATTAAAAGACATCGAAATAAGGGGGAGTACTTTACCATGAAATTTATCAATATCTAATTCACTATTTAATTTGTTTATTTTTAAGCCCTTTTCCCAAAAAAAAAATCTTTTTGCTATTAAAATTTTTTTAAAAAAAACGTCAGATTTGGGTGTATCCCCTTAAAAATTTTTTCAAATAATTTAAAAACCCCTACTAAAAATGGGCCTAATTAATAGTAACCCTTTTGTGACTTTGCCTCGAGTTTCCCGGTTTTTTGTTTTAGAAAAATCACCTTGCCCTTCCCAAGTGTTTGAACAAGGTGCAAGATCCCTTTTGACCCTAGTCAATAACTTTATTACTATTTAATTTTATATTTCGCCACCTTTAAATTTTTCCACTTATCTTTCCCTTTTAAATTTGGGTTTATAGTTTGGGATGTTTTTTTTTTAAACCCGTTCCTGTTCATTTTGCCAAACTTGGCATACCGCACATACCATCCCCATCAACATGTAAAAAAATGTCCGGGCCCTTTAAATTTTTTTTTTTTCAAATGTTGAGATTTTAGATTAATTGATAAAATTTAAAATTTTTTTAGGGGAATTAGAGTGGAAAGGTTTTTTAGAATTTTTAATTTCAGAATGATCTTGGCTAGTACATTTAAAAGGGAAAAATTTTTTTTTTTTTTTTTGTACAGAAAATTTTAGGGGCACAAAAGGGGGGCAATGGTTTTTTTTTTTTTTATTATCTCGTGGCGACAAATGATTACTAAAGATTTAAAAAAAAAAAAGAGATATAACTAAGGAAAAAAACCCTAAATTGTCTAATTTGTGGCCACGGGAAAAAAATTATAAAAAGAAAACAAACCCAAAAACAATTAAAAAAAGAATAACAAACAAGAGGGCCAAAGAGGCCCTAAAGTCCTCACCTATAAGAAAAACTGTATTAAGGGCATAATGACAAAAAATCTGCCCTCTAAAGTGTTTTTCCAAACATTTTACTAAGTGGGCCCACTTTTTTATCCAACCGAATTTGCCTCAACTGGGGAAAAACCAAAGCAGTCATCATTTTATATCAAGTTTTAATGAACACGGGGCAAAAATTTAGGCCCTAAGGGTTCACAAGATTTTTTTTAAAATTTTTCCCCTGGTGACCTACTTTTTGACCCCATGTTCCCCGTTTTGAATTCAACTGAAAAAATTTTTTTATTAAACAAAAAATTTTTGACCAAGTGTCATTAAGGGTTTGGGTAAAACTGGGGGTCTCTAAAATGTTCACAAAGGGTTTTTTTTTAAGATTTGCCTTTGACCTAATTTTTTTACCCCTAAAATGGGGCCTAAAATTTAAACCATCCCAAAATATCAGGGAACAAACATCCTGACCAGATTTCGTTGCCTCTAAGTGTTAAAAAAGGTTTTTTCAAAAAATTTTTTTTAAAAAAAGGGCCTAGTGCCAGTTTTTTTTACCCCAACATACCCAAATTTTTCCCCCCCATCCACACAGCATAAAAAACAAAAAATTTCCGACAAAAAATTCAAGAAGATTAGCCAAAAATGTGGCCCCAAACATTTTTTAAAAAAATTTTCTTAGATTTGACTTGGTACCTAGCTTTTTACCCAAAAAGAAATCATCCAAAATATCATTTAACAAACATCCCCGACCAAAACTTTTTGAAGAATTTGGGGTACAACTGTGGCCCCCTAAAGGGTTTACAAAGGTTTTTTTTTTAAAATTTGAAACCCGGTGACCTAGTTTTTTTTACCCCCACAGAAACCAATTTTTGAACCCATCCAAGATATTTATTAGACAAACACCTGACCAAATCTTTCTGGAAAAAAAAATTTGGGGGAAAAACCCGTGGGGTCTAGAAATGTTCACAAGGTTTTTTCAAAAATTTGATCTGGGGGACCTAGTTTTGATCCCACATATCCAAATTTTAAAAATCATCTGGATATCATGTAGACAAAAAATCCTGCCAAAAACTGGGCCTCAAAAGTGTTTACAAACAATTTTTTGACGACGGGGCTTTGGGTTTCTGGGCAAAGGAAAAAAACGACAAAAAAAATCCACCCCTAGCCCCAAGTGCTTTAGGGACTAAAAAGAAAAACAACCCTGTCCCCTTTTTTGCTTCTGTACTGAATAAGGGATTTTTCGTTTTTAAAAATAATACAAAATTGCCAAAATTTTTTGAAGGTCCCCTAATTTGGGAATTACACGTATCATTTTCATTATTATTTTTTCAACATCCGTTTTAAAAAAAAGTGGGGGGGGGGGGCAAATGTCTGCCCAAATCAAAAGAGCAGGGGGAAATGACCCCCCCCTAAAAAACAATTTAGGGGGCAAAAAGTCGCCCAAGCAATTTAGGGGGGCAAATGTTTGAGGGGGGGGGGGGGCGAATGTTTTGAAAAACCCTTTTTTTGACGTTAAAAGCACCTAACTTAAATACCCTTAAAAAGTACAGTAAGGTACAGAAGAAAAAAAACAAAAAGAATGTGGTTTTTTTTTTGCAAAGGGTTTTTTGCGTACCTGCTTTTTAATCCTTACTTATCAGGAAAATCACAAAAGGGGTTCACCTGATACGAACAATAGGGAAGTTTGATCCCAAACAAACCAGGGGTTTTTTAAAAATAATGCAGGCCCAAAATTTTGGGCAAAAATTGAAAGGGGTCATGCATAACTCTGGGAAAAAATTAATTTTTTCAAGCCAAAAGTGCCCACAAATTTTTCATAATTTTACTTTAAAATTGATCAAACAAAATTTTTTTAATAAAAAAACAACAGAGGGAATCAAAAAAAATTTATAAATATGTATACAAAAAAAGGAATTTAAAACGAAAAACTGAAAGATTTACGAGTATGCCATATTAGATGAAACAAAAACTTTTAAAATCTAATTTTTACTAAAACCCTTTTTAAAGTGGATTTAAATAAAGGCTTAGGTAAACACTTTTTTTTTCTGAAAACGGGTTTCTACGAGCTACTTTAAGGTTTAAAACAAATGCGTTTAATCGAAAAAAAAAGGGTTAAAAAATTTGGTTTTGTTGAATTAAATCGCCCAAAAAAAATTCGGAAATTGTTTTTAAGGTTTTTAGGGCAATCCACATAGAAATTTTAAATGCAAAAAGTTTAAAAACTTTTTCTCATAGTTCAATGATTTTTACTAATATTTTCATATTTTATTTTGGAAAACTCACTCTTTAAACTTTATTTCGAAACCCCAAATTTTTGGGTTTTGTAAATGATTTTAACTTTCCCTCTTCTAAATTTTTAAAACCAAAAAAAAAATGCTGTGTTGACAACCACCCCATTTTGGAAAAGCACGACAAACAGTGAAAAAAATAGGGGGTAACCCGGGATTTATTTCAAAAATAAATTTGCGATTAAAATCCATTTTTTGATTAAAAAAAATATTTAATATATTATGAGCTTAATTATGTTTTTTAAGAAATTATAATTTTATTTTTCCATAAAAAAAATTTGAATTTGCGTGGTTTCAAATGGCCCAGGATTTAATTTTTTTGCCCGGGCGATGCCCCTATCAATCCTATAATACAATTTCCCACCAAAGTTCATTCGGCTGGGCAATGAACCAATTTTTTTTTATTTTTCCCCCTTCCCCAAAAAATATTTGTACACTATTCAAAATTTAAACCCTTTTTGGAATTTTAAAAAAAGGGGAGAAAAAATCCATTGCAGGTCCCTAACGGCCATGGGTTTCATCATCCAATAATTAAAAAAAAAATGGCTTTTGGGGAAAAATCATTGAAAAACAAAAAAACTGTTTTTAAAAATGGGCTTCTGCAATAAAAATTTATTTTGGTTTCCCTTTTAAAAATCGCTTTAAATTTTCTTTCATGTAGATATATAAATATTTAAATTTTAAATCCTATTCTATTTGAATTTTTTTTGAATAATTTTTTTTATGACCAACTGCCCGGGTTTTTACTTGGACTTTTTAACAATTTAATACTTTTAAAAAAATTCAAATATATTTTTTCCCCTTGTCATTGCGTAAAAAAAAAAAACGGGGTCCCCAAAGGGCCGGGTGCCCCCCCTTGCATATGGCTCGTAACAAAGCAGCTTCATTTAAAAGTCTAAAAAAATTCGTTCTATTATAGCGTTTCAGTTTAAATTTCCTCAATTATGTATTAATGATAAAAAAGTTTTCCTAACCTTGAGGCATCATATTTTGGGTTTTTTTACAATGGAATCAAATTTTAGTGTCTGAAAAAAAACAAAACTTTGAAACACAAGGGCTGGTCCCTAAAACTGCAGGAACACAACTGTGACAGAGAAATAAGTTGGGTTTTACATTACTTTTGGGTGTGGCAACCACTTTTTCATAGACAAATCAATAAAAATCCAAAATTTAAATGGTTTGGGAATGTCCCACACACTGGGGGATAATTAAACAAGATTCAGATAGCCTTTTTAACCCCCAAAATGAATCAAAAGTTGAAGTTTTAAAAACACCTAGGGTTAATTTATTTTTGCCTTTTCGAAACTGGCTGGAAGAAACTTTACTTTGTCCATCAACACCTTTAAATTTTTTCTCACTGGGAAATTTTTAAACCCAAAAACGCCAAACGGTTTAAGAGGAGGGTTTCTTTCCCCAAAATTTTTATATGGTAATAGTGAAAAAATCAAAAAAAGGGCCCTAATTCTTTAAAAATTTGGTTTGCCAAAGAAAAATTCCTTCCTTTACTTTCCCCAACCCCATTAAGGGTTTTTTCATCCCTGGGAAAAAATTTTAAACAAAAACTGCCAACCGGGTTTAAAAGGGGTTGCGTTCACAAAAATTTTTAAATGGAAAATAAAAGGGAAAAAACAACAAAGGGGCCCCCTTTTTTGTTAAATTTGGGCGCCCCGAAAATTTCCCTTTCCTTTTCTTTTTATCTACACATTAAGGGGTTGTTTATCCCTGGAATTTAAGCAAAATCTGCCATCCCCGGTTTAAGAGGAGTTGCGTTACAACAAAATTTCTATATGGGAAAAATTTAACAAATCAACAAAGGGCCATAATTCCCGTTTTTAAAATTTTGGGCGCCGCAAAATTCCTTTTTTTACTACCATCAAAACATTAAGGTTGTTCATCCCTGGGAAAATTTTAAACAAAATCTGCCATTTCCCGGGTTTAAGAGGGGTTGCGTTCAACAAAAATTTTTAAATTTTGGGATATAGGAACAAATCAACCAAAAGGGCCATAATTCTGTTAAAATTTGGGGCGCCCCCGAAAAATTTCCCTTTTTTTAACCTACCATCTACACATAAGGTTTTTTCATCCCTGGAAGTTTAAAACCAAAATTTTGCCATCCCCCGGTTTAAGAGGGGTTGCGTTTAAAAAGAAATTCGGGACGTACGGACGGAAATTTACGGACTGAAAGGACCCGACCCGGGCGGGCGGGCTTTATGGACGACGGACCCGACGGAAAAGGGGCGGACGGACCCAAATGCAACGCTTGTGGGGGGGTAAAATTTAAAACTGATTGATTTAAAAACCCTTCCCCCTTTTTGTTTTTTTTTTTTGCTGAAACAGCCTTTGTGTAGCAACCCTTTCCCAACCCCTTTTCAACCCAAAGGGTGAAACCTCCTCGGTTTCCCCTTTGTAAAAAAGAAAATCAGGTGAAATACAACCCGGTAAAAAGACCGAAATTTGAAAAAATCATTTTTTGAAAAAAAAAGTTTTTTCATTATTTTGGCGTTTTAAATGATCTTTTTAAACCACAGACATAAATGTAAAATCTTTTATAACGAAGTGTCGCAAAATCAAAGAACAACTTGAACATCCGAAAAGCTAATGCCTTTACCCTTTTTTAAGGTTTTTAATTAGGGGTTTCCATTTTAAACCCCCACATACCGGGCCCCAAGTGGGAAGGGGTTCCCGCCTCGGGGAAATGGGAAACCTTTGGGGTTTCCCGACCCTAGCATTTACCCTATTAAAAAATTTGGGACGGATCCCCTTTTCTTGGTGCAAAACCTATTTTGGGTAGGTCCTAACGCGGGGTCGGGTGAGGCAACTTGGGGGTTGTTTCCATTCCAACTATCTATGGCTTTTAATGTACAGTGTAACAGCACTGTATCCCCCCAAAAAAGACTTAGGTTTTAAAAAAATTATAGGTCATACTTCTGTTGCGAAATTTATTTAAAGGGAATAAAAGGGTCACCTCAAGGGTCAAAACTGAGTAAACACCAGAATGTTTTTTTAAAAACAAAGGCAGGCCAAAGCTTTTCAAATTTATAGTTAATTTTCTTTGAAAAATCATTTTTTTTTTTTTTAAAGGGTTTTTTTTTTTAAGTTTTTAACATTGGGGGGGAGAAAAGATGAAAATCCTACAGAATAAAGAGCAGAAAATTTCCCGTATAAAATGCTTTACATCAGCGGGATGTTCAGAAAAGTCAAAAAAAACTTTTGGGCAAACACTGTCTTTCAAAGTGGAAACTAATCTCTGACCCATGGGGCCCCTTTGGGTTTATCAGGGAAAACCCCTGATCCAGGGAATTCAAGAAAATCACTTTGGGAAATTTTAACTTTGTAATTCAAGCTTTCCCAAAAGGTGGCATTATAAAATGAAAACGAATAAGTTTTTTTTAAGACTAAATTTAAAAAAGAGGAAATTTTTTTATGTGGATAATAATTCCCCAAAGAAACCAACAAAAGGGAAAAGTGTGTTACGAAAAAAAAAAAACCCAAAATAATTATTTTAAAATTTGGGTGAAACGGGGCACTCGGCTCTTAAAACCCTTTTTCCCCAATATAGACTCAATTTTTAACACTCAGTAGGGACCACAAAAGCCCGATCGCAAAAACCAAACTTTAAAACCCCTTTCAAAAATTTTTTACAAAAAACCTCATTTCCAGAAACCCCGTAGGAGCCCCGAAAACAAAAAACCCCAAACACCTCAAGTTACTCACAGGCTGTCTGGTTTTTTTGCTGTTTCGCATAGGCTTTTCATGGGGTCCTCTATGAGGAAAGGGTTAAGCATGGGAAATCAATATCAGTGGGTTGGGGGGGGGGGGGGGGGCCCCTGGGAAATTGTTTAAAAAAGTTTGTATAGACGTTTAAAATGGATTTGATAGTGATAACAAAAATGAAAAATACTTTTGGGATCCAACCCTGTTTTCCCCGTTTAAATCCCCGGTCCACCCCAAAAAACCCCTGCAAGAATATTATTTTTGGGACCAAAAAATTTCCCTTAATTACAATTGAATTTAAACCGAGGTTATTGAAATTTTAATTTTTAAATTTTTTGATTCGCTATTTTATATGTCAAATGACACCCCTTTTTATACCATTGAAAAAAAAAATTTTTTTCCATTTAAAAACCCTCACTGGGGTAAACCCTTGAAAATAATTTTTCATATTTTTAGGGAGGCTCATTTTCATATTTTGGGTCAAAATTTTAATGGTTTTTTCGATTAAATTTCAGGTTTGTTTTTTGATGGATTTAAAAGGGCACAAATAGTAGAAAAATATTGACCCTCCCTGGGTCACCCCCCCCCCCCCCCCCACTTTCCCCCAAAACCAGGGGCCCAATACCTATTCTACTAATTATTAAAAAAAATCAAAAAAAACACACTAATGTAAAAAATTTTTAAAAAAAAACCTTTGTAAATTTTTTAAAAAAAAACAAAAAGAAAAATTGGTTTTTTTTCTTAAACCCCCATTTTTTAAAAATTTAAAAAAAATCCCCCCACCCTGAAAAATGGGGGAGGGGG
>CM037783.1:21611588-21661588 GCA_021229015.1 Solen grandis | reverse complement strand
CATTAGTCAAATTATTAAATATTGGTGTAAGATTTTGAAGTCCTTGCTGATATGTTAACAAATGTAGAAAAAGTGCGTTTCGAAAGTAAAAACATTCATGGATGATTATAGGTTTTCAAATGTCTTCAATAACCCTGAAAGTATTTATCTTAAGAATTTTCATATCAATAGTCTTAGATGGGTATAGCCAATTGTCAGAAAATAATATTTAAAATTTGATCAAATGTATTCTGTTGAAGTCAGAACGAATTAAAATTCATGAACGAAGCTTTGTCACATAATTCTTTATAATATATAAATATCATTTACGTTTACATGTAATTGTCATGTTTCAATATTATATATGTTTTTATTTTTACATAACGCATAACTTTGTTCCGTTTATAACTGAAGTGCTACAGCGAAAATTAATCACTTTATATCTTTGTTATGGATATGTATGTCCATCCTCATAATCTGACAGTCTTGGGTATTAGGCATATATGTGCAGGTTTTGTTTTGCATTCACAGCTTAAATGACAAGAAACTATAAAGTTTACGTCAATAAAGCATACTGCATAAATGCAAAAGAAAAAGTGCCTTTAGTGGACCAAATGGAAAAAAACAACTAAAGTTAGGATGAAAGTATTGCACCGTGTCAAACGAAAATGGAAAGTGCTTTTGTTGAAATGTACATAAGTCATAGAAAGCTTAGGGTCTGGTTTGTGCTGCATTTCGGAATCCCTCCTACAGCAGTTCACTTAAGGTGTCCAAAAAGGTTGAAGGCGTTAGAGGTAAAAAGTTACATATGAAAGGATCAGTTGTACTTGTCCTCTGAAATTGGTAATCTTCGTCAAAGATTTCATGCTTTGGATAGAATCCATCACAATTTAATACTCGTACAAATGCAAAGTAAACTTTGCAAATATGAGAATAGAAAGTTTGGTCAACGTGATAAAACCTTTCAAAATAGGATTAGCAAGATTAACTAGGTCTGTTACTTAGAGTCTTGTGCACCTGAAGCTTTCAAATATTCCAAATGCATTTATGGGACCTGTCCCTTCAATTGGTCACAAAAATGTTGCATGGGCGAAGGATTAAGTCAAAGCTCAGAATGGAAATGTAGTGTGAACGTTAATGAATCCTCTTCCTTGCAAAGGTGAGTTGAAAAGTTGATGATATATCAAGCAACAGAATAAATATGGCTGCAAACCTATTCTCGAAGACGATTCTGTATTGGACAGCACTTATATAAAAATTGAAGAAATGTGAAGCGAAAAACACGGATGTGTTTGCAAAAAACACGTCAGAACTTGGTTGTACTATACTAACTTGCATACTTATAGGATAGTTCAGTTGATGCGCTTCTTCAAAGACAACATCTCTGCAGATAAGAAGCGTCAAAGATGACACGATGAAAAATGATATATTGGTAACTGAACAGTCAATTATTTACTGGGACTGATTCAAAGATATTCACACTTTTAGATCTTAAAAAAACTTTTGTTACACATTGGTTTTAGGAATGCCTCTATAGCATTTTTTTGTGTTATGGCTAAGGTTCTACAAAGTATTAATTTCAAATTTGCTCACAGGTATATAGATGTTATCTTAAAATACCAAGAAAAAGAGTAGAAATTTCTTAGGTTTCGATAACTACGATTGCTGGTTACGCTGTCATCGCTAGACCGTTAAAATGATCTTTTTCAAGATAAGACAATGCTACTTTTGAAATGGTCAAAGAGAAGTTGATATCAGTACCTATTCTTGCCTTATCTGACCTGAACAATCCCTTTGTGTTTTCAACAGATGCAATCGGTTACATTTTAGCTCAGTTTGACAACAAAAACATATAGTGGAGCTTTTAACCGAGGTGAAGCTGTCTCGCACTTGTAAAAGCTCTTGAGCAATTTCATACATACTTAGCACTTTTTACAATGACAGTCATACAGTCAAATCAAGATTGGAAATTGTCGAATTGGCAGATAGAGATTTTTATTGCAGCGATGAAATCTCAAGAAATTAAAAAAAAAATGAATGCCAAGTTCAATCTAGGAGGGATTATGACATATCAGAACCGGCTAAGGAAACATTAGATGATGACTTCATGGATTTTCTTAGGTGACGAGCCAACTGACTCGGAAATTTCAAATACTTTAAAATCGGATAGTTCAAGGAAAGAACGTCATGTTAGAGGTACTGTGTTGTATCACTTCCTTTGACAAACAAAAAACAAAAATAACACACACAGACAAATAAAAGCTTAGACATAATATTATGTCTGTAATATTATGTGTTATTCTAAATACATGTTTGAAGAGTGTAAATGTGAATTTAGGAGTCTTTTAACAATTTGGTGTGAGGATATATGTCACAATTAATCATATACTGAATGTTTCATTCAACACTACTTCGCTTGTACGATAAGGATTAGCCATCCAAATATTGACGGCGTGGTATAATTAATGCGGATTCCTCCTACCCTGACGGCTCCTTCATGCCCTGGAAAGGTTTATCATTCAACTGTAACCGGAAATTTCAACATAGATGGGCGAAAAGCTTATACAAAATCACTAGGACACTATTATTTGATAACTGTAAAAGAAAGATTTTTCTTTTCATTTAGAATGGTGGTTAACCTCTTTTATATCAATGAATTTCACTCCCTGGGGAAAATCATGTTATGTGGTGAATTTTAATAGTCGGATTGATGAAAAATCCCATTTCATTGCGTTTGTTCACTGATGATGATGATGATGTTGATGATGATTACATGCCGGTATTTTTCCTCTGTTCGATAAAGCAGCAGATAAAGGAAAATTGCTTGATATATGTAAATCTTCATCCATCCGTATAGTTAATGGGCGGCTAGGCAATGACTTGACAGGTAATTTTACGTCTGTAAATCATATGGGTTCCAGTGTTTTTCATTATTTATTTTTGAATGAACATTGATAAATTCTATTTTTGTCCTGACATGCGTGATAATCGTAATGGTCAATCATCATCCGGAGAACCCGAAGGAAACCCACATGAGAGGGTACGGTGGTCGCCCGTCCCGTTTCCTCCCACAATATTGATCACATACGCCGTCATCCAAGCCATCGAGAATGATTTATATAAGTTGTTTGAACTATACTAGCACAATCATAACTTGGAATGGCGAGCTCCGAAATGAATTTCGGCGTTGATTAATTGGTTAATTACAAGAGATGAATGATTTAGTAGAACCACTGTACACAGCCATTAAAAAATTAAGTCGTGCTGTTATATAAATGATAATACCTCTATTTGTAAGAAGGCTGACTGTTTTGATACAAAATGTTTTGAGGTAGAGAAAAGGGATTTAGATTCAATAAATTAACGGTATATAATAGACTCAATTCAAATACTTCTCGTTGTACAATGCTTAACATCTAAAATACTAATACGTAAGAAACATAGACTATATGAGAAAAAGAAGATAACAGAAATTGAACGGCTGCTCCATAATAAACCTAGGTATTTTTGGAAACATTTTGCAAACGAAAGAATAACAATACATATAATTAATGAGTTTTCTGAATATTTTCTAATCTGCATAGTAGTCCTTTTACAGTTGAAATTGACGAACGCGAAGATTTTGTGCAATTCACGATTTTACAGTAAATTTGAAGAACTATTTTTTTATCGTAGACTGAAAACGTTTATAAATCCCTTAAAAGAAATCAATCTTGGTAAGAACGAATTATTAAACGAACATTATATAGAGGCTACATTTAGTATATATATTTAATGCTATCCAATGGAATTACCTTAGTCATCTATTTTTCAAAAAATATTTAACTGTGTATTGAATAGCATATATAAGTGATTGGATTGAAAATAATGATATTCAGTTTGGATTCGCAAGGCTCGATCAACTGTTGATGCCATGCTTTTGTTGAACAAATATTTGAATGAAAGGTACTTTTCTTGATTTAATATTAATGCGCTGCTTTTTGGAGAAAATGATAAGAAGTTTTATTTTATAACCATGACAGTAACTTTCTTTCAGATTATTTTGATTGTTCAACTTGGGTTTGAAACAAGGGTGTGTTATTTCGCCGACACATTTTGCCCTTTTTATTGAAGAACTGGAACTATTTTTGCAAGATGAAGGAATGTATTACGATAACGATATAGCCTAGAGGATTTACTCCACAGTTGCAGACCTTTCAAAATCATATTGTGTCGAATGGGGACTACATGAAATAGAGGGGGCTTACTACATAGTAAGCAATGGAAATATAATTCTAACTATTTAGAAGTTGTCGATATTTTTTATCATTTGGGAATCGTGTTTAATTACAATGGGACTTTTGCTTTAAATCAGGATTTCTTATCAGGTAAATGTCTGAAAGCTCTTAATTCAAGAGAATATAATTTAAAAACAGGTGTAAAATGTCAGCTTTTTAATTTGGTAAAAACAAAAACGATTGAATGCATTCATCTTCAATTTTGTAAATCATCATTACATGTGAAAACACGTATACTAGTAAAATGGGAGTGTTTGATGAGTTGGGTAGATACCCACTTGTACATTAGTCAAATTATTAAATATTGGTGTAAGATTTTGAAGTCCTTGCTGATATGTTAACAAATGTAGAAAAAGTGCGTTTCGAAAGTAAAACATTCATGGATGATTATAGGTTTTCAAATGTCTTCAATAACCCTGAAAGTATTTATCTTAAGAATTTTCATATCAATAGTCTTAGATGGGTATAGCCAATTGTCAGAAAATAATATTTAAAATTTGATCAAATGTATTCTGTTGAAGTCAGAACGAATTAAAATTCATGAACGAAGCTTTGTCACATAATTCTTTATAATATATAAATATCATTTACGTTTACATGTAATTGTCATGTTTCAATATTATATATGTTTTTATTTTTACATAACGCATAACTTTTGTTCCGTTTATAACTGAAGTGCTACAGCGAAAATTAATCACTTTATATCTTTGTTATGGATATGTATGTCCATCCTCATAATCTGACAGTCTTGGGTATTAGGCATATATGTGCAGGTTTTGTTTTGCATTCACAGCTTAAATGACAAGAAACTATAAAGTTTACGTCAATAAAGCATACTGCATAAATGCAAAAGAAAAAGTGCCTTTAGTGGACCAAATGGAAAAAAACAACTAAAGTTAGGATGAAAGTATTGCACCGTGTCAAACGAAAATGGAAAGTGCTTTTGTTGAAATGTACATAAGTCATAGAAAGCTTAGGGTCTGGTTGTGCTGCATTTCGGAATCCCTCCTACAGCATTCACTTAAGGTGTCCAAAAAGGTTGAAGGCGTTAGAGGTAAAAAGTTACATATGAAAGGATCAGTTGTACTTGTCCTCTGAAATTGGTAATCTTCGTCAAAGATTTCATGCTTTGGATAGAATCCATCACAATTTAATACTCGTTAGAAAAACAAATGCAAAGTAAACTTTGCAAATATGAGAATAAGAAAGTTTGGTCAACGTGATAAAACCTTTCAAAATAGGATTAGCAAGATTAACTAGGTCTGTATTAAGTCTTTCAAAAGGTTAATATTCCAAATGCATTTATGGGACCTGTCCCTTCAATTGGTCACAAAAATGTTGCATGGGCGAAGGATTAAGTCAAAGCTCAGAATGGAAATGTAGTGTGAACGTTAATGAATCCTCTTCCTGCAAAGGTGAGTTGAAAAGTTGATGATATATCAAGCAACAGAATAAATATGGCTGCAAACCTATTCTCGAAGACGATTCTGTATTGGACAGCACTTATATAAAAATTGAAGAAATGTGAAGCGAAAAACACGGATGTGTTTGCAAAAAACACGTCAGAACTTGGTTGTACTATACTAACTTGCATACTTATAGGATAGTTCAGTTGATGCGCTTCTTCAAAGACAACATCTCTGCAGATAAGAAGCGTCAAAGATGACACGATGAAAAATGATATATTGGTAACTGAACAGTCAATTATTTACTGGGACTGATTCAAAGATATTCACACTTTTAGATCTTAAAAAAACTTTTGTTACACATTGGTTTTAGGAATGCCTCTATAGCATTTTTTTGTGTTATGGCTAAGGTTCTACAAAGTATTAATTTCAAATTTGCTCACAGGTATATAGATGTTATCTTAAAATACCAAGAAAAAGAGTAGAAATTTCTTAGGTTTCGATAACTACGATTGCTGGTTACGCTGTCATCGCTAGACCGTTAAAATGATCTTTTTCAAGATAAGACAATGCTACTTTTGAAATGGTCAAAGAGAAGTTGATATCAGTACCTATTCTTGCCTTATCTGACCTGAACAATCCCTTTGTGTTTTCAACAGATGCAATCGGTTACATTTTAGCTCAGTTTGACAACAAAAACATATAGTGGAGCTTTTAACCGAGGTGAAGCTGTCTCGCACTTGTAAAAGCTCTTGAGCAATTTCATACATACTTAGCACTTTTTACAATGACAGTCATACAGTCAAATCAAGATTGGAAATTGTCGAATTGGCAGATAGAGATTTTTATTGCAGCGATGAAATCTCAAGAAATTAAAAAAAAAATGAATGCCAAGTTCAATCTAGGAGGGATTATGACATATCAGAACCGGCTAAGGAAACATTAGATGATGACTTCATGGATTTTCTTAGGTGACGAGCCAACTGACTCGGAAATTTCAAATACTTTAAAATCGGATAGTTCAAGGAAAGAACGTCATGTTAGAGGTACTGTGTTGTATCACTTCCTTTGACAAACAAAAAACAAAAATAACACACACAGACAAATAAAAGCTTAGACATAATATTATGTCTGTAATATTATGTGTTATTCTAAATACATGTTTGAAGAGTGTAAATGTGAATTTAGGAGTCTTTTAACAATTTGGTGTGAGGATATATGTCACAATTAATCATATACTGAATGTTTCATTCAACACTACTTCGCTTGTACGATAAGGATTAGCCATCCAAATATTGACGGCGTGGTATAATTAATGCGGATTCCTCCTACCCTGACGGCTCCTTCATGCCCTGGAAAGGTTTATCATTCAACTGTAACCGGAAATTTCAACATAGATGGGCGAAAAGCTTATACAAAATCACTAGGACACTATTATTTGATAACTGTAAAAGAAAGATTTTTCTTTTCATTTAGAATGGTGGTTAACCTCTTTTATATCAATGAATTTCACTCCCTGGGGAAAATCATGTTATGTGGTGAATTTTAATAGTCGGATTGATGAAAAATCCCATTTCATTGCGTTTGTTCACTGATGATGATGATGATGTTGATGATGATTACATGCCGGTATTTTTCCTCTGTTCGATAAAGCAGCAGATAAAGGAAAATTGCTTGATATATGTAAATCTTCATCCATCCGTATAGTTAATGGGCGGCTAGGCAATGACTTGACAGGTAATTTTACGTCTGTAAATCATATGGGTTCCAGTGTTTTTCATTATTTATTTTTGAATGAACATTGATAAATTCTATTTTTGTCCTGACATGCGTGATAATCGTAATGGTCAATCATCATCCGGAGAACCCGAAGGAAACCCACATGAGAGGGTACGGTGGTCGCCCGTCCCGTTTCCTCCCACAATATTGATCACATACGCCGTCATCCAAGCCATCGAGAATGATTTATATAAGTTGTTTGAACTATACTAGCACAATCATAACTTGGAATGGCGAGCTCCGAAATGAATTTCGGCGTTGATTAATTGGTTAATTACAAGAGATGAATGATTTAGTAGAACCACTGTACACAGCCATTAAAAAATTAAGTCGTGCTGTTATATAAATGATAATACCTCTATTTGTAAGAAGGCTGACTGTTTTGATACAAAATGTTTTGAGGTAGAGAAAAGGGATTTAGATTCAATAAATTAACGGTATATAATAGACTCAATTCAAATACTTCTCGTTGTACAATGCTTAACATCTAAAATACTTAATACGTAAGAAACATAGACTATATGAGAAAAAGAAGATAACAGAAATTGAACGGCTGCTCCATAATAAACCTAGGTATTTTTGGAAACATTTTGCAAACGAAAGAATAACAATACATATAATTAATGAGTTTTCTGAATATTTTCTAATCTGCATAGTAGTCCTTTTACAGTTGAAATTGACGAACGCGAAGATTTTGTGCAATTCACGATTTTACAGTAAATTTGAAGAACTATTTTTTTATCGTAGACTGAAAACGTTTATAAATCCCTTAAAAGAAATCAATCTTGGTAAGAACGAATTATTAAACGAACATTATATAGAGGCTACATTTAGTATATATATTTAATGCTATCCAATGGAATTACCTTAGTCATCTATTTTTCAAAAAATATTTAACTGTGTATTGAATAGCATATATAAGTGATTGGATTGAAAATAATGATATTCAGTTTGGATTCGCAAGGCTCGATCAACTGTTGATGCCATGCTTTTGTTGAACAAATATTTGAATGAAAGGTACTTTTCTTGATTTAATATTAATGCGCTGCTTTTTGGAGAAAATGATAAGAAGTTTTATTTTATAACCATGACAGTAACTTTCTTTCAGATTATTTTGATTGTTCAACTTGGGTTTGAAACAAGGGTGTGTTATTTCGCCGACACATTTTGCCCTTTTTATTGAAGAACTGGAACTATTTTTGCAAGATGAAGGAATGTATTACGATAACGATATAGCCTAGAGGATTTACTCCACAGTTGCAGACCTTTCAAAATCATATTGTGTCGAATGGGGACTACATGAAATAGAGGGGGCTTACTACATAGTAAGCAATGGAAATATAATTCTAACTATTTAGAAGTTGTCGATATTTTTTATCATTTGGGAATCGTGTTTAATTACAATGGGACTTTTGCTTTAAATCAGGATTTCTTATCAGGTAAATGTCTGAAAGCTCTTAATTCAAGAGAATATAATTTAAAAACAGGTGTAAAATGTCAGCTTTTTAATTTGGTAAAAACAAAAACGATTGAATGCATTCATCTTCAATTTTGTAAATCATCATTACATGTGAAAACACGTATACTAGTAAAATGGGAGTGTTTGATGAGTTGGGTAGATACCCACTTGTACATTAGTCAAATTATTAAATATTGGTGTAAGATTTTGAAGTCCTTGCTGATATGTTAACAAATGTAGAAAAAGTGCGTTTCGAAAGTAAAACATTCATGGATGATTATAGGTTTTCAAATGTCTTCAATAACCCTGAAAGTATTTATCTTAAGAATTTTCATATCAATAGTCTTAGATGGGTATAGCCAATTGTCAGAAAATAATATTTAAAATTTGATCAAATGTATTCTGTTGAAGTCAGAACGAATTAAAATTCATGAACGAAGCTTTGTCACATAATTCTTTATAATATATAAATATCATTTACGTTTACATGTAATTGTCATGTTTCAATATTATATATGTTTTTATTTTTTACATAACGCATAACTTTTGTTCCGTTTATAACTGAAGTGCTACAGCGAAAATTAATCACTTTATATCTTTGTTATGGATATGTATGTCCATCCTCATAATCTGACAGTCTTGGGTATTAGGCATATATGTGCAGGTTTTGTTTTGCATTCACAGCTTAAATGACAAGAAACTATAAAGTTTACGTCAATAAAGCATACTGCATAAATGCAAAAGAAAAAGTGCCTTTAGTGGACCAAATGGAAAAAAACAACTAAAGTTAGGATGAAAGTATTGCACCGTGTCAAACGAAAATGGAAAGTGCTTTTGTTGAAATGTACATAAGTCATAGAAAGCTTAGGGTCTGGTTTGTGCTGCATTTCGGAATCCCTCCTACAGCAGTTCACTTAAGGTGTCCAAAAAGGTTGAAGGCGTTAGAGGTAAAAAGTTACATATGAAAGGATCAGTTGTACTTGTCCTCTGAAATTGGTAATCTTCGTCAAAGATTTCATGCTTTGGATAGAATCCATCACAATTTAATACTCGTACAAATGCAAAGTAAACTTTGCAAATATGAGAATAGAAAGTTTGGTCAACGTGATAAAACCTTTCAAAATAGGATTAGCAAGATTAACTAGGTCTGTTACTTAGAGTCTTGTGCACCTGAAAGGCTTTCAAATATTCCAAATGCATTTATGGGACCTGTCCCTTCAATTGGTCACAAAAATGTTGCATGGGCGAAGGATTAAGTCAAAGCTCAGAATGGAAATGTAGTGTGAACGTTAATGAATCCTCTTCCTTGCAAAGGTGAGTTGAAAAGTTGATGATATATCAAGCAACAGAATAAATATGGCTGCAAACCTATTCTCGAAGACGATTCTGTATTGGACAGCACTTATATAAAAATTGAAGAAATGTGAAGCGAAAAACACGGATGTGTTTGCAAAAAACACGTCAGAACTTGGTTGTACTATACTAACTTGCATACTTATAGGATAGTTCAGTTGATGCGCTTCTTCAAAGACAACATCTCTGCAGATAAGAAGCGTCAAAGATGACACGATGAAAAATGATATATTGGTAACTGAACAGTCAATTATTTACTGGGACTGATTCAAAGATATTCACACTTTTAGATCTTAAAAAAACTTTTGTTACACATTGGTTTTAGGAATGCCTCTATAGCATTTTTTTGTGTTATGGCTAAGGTTCTACAAAGTATTAATTTCAAATTTGCTCACAGGTATATAGATGTTATCTTAAAATACCAAGAAAAAGAGTAGAAATTTCTTAGGTTTCGATAACTACGATTGCTGGTTACGCTGTCATCGCTAGACCGTTAAAATGATCTTTTTCAAGATAAGACAATGCTACTTTTGAAATGGTCAAAGAGAAGTTGATATCAGTACCTATTCTTGCCTTATCTGACCTGAACAATCCCTTTGTGTTTTCAACAGATGCAATCGGTTACATTTTAGCTCAGTTTGACAACAAAAACATATAGTGGAGCTTTTAACCGAGGTGAAGCTGTCTCGCACTTGTAAAAGCTCTTGAGCAATTTCATACATACTTAGCACTTTTTACAATGACAGTCATACAGTCAAATCAAGATTGGAAATTGTCGAATTGGCAGATAGAGATTTTTATTGCAGCGATGAAATCTCAAGAAATTAAAAAAAAAATGAATGCCAAGTTCAATCTAGGAGGGATTATGACATATCAGAACCGGCTAAGGAAACATTAGATGATGACTTCATGGATTTTCTTAGGTGACGAGCCAACTGACTCGGAAATTTCAAATACTTTAAAATCGGATAGTTCAAGGAAAGAACGTCATGTTAGAGGTACTGTGTTGTATCACTTCCTTTGACAAACAAAAAACAAAAATAACACACACAGACAAATAAAAGCTTAGACATAATATTATGTCTGTAATATTATGTGTTATTCTAAATACATGTTTGAAGAGTGTAAATGTGAATTTAGGAGTCTTTTAACAATTTGGTGTGAGGATATATGTCACAATTAATCATATACTGAATGTTTCATTCAACACTACTTCGCTTGTACGATAAGGATTAGCCATCCAAATATTGACGGCGTGGTATAATTAATGCGGATTCCTCCTACCCTGACGGCTCCTTCATGCCCTGGAAAGGTTTATCATTCAACTGTAACCGGAAATTTCAACATAGATGGGCGAAAAGCTTATACAAAATCACTAGGACACTATTATTTGATAACTGTAAAAGAAAGATTTTTCTTTTCATTTAGAATGGTGGTTAACCTCTTTTATATCAATGAATTTCACTCCCTGGGGAAAATCATGTTATGTGGTGAATTTTAATAGTCGGATTGATGAAAAATCCCATTTCATTGCGTTTGTTCACTGATGATGATGATGATGTTGATGATGATTACATGCCGGTATTTTTCCTCTGTTCGATAAAGCAGCAGATAAAGGAAAATTGCTTGATATATGTAAATCTTCATCCATCCGTATAGTTAATGGGCGGCTAGGCAATGACTTGACAGGTAATTTTACGTCTGTAAATCATATGGGTTCCAGTGTTTTTCATTATTTATTTTGAATGAACATTGATAAATTCTATTTTTGTCCTGACATGCGTGATAATCGTAATGGTCAATCATCATCCGGAGAACCCGAAGGAAACCCACATGAGAGGGTACGGTGGTCGCCCGTCCCGTTTCCTCCCACAATATTGATCACATACGCCGTCATCCAAGCCATCGAGAATGATTTATATAAGTTGTTTGAACTATACTAGCACAATCATAACTTGGAATGGCGAGCTCCGAAATGAATTTCGGCGTTGATTAATTGGTTAATTACAAGAGATGAATGATTTAGTAGAACCACTGTACACAGCCATTAAAAAATTAAGTCGTGCTGTTATATAAATGATAATACCTCTATTTGTAAGAAGGCTGACTGTTTTGATACAAAATGTTTTGAGGTAGAGAAAAGGGATTTAGATTCAATAAATTAACGGTATATAATAGACTCAATTCAAATACTTCTCGTTGTACAATGCTTAACATCTAAAATACTTAATACGTAAGAAACATAGACTATATGAGAAAAAGAAGATAACAGAAATTGAACGGCTGCTCCATAATAAACCTAGGTATTTTGGAAACATTTTGCAAACGAAAGAATAACAATACATATAATTAATGAGTTTTCTGAATATTTTCTAATCTGCATAGTAGTCCTTTTACAGTTGAAATTGACGAACGCGAAGATTTTGTGCAATTCACGATTTTACAGTAAATTTGAAGAACTATTTTTTTATCGTAGACTGAAAACGTTTATAAATCCCTTAAAAGAAATCAATCTTGGTAAGAACGAATTATTAAACGAACATTATATAGAGGCTACATTTAGTATATATATTTAATGCTATCCAATGGAATTACCTTAGTCATCTATTTTTCAAAAAATATTTAACTGTGTATTGAATAGCATATATAAGTGATTGGATTGAAAATAATGATATTCAGTTTGGATTCGCAAGGCTCGATCAACTGTTGATGCCATGCTTTTGTTGAACAAATATTTGAATGAAAGGTACTTTTCTTGATTTAATATTAATGCGCTGCTTTTTGGAGAAAATGATAAGAAGTTTTATTTTATAACCATGACAGTAACTTTCTTTCAGATTATTTTGATTGTTCAACTTGGGTTTGAAACAAGGGTGTGTTATTTCGCCGACACATTTTGCCCTTTTTATTGAAGAACTGGAACTATTTTTGCAAGATGAAGGAATGTATTACGATAACGATATAGCCTAGAGGATTTACTCCACAGTTGCAGACCTTTCAAAATCATATTGTGTCGAATGGGGACTACATGAAATAGAGGGGGCTTACTACATAGTAAGCAATGGAAATATAATTCTAACTATTTAGAAGTTGTCGATATTTTTTATCATTTGGGAATCGTGTTTAATTACAATGGGACTTTTGCTTTAAATCAGGATTTCTTATCAGGTAAATGTCTGAAAGCTCTTAATTCAAGAGAATATAATTTAAAAACAGGTGTAAAATGTCAGCTTTTTAATTTGGTAAAAACAAAAACGATTGAATGCATTCATCTTCAATTTTGTAAATCATCATTACATGTGAAAACACGTATACTAGTAAAATGGGAGTGTTTGATGAGTTGGGTAGATACCCACTTGTACATTAGTCAAATTATTAAATATTGGTGTAAGATTTTGAAGTCCTTGCTGATATGTTAACAAATGTAGAAAAAGTGCGTTTCGAAAGTAAAACATTCATGGATGATTATAGGTTTTCAAATGTCTTCAATAACCCTGAAAGTATTTATCTTAAGAATTTTCATATCAATAGTCTTAGATGGGTATAGCCAATTGTCAGAAAATAATATTTAAAATTTGATCAAATGTATTCTGTTGAAGTCAGAACGAATTAAAATTCATGAACGAAGCTTTGTCACATAATTCTTTATAATATATAAATATCATTTACGTTTACATGTAATTGTCATGTTTCAATATTATATATGTTTTTATTTTTACATAACGCATAACTTTTGTTCCGTTTATAACTGAAGTGCTACAGCGAAAATTAATCACTTTATATCTTTGTTATGGATATGTATGTCCATCCTCATAATCTGACAGTCTTGGGTATTAGGCATATATGTGCAGGTTTTGTTTTGCATTCACAGCTTAAATGACAAGAAACTATAAAGTTTACGTCAATAAAGCATACTGCATAAATGCAAAAGAAAAAGTGCCTTTAGTGGACCAAATGGAAAAAAACAACTAAAGTTAGGATGAAAGTATTGCACCGTGTCAAACGAAAATGGAAAGTGCTTTTGTTGAAATGTACATAAGTCATAGAAAGCTTAGGGTCTGGTTTGTGCTGCATTTCGGAATCCCTCCTACAGCAGTTCACTTAAGGTGTCCAAAAAGGTTGAAGGCGTTAGAGGTAAAAAGTTACATATGAAAGGATCAGTTGTACTTGTCCTCTGAAATTGGTAATCTTCGTCAAAGATTTCATGCTTTGGATAGAATCCATCACAATTTAATACTCGTACAAATGCAAAGTAAACTTTGCAAATATGAGAATAGAAAGTTTGGTCAACGTGATAAAACCTTTCAAAATAGGATTAGCAAGATTAACTAGGTCTGTTACTTAGAGTCTTGTGCACCTGAAAGGCTTTCAAATATTCCAAATGCATTTATGGGACCTGTCCCTTCAATTGGTCACAAAAATGTTGCATGGGCGAAGGATTAAGTCAAAGCTCAGAATGGAAATGTAGTGTGAACGTTAATGAATCCTCTTCCTTGCAAAGGTGAGTTGAAAAGTTGATGATATATCAAGCAACAGAATAAATATGGCTGCAAACCTATTCTCGAAGACGATTCTGTATTGGACAGCACTTATATAAAAATTGAAGAAATGTGAAGCGAAAAACACGGATGTGTTTGCAAAAAACACGTCAGAACTTGGTTGTACTATACTAACTTGCATACTTATAGGATAGTTCAGTTGATGCGCTTCTTCAAAGACAACATCTCTGCAGATAAGAAGCGTCAAAGATGACACGATGAAAAATGATATATTGGTAACTGAACAGTCAATTATTTACTGGGACTGATTCAAAGATATTCACACTTTTAGATCTTAAAAAAACTTTTGTTACACATTGGTTTTAGGAATGCCTCTATAGCATTTTTTTGTGTTATGGCTAAGGTTCTACAAAGTATTAATTTCAAATTTGCTCACAGGTATATAGATGTTATCTTAAAATACCAAGAAAAAGAGTAGAAATTTCTTAGGTTTCGATAACTACGATTGCTGGTTACGCTGTCATCGCTAGACCGTTAAAATGATCTTTTTCAAGATAAGACAATGCTACTTTTGAAATGGTCAAAGAGAAGTTGATATCAGTACCTATTCTTGCCTTATCTGACCTGAACAATCCCTTTGTGTTTTCAACAGATGCAATCGGTTACATTTTAGCTCAGTTTGACAACAAAAACATATAGTGGAGCTTTTAACCGAGGTGAAGCTGTCTCGCACTTGTAAAAGCTCTTGAGCAATTTCATACATACTTAGCACTTTTTACAATGACAGTCATACAGTCAAATCAAGATTGGAAATTGTCGAATTGGCAGATAGAGATTTTTATTGCAGCGATGAAATCTCAAGAAATTAAAAAAAAAATGAATGCCAAGTTCAATCTAGGAGGGATTATGACATATCAGAACCGGCTAAGGAAACATTAGATGATGACTTCATGGATTTTCTTAGGTGACGAGCCAACTGACTCGGAAATTTCAAATACTTTAAAATCGGATAGTTCAAGGAAAGAACGTCATGTTAGAGGTACTGTGTTGTATCACTTCCTTTGACAAACAAAAAACAAAAATAACACACACAGACAAATAAAAGCTTAGACATAATATTATGTCTGTAATATTATGTGTTATTCTAAATACATGTTTGAAGAGTGTAAATGTGAATTTAGGAGTCTTTTAACAATTTGGTGTGAGGATATATGTCACAATTAATCATATACTGAATGTTTCATTCAACACTACTTCGCTTGTACGATAAGGATTAGCCATCCAAATATTGACGGCGTGGTATAATTAATGCGGATTCCTCCTACCCTGACGGCTCCTTCATGCCCTGGAAAGGTTTATCATTCAACTGTAACCGGAAATTTCAACATAGATGGGCGAAAAGCTTATACAAAATCACTAGGACACTATTATTTGATAACTGTAAAAGAAAGATTTTTCTTTTCATTTAGAATGGTGGTTAACCTCTTTTATATCAATGAATTTCACTCCCTGGGGAAAATCATGTTATGTGGTGAATTTTAATAGTCGGATTGATGAAAAATCCCATTTCATTGCGTTTGTTCACTGATGATGATGATGATGTTGATGATGATTACATGCCGGTATTTTTCCTCTGTTCGATAAAGCAGCAGATAAAGGAAAATTGCTTGATATATGTAAATCTTCATCCATCCGTATAGTTTAATGGGCGGCTAGGCAATGACTTGACAGGTAATTTTACGTCTGTAAATCATATGGGTTCCAGTGTTTTTCATTATTTATTTTTGAATGAACATTGATAAATTCTATTTTTGTCCTGACATGCGTGATAATCGTAATGGTCAATCATCATCCGGAGAACCCGAAGGAAACCCACATGAGAGGGTACGGTGGTCGCCCGTCCCGTTTCCTCCCACAATATTGATCACATACGCCGTCATCCAAGCCATCGAGAATGATTTATATAAGTTGTTTGAACTATACTAGCACAATCATAACTTGGAATGGCGAGCTCCGAAATGAATTTCGGCGTTGATTAATTGGTTAATTACAAGAGATGAATGATTTAGTAGAACCACTGTACACAGCCATTAAAAAATTAAGTCGTGCTGTTATATAAATGATAATACCTCTATTTGTAAGAAGGCTGACTGTTTTGATACAAAATGTTTTGAGGTAGAGAAAAGGGATTTAGATTCAATAAATTAACGGTATATAATAGACTCAATTCAAATACTTCTCGTTGTACAATGCTTAACATCTAAAATACTTAATACGTAAGAAACATAGACTATATGAGAAAAAGAAGATAACAGAAATTGAACGGCTGCTCCATAATAAACCTAGGTATTTTTGGAAACATTTTGCAAACGAAAGAATAACAATACATATAATTAATGAGTTTTCTGAATATTTTCTAATCTGCATAGTAGTCCTTTTACAGTTGAAATTGACGAACGCGAAGATTTTGTGCAATTCACGATTTTACAGTAAATTTGAAGAACTATTTTTTATCGTAGACTGAAAACGTTTATAAATCCCTTAAAAGAAATCAATCTTGGTAAGAACGAATTATTAAACGAACATTATATAGAGGCTACATTTAGTATATATATATTTAATGCTATCCAATGGAATTACCTTAGTCATCTATTTTTCAAAAAATATTTAACTGTGTATTGAATAGCATATATAAGTGATTGGATTGAAAATAATGATATTCAGTTTGGATTCGCAAGGCTCGATCAACTGTTGATGCCATGCTTTTGTTGAACAAATATTTGAATGAAAGGTACTTTTCTTGATTTAATATTAATGCGCTGCTTTTTGGAGAAAATGATAAGAAGTTTTATTTTATAACCATGACAGTAACTTTCTTTCAGATTATTTTGATTGTTCAACTTGGGTTTGAAACAAGGGTGTGTTATTTCGCCGACACATTTTGCCCTTTTTATTGAAGAACTGGAACTATTTTTGCAAGATGAAGGAATGTATTACGATAACGATATAGCCTAGAGGATTTACTCCACAGTTGCAGACCTTTCAAAATCATATTGTGTCGAATGGGGACTACATGAAATAGAGGGGGCTTACTACATAGTAAGCAATGGAAATATAATTCTAACTATTTAGAAGTTGTCGATATTTTTTATCATTTGGGAATCGTGTTTAATTACAATGGGACTTTTGCTTTAAATCAGGATTTCTTATCAGGTAAATGTCTGAAAGCTCTTAATTCAAGAGAATATAATTTAAAAACAGGTGTAAAATGTCAGCTTTTTAATTTGGTAAAAACAAAAACGATTGAATGCATTCATCTTCAATTTTGTAAATCATCATTACATGTGAAAACACGTATACTAGTAAAATGGGAGTGTTTGATGAGTTGGGTAGATACCCACTTGTACATTAGTCAAATTATTAAATATTGGTGTAAGATTTTGAAGTCCTTGCTGATATGTTAACAAATGTAGAAAAAGTGCGTTTCGAAAGTAAAACATTCATGGATGATTATAGGTTTTCAAATGTCTTCAATAACCCTGAAAGTATTTATCTTAAGAATTTTCATATCAATAGTCTTAGATGGGTATAGCCAATTGTCAGAAAATAATATTTAAAATTTGATCAAATGTATTCTGTTGAAGTCAGAACGAATTAAAATTCATGAACGAAGCTTTGTCACATAATTCTTTATAATATATAAATATCATTTACGTTTACATGTAATTGTCATGTTTCAATATTATATATGTTTTTATTTTTACATAACGCATAACTTTTGTTCCGTTTATAACTGAAGTGCTACAGCGAAAATTAATCACTTTATATCTTTGTTATGGATATGTATGTCCATCCTCATAATCTGACAGTCTTGGGTATTAGGCATATATGTGCAGGTTTTGTTTTGCATTCACAGCTTAAATGACAAGAAACTATAAAGTTTACGTCAATAAAGCATACTGCATAAATGCAAAAGAAAAAGTGCCTTTAGTGGACCAAATGGAAAAAAACAACTAAAGTTAGGATGAAAGTATTGCACCGTGTCAAACGAAAATGGAAAGTGCTTTTGTTGAAATGTACATAAGTCATAGAAAGCTTAGGGTCTGGTTTGTGCTGCATTTCGGAATCCCTCCTACAGCAGTTCACTTAAGGTGTCCAAAAAGGTTGAAGGCGTTAGAGGTAAAAAGTTACATATGAAAGGATCAGTTGTACTTGTCCTCTGAAATTGGTAATCTTCGTCAAAGATTTCATGCTTTGGATAGAATCCATCACAATTTAATACTCGTACAAATGCAAAGTAAACTTTGCAAATATGAGAATAGAAAGTTTGGTCAACGTGATAAAACCTTTCAAAATAGGATTAGCAAGATTAACTAGGTCTGTTACTTAGAGTCTTGTGCACCTGAAAGGCTTTCAAATATTCCAAATGCATTTATGGGACCTGTCCCTTCAATTGGTCACAAAAATGTTGCATGGGCGAAGGATTAAGTCAAAGCTCAGAATGGAAATGTAGTGTGAACGTTAATGAATCCTCTTCCTTGCAAAGGTGAGTTGAAAAGTTGATGATATATCAAGCAACAGAATAAATATGGCTGCAAACCTATTCTCGAAGACGATTCTGTATTGGACAGCACTTATATAAAAATTGAAGAAATGTGAAGCGAAAAACACGGATGTGTTTGCAAAAAACACGTCAGAACTTGGTTGTACTATACTAACTTGCATACTTATAGGATAGTTCAGTTGATGCGCTTCTTCAAAGACAACATCTCTGCAGATAAGAAGCGTCAAAGATGACACATGAAAAATGATATATTGGTAACTGAACAGTCAATTATTTACTGGGACTGATTCAAAGATATTCACACTTTTAGATCTTAAAAAAACTTTTGTTACACATTGGTTTTAGGAATGCCTCTATAGCATTTTTTTGTGTTATGGCTAAGGTTCTACAAAGTATTAATTTCAAATTTGCTCACAGGTATATAGATGTTATCTTAAAATACCAAGAAAAAGAGTAGAATTTCTTAGGTTTCGATAACTACGATTGCTGGTTACGCTGTCATCGCTAGACCGTTAAAATGATCTTTTTCAAGATAAGACAATGCTACTTTTGAAATGGTCAAAGAGAAGTTGATATCAGTACCTATTCTTGCCTTATCTGACCTGAACAATCCCTTTGTTTTTCAACAGATGCAATCGGTTACATTTTAGCTCAGTTTGACAACAAAAACATATAGTGGAGCTTTTAACCGAGGTGAAGCTGTCTCGCACTTGTAAAAGCTCTTGAGCAATTTCATACATACTTAGCACTTTTTACAATGACAGTCATACAGTCAAATCAAGATTGGAAATTGTCGAATTGGCAGATAGAGATTTTTATTGCAGCGATGAAATCTCAAGAAATTAAAAAAAAAATGAATGCCAAGTTCAATCTAGGAGGGATTATGACATATCAGAACCGGCTAAGGAAACATTAGATGATGACTTCATGGATTTTCTTAGGTGACGAGCCAACTGACTCGGAAATTTCAAATACTTTAAAATCGGATAGTTCAAGGAAAGAACGTCATGTTAGAGGTACTGTGTTGTATCACTTCCTTTGACAAACAAAAAACAAAAATAACACACACAGACAAATAAAAGCTTAGACATAATATTATGTCTGTAATATTATGTGTTATTCTAAATACATGTTTGAAGAGTGTAAATGTGAATTTAGGAGTCTTTTAACAATTTGGTGTGAGGATATATGTCACAATTAATCATATACTGAATGTTTCATTCAACACTACTTCGCTTGTACGATAAGGATTAGCCATCCAAATATTGACGGCGTGGTATAATTAATGCGGATTCCTCCTACCCTGACGGCTCCTTCATGCCCTGGAAAGGTTTATCATTCAACTGTAACCGGAAATTTCAACATAGATGGGCGAAAAGCTTATACAAAATCACTAGGACACTATTATTTGATAACTGTAAAAGAAAGATTTTTCTTTTCATTTAGAATGGTGGTTAACCTCTTTTATATCAATGAATTTCACTCCCTGGGGAAAATCATGTTATGTGGTGAATTTTAATAGTCGGATTGATGAAAAATCCCATTTCATTGCGTTTGTTCACTGATGATGATGATGATGTTGATGATGATTACATGCCGGTATTTTTCCTCTGTTCGATAAAGCAGCAGATAAAGGAAAATTGCTTGATTATATGTAAATCTTCATCCATCCGTATAGTTAATGGGCGGCTAGGCAATGACTTGACAGGTAATTTTACGTCTGTAAATCATATGGGTTCCAGTGTTTTTCATTATTTATTTTTGAATGAACATTGATAAATTCTATTTTTGTCCTGACATGCGTGATAATCGTAATGGTCAATCATCATCCGGAGAACCCGAAGGAAACCCACATGAGAGGGTACGGTGGTCGCCCGTCCCGTTTCCTCCCACAATATTGATCACATACGCCGTCATCCAAGCCATCGAGAATGATTTATATAAGTTGTTTGAACTATACTAGCACAATCATAACTTGGAATGGCGAGCTCCGAAATGAATTTCGGCGTTGATTAATTGGTTAATTACAAGAGATGAATGATTTAGTAGAACCACTGTACACAGCCATTAAAAAATTAAGTCGTGCTGTTATATAAATGATAATACCTCTATTTGTAAGAAGGCTGACTGTTTTGATACAAAATGTTTTGAGGTAGAGAAAAGGGATTTAGATTCAATAAATTAACGGTATATAATAGACTCAATTCAAATACTTCTCGTTGTACAATGCTTAACATCTAAAATACTAATACGTAAGAAACATAGACTATATGAGAAAAAGAAGATAACAGAAATTGAACGGCTGCTCCATAATAAACCTAGGTATTTTTGGAAACATTTTGCAAACGAAAGAATAACAATACATATAATTAATGAGTTTTCTGAATATTTTCTAATCTGCATAGTAGTCCTTTTACAGTTGAAATTGACGAACGCGAAGATTTTGTGCAATTCACGATTTTACAGTAAATTTGAAGAACTATTTTTTATCGTAGACTGAAAACGTTTATAAATCCCTTAAAAGAAATCAATCTTGGTAAGAACGAATTATTAAACGAACATTATATAGAGGCTACATTTAGTATATATATTTAATGCTATCCAATGGAATTACCTTAGTCATCTATTTTTCAAAAAATATTTAACTGTGTATTGAATAGCATATATAAGTGATTGGATTGAAAATAATGATATTCAGTTTGGATTCGCAAGGCTCGATCAACTGTTGATGCCATGCTTTTGTTGAACAAATATTTGAATGAAAGGTACTTTTCTTGATTTAATATTAATGCGCTGCTTTTTGGAGAAAATGATAAGAAGTTTTATTTTATAACCATGACAGAAACTTTCTTTCAGATTATTTTGATTGTTCAACTTGGGTTTGAAACAAGGGTGTGTTATTTCGCCGACACATTTTGCCCTTTTTATTGAAGAACTGGAACTATTTTTGCAAGATGAAGGAATGTATTACGATAACGATATAGCCTAGAGGATTTACTCCACAGTTGCAGACCTTTCAAAATCATATTGTGTCGAATGGGGACTACATGAAATAGAGGGGGCTTACTACATAGTAAGCAATGGAAATATAATTCTAACTATTTAGAAGTTGTCGATATTTTTTATCATTTGGGAATCGTGTTTAATTACAATGGGACTTTTGCTTTAAATCAGGATTTCTTATCAGGTAAATGTCTGAAAGCTCTTAATTCAAGAGAATATAATTTAAAAACAGGTGTAAAATGTCAGCTTTTTAATTTGGTAAAAACAAAAACGATTGAATGCATTCATCTTCAATTTTGTAAATCATCATTACATGTGAAAACACGTATACTAGTAAAATGGGAGTGTTTGATGAGTTGGGTAGATACCCACTTGTACATTAGTCAAATTATTAAATATTGGTGTAAGATTTTGAAGTCCTTGCTGATATGTTAACAATGGTAGAAAAAGTGCGTTTCGAAAGTAAAACATTCATGGATGATTATAGGTTTTCAAATGTCTTCAATAACCCTGAAAGTATTTATCTTAAGAATTTTCATATCAATAGTCTTAGATGGGTATAGCCAATTGTCAGAAAATAATATTTAAAATTTGATCAAATGTATTCTGTTGAAGTCAGAACGAAATAAAATTCATGAACGAAGCTTTGTCACATAATTCTTTATAATATATAAATATCATTTACGTTTACATGTAATTGTCATGTTTCAATATTATATATGTTTTTATTTTTACATAACGCATAACTTTTGTTCCGTTTATAACTGAAGTGCTACAGCGAAAATTAATCACTTTATATCTTTGTCCATCCTCATAATCTGACAGTCTTGGGTATTAGGCATATATGTGCAGGTTTTGTTTTGCATTCACAGCTTAAATGACAAGAAACTATAAAGTTTACGTCAATAAAGCATACTGCATAAATGCAAAAGAAAAAGTGCCTTTAGTAAATGATGGACCAAATGGAAAACAAGAGGGCCAAGATGGCCATAAAGACGCTCACCTGAGGACATTTGTGCTGACCAAGTTTGATGAAGATTGAATCAAAATTGTGGCCTCCAGTGTGTAAACAAGGTTTTTCTAAGATTTGACCTACTGACCTACTTTTCAATCGCTTTTTAGGTCTGTTAGATTAATGATCTTCGATAATTCGTTGAAATTTCTGAAGAGAATCGTATACCTACCAAACTGAAACCGGAAATGGAGGGCTGAATAGTTTCCTAATTTTTCATTGGTTAATAATATTATAACCTAAAACGACCGAATGTGTTTTTATTACCAACAATACGATTATCTGTACTTTCATATCTTTCTTAAAGAAAACCTTTATTTAATATACAATTGACACAATATATTCTCTTAGTCTTTTTATCATTTTATTTAATCGTAGATACTGATTTTAATATAAAACATATATCAAGTATGTAATTTAAAGTAAAAAGTGATTCAATCAAGGGCCAAATTTTAATCTCTCAAACTAGTAATATTGCAAAATATTTTTTTTATGATTGGTCTATAACTATGAATTATGTGGGTACGGACCACTAGACAATATTTCACATCAAATCTATAGATTAAGCTCTAGGTCTTTTCCTATGTAACTCTATGTGAAACAAGTGACCACTGGTGCAGGGTCATTTATCACCGTAAGGCTATCATTTGAACAATCTTGGTAATGAACCATTAGATGATGCTACATACCAAATATCTAAGCTCTGGGCCTTATGGATTTACAGAAGAAGATTTTTTAAGATTTTCCTATATAACTCTATGTAAAACAAGTGACCCTGGTGCGGGAGCATTTATCACCATAGGGCTATGATTTGAACAATCTTGGTAATGAACCATTAGATGATGCTACATACCAAATATCTAAGCTCTGGGCCTTATGGATTTACAGAAGAAGATTTTTTAAGATTTTCCTATATAACTCTATGTAAAACAAGTGACCCCTGGTGCGGGGGCATTTATCACCATAGGGCTATGATTTGCACAATCTTGGTAATGGCCCATAAGATGATGCTACATACCAAATATCTAAGCTCTAGGCCTTGCAGTTTTGCAGAAGAAGATTTTCAAAGTTTGAGTTTTTAAAATCTATTTTTAGCTCCTGTGACCTACTTTTTCAACCAATCTGAATAATTTGTACAACTTTATAGAAGGCATCATAAGGATGATTCCTGTGAAGTTTGGTCAAAATCCCTTCAGCGGTTCAGGAGGAGATGTTCTTTAAAGCAAATTGTTGACGACGGACGGACGCACGCACGGACGACGGACGACGGACGACGGACAAAAGGTGATCACAATAGCTCACCTTGAGCACTTCGTGCTCAGGTGAGCTAAAAACAACTAAAGTTAGGATGAAAGTATTGCACCGTGTCAAACGAAAATGGAAAGTGCTTTTGTTGAAATGTACATAAGTCATAGAAAGCTTAGGGTCTGGTTTGTGCTGCATTTCGGAATCCCTCCTACAGCAGTTCACTTAAGGTGTCCAAAAAGGTTGAAGGCGTTAGAGGTAAAAAGTTACATGTCCTCTGAAATTGGTAATCTTCGTCAAAGATTTCATGCTTTGGATAGAATCCATCACAATTTAATACTCGTAATAGGAAAGAAAAACAAATGCAAAGTAAACTTTGCAAATATGAGAATAAAAAGTTTGGTCAACGTGATAAAACCTTTCAAAATAGGATTAGCAAGATTAACTAGGTCTGAAAGGCTTTCAAATATTCCAAATGCATTTATGGGACCTGTCCCTTCAATTGGTCACAAAAATGTTGCATGGGCGAAGGATTAAGTCAAAGCTCAGAATGGAAATGTAGTGTGAACGTTAATGAATCCTCTTCCTTGCAAAGGTGAGTTGAAAAGTTGATGATATATCAAGCAACAGAATAAATATGGCTGCAAACCTATTCTCGAAGACAATTCTGTATTGGACAGCACTTATATAAAAATTGAAGAAATATGTAGCGAAACACACGGATGTGTTTGCAAAAAACACGTCAGAACTTGGTTGTACTATACTAACTTGCATACTTATAGGACAGTACAGTTGATGCGCTTCTTCAAAGACAACATCTCTGCAGATAAGAAGCGTCAAAGATAACACGATGAAAAATGATATATTGGTAACTGAACAGTCAATTATTTACTGGGACAGATTCAAAGATATTCACACTTTTAGATCTTAAAAAATTTTTTGTTACACATTGGTTTTAGGAATGCCTCTATAGCATTTTTTTGTGTTATGGCTAAGGTTCTACAAAGTATTAATTTCAAATTTGCTCACAGGTATATAGATGTTATCTTAAAATACCAAGAAAAAGAGTAGACATTTCTTAGGTTTCGATAACTACGATTGCTGGTTACGCTGTCATCGCTAGACCATTAAATGATCTTTTTCAAGATAAGACAATGCTACTTTTGAAATGGTCAAAGAGAAGTTGATATCAGTACCTATTCTTGCCTTATCTGACCTGAACAATCCCTTTGTCTTTTCAACAGATGCAATCGGTTACATTTTAGCTCAGTTTGACAACAAAAACATATAGTGGATAATAGAGCTTACAGTGGCAGAGCTTTTAACCGAGGTGAAGCTGTCTCGCACTTGTAAAAGCTCTTGAGCAATTTCATACATACTTAGCACTTTTTACAATGACAGTCATACAGTCAAATCAAGATTGGAAATTGTCGAATTGGCAGATAGAGATTTTTATAGCAGCGATGAAATTCAAGAAATTAAAAAAAAAATGAATGCCAAGTTCAATCTAGGAGGGATTATGACATATCAGAACCGGCTAAGGAAACATTAGATGATGACTTCATGGATTTTCTTAGGTGACGAGCCAACTGACTCGGAAATTTCAAATACTTTAAAATCGGATAGTTCAAGGAAAGAACGTCATGTTAGAGGTACTGTGTTGTATCACTTCCTTTGACAAACAAAAAACAAAAATAACACACACAGACAAATAAAAGCTTAGACATAATATTATGTCTGTAATATTATGTGTTATTCTAAATACATGTTTGAAGAGTGTAAATGTGAATTTAGGAGTCTTTTAACAATTTGGTGTGAGGATATATGTCACAATTAATCATATACTGAATGTTTCATTCAACACTACTTCGCTTGTACGATAAGGATTAGCCATCCAAATATTGACGGCGTGGTATAATTAATGCGGATTCCTCCTACCCTGACGGCTCCTTCATGCCCTGGAAAGGTTTATCATTCAACTGTAACCGGAAATTTCAACATAGATGGGCGAAAAGCTTATACAAAATCACTAGGACACTATTATTTGATAACTGTAAAAGAAAGATTTTTCTTTTCATTTAGAATGGTGGTTAACCTCTTTTATATCAATGAATTTCACTCCCTGGGGAAAATCATGTTATGTGGTGAATTTTAATAGTCGGATTGATGAAAAATCCCATTTCATTGCGTTTGTTCACTGATGATGATGATGATGTTGATGATGATTACATGCCGGTATTTTTCCTCTGTTCGATAAAGCAGCAGATAAAGGAAAATTGCTTGATATATGTAAATCTTCATCCATCCGTATAGTTAATGGGCGGCTAGGCAATGACTTGACAGGTAATTTTACGTCTTAAATCATATGGGTTCCAGTGTTTTTCATTATTTATTTTTGAATGAACATTGATAAATTCTATTTTTGTCCTGACATGCGTGATAATCGTAATGGTCAATCATCATCCGGAGAACCCGAAGGAAACCCACATGAGAGGGTACGGTGGTCGCCCGTCCCGTTTCCTCCCACAATATTGATCACATACGCCGTCATCCAAGCCATCGAGAATGATTTATTATAAGTTGTTTGAACTATACTAGCACAATCATAACTTGGAATGGCGAGCTCCGAAATGAATTTCGGCGTTGATTAATTGGTTAATTACAAGAGATGAATGATTTAGTAGAACCACTGTACACAGCCATTAAAAAATTAAGTCGTGCTGTTATATAAATGATAATACCTCTATTTGTAAGAAGGCTGACTGTTTTGATACAAAATGTTTTGAGGTAGAGAAAAGGGATTTAGATTCAATAAATTAACGGTATATAATAGACTCAATTCAAATACTTCTCGTTGTACAATGCTTAACATCTAAAATACTAATACGTAAGAAACATAGACTATATGAGAAAAAGAAGATAACAGAAATTGAACGGCTGCTCCATAATAAACCTAGGTATTTTTGGAAACATTTTGCAAACGAAAGAATAACAATACATATAATTAATGAGTTTTCTGAATATTTTCTAATCTGCATAGTAGTCCTTTTACAGTTGAAATTGACGAACGCGAAGATTTTGTGCAATTCACGATTTTACAGTAAATTTGAAGAACTATTTTTTATCGTAGACTGAAAACGTTTATAAATCCCTTAAAAGAAATCAATCTTGGTAAGAACGAATTATTAAACGAACATTATATAGAGGCTACATTTAGTATATATATTTAATGCTATCCACCGTAGTCATCTATTTTTCAAAAAATATTTAACTGTGTATTGAATAGCATATATAAGTGATTGGATTGAAAATAATGATATTCAGTTTGGATTCGCAAGGCTCGATCAACTGTTGATGCCATGCTTTTGTTGAACAAATATTTGAATGAAAGGTACTTTTCTTGATTTAATATTAATGCGCTGCTTTTTGGAGAAAATGATAAGAAGTTTTATTTTATAACCATGACAGTAACTTTCTTTCAGATTATTTTGATTGTTCAACTTGGGTTTGAAACAAGGGTGTGTTATTTCGCCGACACATTTTGCCCTTTTTATTGAAGAACTGGAACTATTTTTGCAAGATGAAGGAATGTATTACGATAACGATATAGCCTAGAGGATTTACTCCACAGTTGCAGACCTTTCAAAATCATATTGTGTCGAATGGGGACTACATGAAATAGAGGGGGCTTACTACATAGTAAGCAATGGAAATATAATTCTAACTATTTAGAAGTTGTCGATATTTTTTATCATTTGGGAATCGTGTTTAATTACAATGGGACTTTTGCTTTAAATCAGGATTTCTTATCAGGTAAATGTCTGAAAGCTCTTAATTCAAGAGAATATAATTTAAAAACAGGTGTAAAATGTCAGCTTTTTAATTTGGTAAAAACAAAAACGATTGAATGCATTCATCTTCAATTTTGTAAATCATCATTACATGTGAAAACACGTATACTAGTAAAATGGGAGTGTTTGATGAGTTGGGTAGATACCCACTTGTACATTAGTCAAATTATTAAATATTGGTGTAAGATTTTGAAGTCCTTGCTGATATGTTAACAAATGTAGAAAAAGTGCGTTTCGAAAGTAAAACATTCATGGATGATTATAGGTTTTCAAATGTCTTCAATAACCCTGAAAGTATTTATCTTAAGAATTTTCATATCAATAGTCTTAGATGGGTATAGCCAATTGTCAGAAAATAATATTTAAAATTTGATCAAATGTTTTTAAAAAAAAAATTCATGAACGAAGCTTTGTCACATAATTCTTTATAATATATAAATATCATTTACGTTTACATGTAATTGTCATGTTTCAATATTATATATGTTTTTATTTTTACATAACGCATAACTTTTGTTCCGTTTATAACTGAAGTGCTACAGCGAAAATTAATCACTTTATATCTTTGTTATGGATATGTATGTCCATCCTCATAATCTGACAGTCTTGGGTATTAGGCATATATGTGCAGGTTTTGTTTTGCATTCACAGCTTAAATGACAAGAAACTATAAAGTTTACGTCAATAAAGCATACTGCATAAATGCAAAAGAAAAAGTGCCTTTAGTGGACCAAATGGAAAAAATCAACTAAAGTTAGGATGAAAGTATTGCACCGTGTCAAACGAAAATGGAAAGTGCTTTTGTTGAAATGTACATAAGTCATAGAAAGCTTAGGGTCTGGTTTGTGCTGCATTTCGGAATCCCTCCTACAGCAGTTCACTTAAGGTGTCCAAAAAGGTTGAAGGCGTTAGAGGTAAAAAGTTACATATGAAAGGATCAGTTGTACTTGTCCTCTGAAATTGGTAATCTTCGTCAAAGATTTCATGCTTTGGATAGAATCCATCACAATTTAATACTCGTACAAATGCAAAGTAAACTTTGCAAATATGAGAATAGAAAGTTTGGTCAACGTGATAAAACCTTTCAAAATAGGATTAGCAAGATTAACTAGGTCTGTTACTTAGAGTCTTGTGCACCTGAAAGGCTTTCAAATATTCCAAATGCATTTATGGGACCTGTCCCTTCAATTGGTCACAAAAATGTTGCATGGGCGAAGGATTAAGTCAAAGCTCAGAATGGAAATGTAGTGTGAACGTTAATGAATCCTCTTCCTTGCAAAGGTGAGTTGAAAAGTTGATGATATATCAAGCAACAGAATAAATATGGCTGCAAACCTATTCTCGAAGACGATTCTGTATTGGACAGCACTTATATAAAAATTGAAGAAATGTGAAGCGAAAAACACGGATGTGTTTGCAAAAAACACGTCAGAACTTGGTTGTACTATACTAACTTGCATACTTATAGGATAGTTCAGTTGATGCGCTTCTTCAAAGACAACATCTCTGCAGATAAGAAGCGTCAAAGATGACACGATGAAAAATGATATATTGGTAACTGAACAGTCAATTATTTACTGGGACTGATTCAAAGATATTCACACTTTTAGATCTTAAAAAAACTTTTGTTACACATTGGTTTTAGGAATGCCTCTATAGCATTTTTTTGTGTTATGGCTAAGGTTCTACAAAGTATTAATTTCAAATTTGCTCACAGGTATATAGATGTTATCTTAAAATACCAAGAAAAAGAGTAGAAATTTCTTAGGTTTCGATAACTACGATTGCTGGTTACGCTGTCATCGCTAGACCGTTAAAATGATCTTTTTCAAGATAAGACAATGCTACTTTTGAAATGGTCAAAGAGAAGTTGATATCAGTACCTATTCTTGCCTTATCTGACCTGAACAATCCCTTTGTGTTTTCAACAGATGCAATCGGTTACATTTTAGCTCAGTTTGACAACAAAAACATATAGTGGAGCTTTTAACCGAGGTGAAGCTGTCTCGCACTTGTAAAAGCTCTTGAGCAATTTCATACATACTTAGCACTTTTTACAATGACAGTCATACAGTCAAATCAAGATTGGAAATTGTCGAATTGGCAGATAGAGATTTTTATTGCAGCGATGAAATCTCAAGAAATTAAAAAAAAATGAATGCCAAGTTCAATCTAGGAGGGATTATGACATATCAGAACCGGCTAAGGAAACATTAGATGATGACTTCATGGATTTTCTTAGGTGACGAGCCAACTGACTCGGAAATTTCAAATACTTTAAAATCGGATAGTTCAAGGAAAGAACGTCATGTTAGAGGTACTGTGTTGTATCACTTCCTTTGACAAACAAAAAACAAAAATAACACACACAGACAAATAAAAGCTTAGACATAATATTATGTCTGTAATATTATGTGTTATTCTAAATACATGTTTGAAGAGTGTAAATGTGAATTTAGGAGTCTTTTAACAATTTGGTGTGAGGATATATGTCACAATTAATCATATACTGAATGTTTCATTCAACACTACTTCGCTTGTACGATAAGGATTAGCCATCCAAATATTGACGGCGTGGTATAATTAATGCGGATTCCTCCTACCCTGACGGCTCCTTCATGCCCTGGAAAGGTTTATCATTCAACTGTAACCGGAAATTTCAACATAGATGGGCGAAAAGCTTATACAAAATCACTAGGACACTATTATTTGATAACTGTAAAAGAAAGATTTTTCTTTTCATTTAGAATGGTGGTTAACCTCTTTTATATCAATGAATTTCACTCCCTGGGGAAAATCATGTTATGTGGTGAATTTTAATAGTCGGATTGATGAAAAATCCCATTTCATTGCGTTTGTTCACTGATGATGATGATGATGTTGATGATGATTACATGCCGGTATTTTTCCTCTGTTCGATAAAGCAGCAGATAAAGGAAAATTGCTTGATATATGTAAATCTTCATCCATCCGTATAGTTAATGGGCGGCTAGGCAATGACTTGACAGGTAATTTTACGTCTGTAAATCATATGGGTTCCAGTGTTTTTCATTATTTATTTTTGAATGAACATTGATAAATTCTATTTTTGTCCTGACATGCGTGATAATCGTAATGGTCAATCATCATCCGGAGAACCCGAAGGAAACCCACATGAGAGGGTACGGTGGTCGCCCGTCCCGTTTCCTCCCACAATATTGATCACATACGCCGTCATCCAAGCCATCGAGAATGATTTATATAAGTTGTTTGAACTATACTAGCACAATCATAACTTGGAATGGCGAGCTCCGAAATGAATTTCGGCGTTGATTAATTGGTTAATTACAAGAGATGAATGATTTAGTAGAACCACTGTACACAGCCATTAAAAAATTAAGTCGTGCTGTTATATAAATGATAATACCTCTATTTGTAAGAAGGCTGACTGTTTTGATACAAAATGTTTTGAGGTAGAGAAAAGGGATTTAGATTCAATAAATTAACGGTATATAATAGACTCAATTCAAATACTTCTCGTTGTACAATGCTTAACATCTAAAATACTTAATACGTAAGAAACATAGACTATATGAGAAAAAGAAGATAACAGAAATTGAACGGCTGCTCCATAATAAACCTAGGTATTTTTGGAAACATTTTGCAAACGAAAGAATAACAATACATATAATTAATGAGTTTTCTGAATATTTTCTAATCTGCATAGTAGTCCTTTTACAGTTGAAATTGACGAACGCGAAGATTTTGTGCAATTCACGATTTTACAGTAAATTTGAAGAACTATTTTTTTATCGTAGACTGAAAACGTTTATAAATCCCTTAAAAGAAATCAATCTTGGTAAGAACGAATTATTAAACGAACATTATATAGAGGCTACATTTAGTATATATATTTAATGCTATCCAATGGAATTACCTTAGTCATCTATTTTTCAAAAAATATTTAACTGTGTATTGAATAGCATATATAAGTGATTGGATTGAAAATAATGATATTCAGTTTGGATTCGCAAGGCTCGATCAACTGTTGATGCCATGCTTTTGTTGAACAAATATTTGAATGAAAGGTACTTTTCTTGATTTAATATTAATGCGCTGCTTTTTGGAGAAAATGATAAGAAGTTTTATTTTATAACCATGACAGTAACTTTCTTTCAGATTATTTTGATTGTTCAACTTGGGTTTGAAACAAGGGTGTGTTATTTCGCCGACACATTTTGCCCTTTTTATTGAAGAACTGGAACTATTTTTGCAAGATGAAGGAATGTATTACGATAACGATATAGCCTAGAGGATTTACTCCACAGTTGCAGACCTTTCAAAATCATATTGTGTCGAATGGGGACTACATGAAATAGAGGGGGCTTACTACATAGTAAGCAATGGAAATATAATTCTAACTATTTAGAAGTTGTCGATATTTTTTATCATTTGGGAATCGTGTTTAATTACAATGGGACTTTTGCTTTAAATCAGGATTTCTTATCAGGTAAATGTCTGAAAGCTCTTAATTCAAGAGAATATAATTTAAAAACAGGTGTAAAATGTCAGCTTTTTAATTTGGTAAAAACAAAAACGATTGAATGCATTCATCTTCAATTTTGTAAATCATCATTACATGTGAAAACACGTATACTAGTAAAATGGGAGTGTTTGATGAGTTGGGTAGATACCCACTTGTACATTAGTCAAATTATTAAATATTGGTGTAAGATTTTGAAGTCCTTGCTGATATGTTAACAAATGTAGAAAAAGTGCGTTTCGAAAGTAAAACATTCATGGATGATTATAGGTTTTCAAATGTCTTCAATAACCCTGAAAGTATTTATCTTAAGAATTTTCATATCAATAGTCTTAGATGGGTATAGCCAATTGTCAGAAAATAATATTTAAAATTTGATCAAATGTATTCTGTTGAAGTCAGAACGAAATTTGTTTACATGTAATTGTCATGTTTCAATATTATATATGTTTTTATTTTTACATAACGCATAACTTTTGTTCCGTTTATAACTGAAGTGCTACAGCGAAAATTAATCACTTTATATCTTTGTTATGGATATGTATGTCCATCCTCATAATCTGACAGTCTTGGGTATTAGGCATATATGTGCAGGTTTTGTTTTGCATTCACAGCTTAAATGACAAGAAACTATAAAGTTTACGTCAATAAAGCATACTGCATAAATGCAAAAGAAAAAGAAAAAAAACGAAAATGGAAAGTGCTTTTGTTGAAATGTACATAAGTCATAGAAAGCTTAGGGTCTGGTTTGTGCTGCATTTCGGAATCCCTCCTACAGCAGTTCACTTAAGGTGTCCAAAAAGGTTGAAGGCGTTAGAGGTAAAAAGTTACATATGAAAGGATCAGTTGTACTTGTCCTCTGAAATTGGTAATCTTCGTCAAAGATTTCATGCTTTGGATAGAATCCATCACAATTTAATACTCGTACAAATGCAAAGTAAACTTTGCAAATATGAGAATAGAAAGTTTGGTCAACGTGATAAAACCTTTCAAAATAGGATTAGCAAGATTAACTAGGTCTGTTACTTAGAGTCTTGTGCACCTGAAAGGCTTTCAAATATTCCAAATGCATTTATGGGACCTGTCCCTTCAATTGGTCACAAAAATGTTGCATGGGCGAAGGATTAAGTCAAAGCTCAGAATGGAAATGTAGTGTGAACGTTAATGAATCCTCTTCCTTGCAAAGGTGAGTTGAAAAGTTGATGATATATCAAGCAACAGAATAAATATGGCTGCAAACCTATTCTCGAAGACGATTCTGTATTGGACAGCACTTATATAAAAATTGAAGAAATGTGAAGCGAAAAACACGGATGTGTTTGCAAAAAACACGTCAGAACTTGGTTGTACTATACTAACTTGCATACTTATAGGATAGTTCAGTTGATGCGCTTCTTCAAAGACAACATCTCTGCAGATAAGAAGCGTCAAAGATGACACGATGAAAAATGATATATTGGTAACTGAACAGTCAATTATTTACTGGGACTGATTCAAAGATATTCACACTTTTAGATCTTAAAAAAACTTTTGTTACACATTGGTTTTAGGAATGCCTCTATAGCATTTTTTTGTGTTATGGCTAAGGTTCTACAAAGTATTAATTTCAAATTTGCTCACAGGTATATAGATGTTATCTTAAAATACCAAGAAAAAGAGTAGAAATTTCTTAGGTTTCGATAACTACGATTGCTGGTTACGCTGTCATCGCTAGACCGTTAAAATGATCTTTTTCAAGATAAGACAATGCTACTTTTGAAATGGTCAAAGAGAAGTTGATATCAGTACCTATTCTTGCCTTATCTGACCTGAACAATCCCTTTGTGTTTTCAACAGATGCAATCGGTTACATTTTAGCTCAGTTTGACAACAAAAACATATAGTGGAGCTTTTAACCGAGGTGAAGCTGTCTCGCACTTGTAAAAGCTCTTGAGCAATTTCATACATACTTAGCACTTTTTACAATGACAGTCATACAGTCAAATCAAGATTGGAAATTGTCGAATTGGCAGATAGAGATTTTTATTGCAGCGATGAAATCTCAAGAAATTAAAAAAAAAATGAATGCCAAGTTCAATCTAGGAGGGATTATGACATATCAGAACCGGCTAAGGAAACATTAGATGATGACTTCATGGATTTTCTTAGGTGACGAGCCAACTGACTCGGAAATTTCAAATACTTTAAAATCGGATAGTTCAAGGAAAGAACGTCATGTTAGAGGTACTGTGTTGTATCACTTCCTTTGACAAACAAAAAACAAAAATAACACACACAGACAAATAAAAGCTTAGACATAATATTATGTCTGTAATATTATGTGTTATTCTAAATACATGTTTGAAGAGTGTAAATGTGAATTTAGGAGTCTTTTAACAATTTGGTGTGAGGATATATGTCACAATTAATCATATACTGAATGTTTCATTCAACACTACTTCGCTTGTACGATAAGGATTAGCCATCCAAATATTGACGGCGTGGTATAATTAATGCGGATTCCTCCTACCCTGACGGCTCCTTCATGCCCTGGAAAGGTTTATCATTCAACTGTAACCGGAAATTTCAACATAGATGGGCGAAAAGCTTATACAAAATCACTAGGACACTATTATTTGATAACTGTAAAAAAAGATTTTTCTTTTCATTTAGAATGGTGGTTAACCTCTTTTATATCAATGAATTTCACTCCCTGGGGAAAATCATGTTATGTGGTGAATTTTAATAGTCGGATTGATGAAAAATCCCATTTCATTGCGTTTGTTCACTGATGATGATGATGATGTTGATGATGATTACATGCCGGTATTTTTCCTCTGTTCGATAAAGCAGCAGATAAAGGAAAATTGCTTGATATATGTAAATCTTCATCCATCCGTATAGTTAATGGGCGGCTAGGCAATGACTTGACAGGTAATTTTACGTCTGTAAATCATATGGGTTCCAGTGTTTTTCATTATTTATTTTTGAATGAACATTGATAAATTCTATTTTTGTCCTGACATGCGTGATAATCGTAATGGTCAATCATCATCCGGAGAACCCGAAGGAAACCCACATGAGAGGGTACGGTGGTCGCCCGTCCCGTTTCCTCCCACAATATTGATCACATACGCCGTCATCCAAGCCATCGAGAATGATTTATATAAGTTGTTTGAACTATACTAGCACAATCATAACTTGGAATGGCGAGCTCCGAAATGAATTTCGGCGTTGATTAATTGGTTAATTACAAGAGATGAATGATTTAGTAGAACCACTGTACACAGCCATTAAAAAATTAAGTCGTGCTGTTATATAAATGATAATACCTCTATTTGTAAGAAGGCTGACTGTTTTGATACAAAATGTTTTGAGGTAGAGAAAAGGGATTTAGATTCAATAAATTAACGGTATATAATAGACTCAATTCAAATACTTCTCGTTAAAGGTTTTTTAAAATTAAAATACTTAATACGTAAGAAACATAGACTATATGAGAAAAGAAGATAACAGAAATTGAACGGCTGCTCCATAATAAACCTAGGTATTTTTGGAAACATTTTGCAAACGAAAGAATAACAATACATATAATTAATGAGTTTTCTGAATATTTTCTAATCTGCATAGTAGTCCTTTTACAGTTGAAATTGACGAACGCGAAGATTTTGTGCAATTCACGATTTTACAGTAAATTTGAAGAACTATTTTTTTATCGTAGACTGAAAACGTTTATAAATCCCTTAAAAGAAATCAATCTTGGTAAGAACGAATTATTAAACGAACATTATATAGAGGCTACATTTAGTATATATATTTAATGCTATCCAATGGAATTACCTTAGTCATCTATTTTTCAAAAAATATTTAACTGTGTATTGAATAGCATATATAAGTGATTGGATTGAAAATAATGATATTCAGTTTGGATTCGCAAGGCTCGATCAACTGTTGATGCCATGCTTTTGTTGAACAAATATTTGAATGAAAGGTACTTTTCTTGATTTAATATTAATGCGCTGCTTTTTGGAGAAAATGATAAGAAGTTTTATTTTATAACCATGACAGTAACTTTCTTTCAGATTATTTTGATTGTTCAACTTGGGTTTGAAACAAGGGTGTGTTATTTCGCCGACACATTTTGCCCTTTTTATTGAAGAACTGGAACTATTTTTGCAAGATGAAGGAATGTATTACGATAACGATATAGCCTAGAGGATTTACTCCACAGTTGCAGACCTTTCAAAATCATATTGTGTCGAATGGGGACTACATGAAATAGAGGGGGCTTACTACATAGTAAGCAATGGAAATATAATTCTAACTATTTAGAAGTTGTCGATATTTTTTATCATTTGGGAATCGTGTTTAATTACAATGGGACTTTTGCTTTAAATCAGGATTTCTTATCAGGTAAATGTCTGAAAGCTCTTAATTCAAGAGAATATAATTTAAAAACAGGTGTAAAATGTCAGCTTTTTAATTTGGTAAAAACAAAAACGATTGAATGCATTCATCTTCAATTTTGTAAATCATCATTACATGTGAAAACACGTATACTAGTAAAATGGGAGTGTTTGATGAGTTGGGTAGATACCCACTTGTACATTAGTCAAATTATTAAATATTGGTGTAAGATTTTGAAGTCCTTGCTGATATGTTAACAAATGTAGAAAAAGTGCGTTTCGAAAGTAAAACATTCATGGATGATTATAGGTTTTCAAATGTCTTCAATAACCCTGAAAGTATTTATCTTAAGAATTTTCATATCAATAGTCTTAGATGGGTATAGCCAATTGTCAGAAAATAATATTTAAAATTTGATCAAATGTATTCTGTTGAAGTCAGAACGAAATTAAAATTCATGAACGAAGCTTTGTCACATAATTCTTTATAATATATAAATATCATTTACGTTTACATGTAATTGTCATGTTTCAATATTATATATGTTTTTATTTTTACATAACGCATAACTTTTGTTCCGTTTATAACTGAAGTGCTACAGCGAAAATTAATCACTTTATATCTTTGTTATGGATATGTATGTCCATCCTCATAATCTGACAGTCTTGGGTATTAGGCATATATGTGCAGGTTTTGTTTTGCATTCACAGCTTAAATGACAAGAAACTATAAAGTTTACGTCAATAAAGCATACTGCATAAATGCAAAAGTAGGATGAAAGTATTGCACCGTGTCAAACGAAAATGGAAAGTGCTTTTGTTGAAATGTACATAAGTCATAGAAAGCTTAGGGTCTGGTTTGTGCTGCATTTCGGAATCCCTCCTACAGCAGTTCACTTAAGGTGTCCAAAAAGGTTGAAGGCGTTAGAGGTAAAAAGTTACATATGAAAGGATCAGTTGTACTTGTCCTCTGAAATTGGTAATCTTCGTCAAAGATTTCATGCTTTGGATAGAATCCATCACAATTTAATACTCGTACAAATGCAAAGTAAACTTTGCAAATATGAGAATAGAAAGTTTGGTCAACGTGATAAAACCTTTCAAAATAGGATTAGCAAGATTAACTAGGTCTGTTACTTAGAGTCTTGTGCACCTGAAAGGCTTTCAAATATTCCAAATGCATTTATGGGACCTGTCCCTTCAATTGGTCACAAAAATGTTGCATGGGCGAAGGATTAAGTCAAAGCTCAGAATGGAAATGTAGTGTGAACGTTAATGAATCCTCTTCCTTGCAAAGGTGAGTTGAAAAGTTGATGATATATCAAGCAACAGAATAAATATGGCTGCAAACCTATTCTCGAAGACGATTCTGTATTGGACAGCACTTATATAAAAATTGAAGAAATGTGAAGCGAAAAACACGGATGTGTTTGCAAAAAACCCTTGCAAAGGTATTGGTAACTGAACAGTCAATTATTTACTGGGACTGATTCAAAGATATTCACACTTTTAGATCTTAAAAAAACTTTTGTTACACATTGGTTTTAGGAATGCCTCTATAGCATTTTTTTGTGTTATGGCTAAGGTTCTACAAAGTATTAATTTCAAATTTGCTCACAGGTATATAGATGTTATCTTAAAATACCAAGAAAAAGAGTAGAAATTTCTTAGGTTTCGATAACTACGATTGCTGGTTACGCTGTCATCGCTAGACCGTTAAAATGATCTTTTTCAAGATAAGACAATGCTACTTTTGAAATGGTCAAAGAGAAGTTGATATCAGTACCTATTCTTGCCTTATCTGACCTGAACAATCCCTTTGTGTTTTCAACAGATGCAATCGGTTACATTTTAGCTCAGTTTGACAACAAAAACATATAGTGGAGCTTTTAACCGAGGTGAAGCTGTCTCGCACTTGTAAAAGCTCTTGAGCAATTTCATACATACTTAGCACTTTTTACAATGACAGTCATACAGTCAAATCAAGATTGGAAATTGTCGAATTGGCAGATAGAGATTTTTATTGCAGCGATGAAATCTCAAGAAATTAAAAAAAAAATGAATGCCAAGTTCAATCTAGGAGGGATTATGACATATCAGAACCGGCTAAGGAAACATTAGATGATGACTTCATGGATTTTCTTAGGTGACGAGCCAACTGACTCGGAAATTTCAAATACTTTAAAATCGGATAGTTCAAGGAAAGAACGTCATGTTAGAGGTACTGTGTTGTATCACTTCCTTTGACAAACAAAAACAAAAATAACACACACAGACAAATAAAAGCTTAGACATAATATTATGTCTGTAATATTATGTGTTATTCTAAATACATGTTTGAAGAGTGTAAATGTGAATTTAGGAGTCTTTTAACAATTTGGTGTGAGGATATATGTCACAATTAATCATATACTGAATGTTTCATTCAACACTACTTCGCTTGTACGATAAGGATTAGCCATCCAAATATTGACGGCGTGGTATAATTAATGCGGATTCCTCCTACCCTGACGGCTCCTTCATGCCCTGGAAAGGTTTATCATTCAACTGTAACCGGAAATTTCAACATAGATGGGCGAAAAGCTTATACAAATCACTAGGACACTATTATTTGATAACTGTAAAAGAAAGATTTTTCTTTTCATTTAGAATGGTGGTTAACCTCTTTTATATCAATGAATTTCACTCCCTGGGGAAAATCATGTTATGTGGTGAATTTTAATAGTCGGATTGATGAAAAATCCCATTTCATTGCGTTTGTTCACTGATGATGATGATGATGTTGATGATGATTACATGCCGGTATTTTTCCTCTGTTCGATAAAGCAGCAGATAAAGGAAAATTGCTTGATATATGTAAATCTTCATCCATCCGTATAGTTAATGGGCGGCTAGGCAATGACTTGACAGGTAATTTTACGTCTGTAAATCATATGGGTTCCAGTGTTTTTCATTATTTATTTTTGAATGAACATTGATAAATTCTATTTTTGTCCTGACATGCGTGATAATCGTAATGGTCAATCATCATCCGGAGAACCCGAAGGAAACCCACATGAGAGGGTACGGTGGTCGCCCGTCCCGTTTCCTCCCACAATATTGATCACATACGCCGTCATCCAAGCCATCGAGAATGATTTATATAAGTTGTTTGAACTATACTAGCACAATCATAACTTGGAATGGCGAGCTCCGAAATGAATTTCGGCGTTGATTAATTGGTTAATTACAAGAGATGAATGATTTAGTAGAACCACTGTACACAGCCATTAAAAAATTAAGTCGTGCTGTTATATAAATGATAATACCTCTATTTGTAAGAAGGCTGACTGTTTTGATACAAAATGTTTTGAGGTAGAGAAAAGGGATTTAGATTCAATAAATTAACGGTATATAATAGACTCAATTCAAATACTTCTCGTTGTACAATGCTTAACATCTAAAATACTAATACGTAAGAAACATAGACTATATGAGAAAAAGAAGATAACAGAAATTAAGGCCAAAAATTTTAAGAAACATAGACTATATGAGAAAAAGAAGATAACAGAAATTTAACGGCATTAATGAGTTTTTGAATATTTTCTAATCTGCATAGTAGTCCTTTTACAGTTGAAATTGACGAACGCGAAAGATTTTGTGCAATTCACGATTTTACAGTAAATTTGAAGAACTATTTTTTATCGTAGACTGAAAACGTTTATAAATCCCTTAAAAGAAATCAATCTTGGTAGAAACGAATTATTAAACGAACATTATATAGAGGCTACATTTAGTATATATATTTAATGCTATCCAATGGAATTACCTTAGTCATCTATTTTTCAAAAAATATTTAACTGTGTATTGAATAGCATATATAAGTGATTGGATTGAAAATAATGATATTCAGTTTGGATTCGCAAGGCTCGATCAACTGTTGATGCCATGCTTTTGTTGAACAAATATTTGAATGAAAGGTACTTTTCTTGATTTAATATTAATGCGCTGCTTTTTGGAGAAAAATGATAAGAAGTTTTATTTTATAACCATGACAGAAACTTTCTTTCAGATTATTTTGATTGTTCAACTTGGGTTTGAAACAAGGGTGTGTTATTTCGCCGACACATTTTGCCCTTTTTATTGAAGAAACTGGAACTATTTTTGCAAGATGAAGGAATGTATTACGATAACGATATAGCCTAGAGGATTACTCCACAGTTGCAGACCTTTCAAAATCATATTGTGTCGAATGGGGACTACATGAAATAGAGGGGGCTTACTACATAGTAAGCAATGGAAATATAATTCTAACTATTTAGAAGTTGTCGATATTTTTTATCATTTGGGAATCGTGTTTAATTACAATGGGACTTTTGCTTTAAATCAGGATTTCTTATCAGGTAAATGTCTGAAAGCTCTTAATTCAAGAGAATATAATTTAAAAACAGGTGTAAAATGTCAGCTTTTTAATTTGGTAAAAACAAAAACGATTGAATGCATTCATCTTCAATTTTGTAAATCATCATTACATGTGAAAACACGTATACTAGTAAAATGGGAGTGTTTGATGAGTTGGGTAGATACCCACTTGTACATTAGTCAAATTATTAAATATTGGTGTAAGATTTTGAAGTCCTTGCTGATATGTTAACAATGGTAGAAAAAGTGCGTTTCGAAAGTAAAACATTCATGGATGATTATAGGTTTTCAAATGTCTTCAATAACCCTGAAAGTATTTATCTTAAGAATTTTCATATCAATAGTCTTGATGGGTATAGCCAATTGTCAGAAAATAATATTTAAAATTTGATCAAATGTATTCTGTTGAAGTCAGAACGAAATAAAATTCATGAACGAAGCTTTGTCACATAATTCTTTATAATATATAAATATCATTTACGTTTACATGTAATTGTCATGTTTCAATATTATATATGTTTTTATTTTTACATAACGCATAACTTTTGTTCCGTTTATAACTGAAGTGCTACAGCGAAAATTAATCACTTTATATCTTTGTTATGGATATGTATGTCCATCCTCATAATCTGACAGTCTTGGGTATTAGGCATATATGTGCAGGTTTTGTTTTGCATTCACAGCTTAAATGACAAGAAACTATAAAGTTTACGTCAATAAAAAAGTATTGCACCGTGTCAAACGAAAATGGAAAGTGCTTTTGTTGAAATGTACATAAGTCATAGAAAGCTTAGGGTCTGGTTTGTGCTGCATTTCGGAATCCCTCCTACAGCAGTTCACTTAAGGTGTCCAAAAAGGTTGAAGGCGTTAGAGGTAAAAAGTTACATATGAAAGGATCAGTTGTACTTGTCCTCTGAAATTGGTAATCTTCGTCAAAGATTTCATGCTTTGGATAGAATCCATCACAATTTAATACTCGTACAAATGCAAAGTAAACTTTGCAAATATGAGAATAGAAAGTTTGGTCAACGTGATAAAACCTTTCAAAATAGGATTAGCAAGATTAACTAGGTCTGTTACTTAGAGTCTTGTGCACCTGAAAGGCTTTCAAATATTCCAAATGCATTTATGGGACCTGTCCCTTCAATTGGTCACAAAAATGTTGCATGGGCGAAGGATTAAGTCAAAGCTCAGAATGGAAATGTAGTGTGAACGTTAATGAATCCTCTTCCTTGCAAAGGTGAGTTGAAAAGTTGATGATATATCAAGCAACAGAATAAATATGGCTGCAAACCTATTCTCGAAGACGATTCTGTATTGGACAGCACTTATATAAAAATTGAAGAAATGTGAAGCGAAAAACAGGATGTGTTTGCAAAAAACACGTCAGAACTTGGTTGTACTATACTAACTTGCATACTTATAGGATAGTTCAGTTGATGCGCTTCTTCAAAGACAACATCTCTGCAGATAAGAAGCGTCAAAGATGACACGATGAAAAATGATATATTGGTAACTGAACAGTCAATTATTTACTGGGACTGATTCAAAGATATTCACACTTTTAGATCTTAAAAAAACTTTTGTTACACATTGGTTTTAGGAATGCCTCTATAGCATTTTTTTGTGTTATGGCTAAGGTTCTACAAAGTATTAATTTCAAATTTGCTCACAGGTATATAGATGTTATCTTAAAATACCAAGAAAAAGAGTAGAAATTTCTTAGGTTTCGATAACTACGATTGCTGGTTACGCTGTCATCGCTAGACCGTTAAAATGATCTTTTTCAAGATAAGACAATGCTACTTTTGAAATGGTCAAAGAGAAGTTGATATCAGTACCTATTCTTGCCTTATCTGACCTGAACAATCCCTTTGTGTTTTCAACAGATGCAATCGGTTACATTTTAGCTCAGTTTGACAACAAAAACATATAGTGGAGCTTTTAACCGAGGTGAAGCTGTCTCGCACTTGTAAAAGCTCTTGAGCAATTTCATACATACTTAGCACTTTTTACAATGACAGTCATACAGTCAAATCAAGATTGGAAATTGTCGAATTGGCAGATAGAGATTTTTATTGCAGCGATGAAATCTCAAGAAATTAAAAAAAAAATGAATGCCAAGTTCAATCTAGGAGGGATTATGACATATCAGAACCGGCTAAGGAAACATTAGATGATGACTTCATGGATTTTCTTAGGTGACGAGCCAACTGACTCGGAAAATTTCAAATACTTTAAAATCGGATAGTTCAAGGAAAGAACGTCATGTTAGAGGTACTGTGTTGTATCACTTCCTTTGACAAACAAAAAACAAAAATAACACACACAGACAAATAAAAGCTTAGACATAATATTATGTCTGTAATATTATGTGTTATTCTAAATACATGTTTGAAGAGTGTAAATGTGAATTTAGGAGTCTTTTAACAATTTGGTGTGAGGATATATGTCACAATTAATCATATACTGAATGTTTCATTCAACACTACTTCGCTTGTACGATAAGGATTAGCCATCCAAATATTGACGGCGTGGTATAATTAATGCGGATTCCTCCTACCCTGACGGCTCCTTCATGCCCTGGAAAGGTTTATCATTCAACTGTAACCGGAAATTTCAACATAGATGGGCGAAAAGCTTATACAAAATCACTAGGACACTATTATTTGATAACTGTAAAAGAAAGATTTTTCTTTTCATTTAGAATGGTGGTTAACCTCTTTTATATCAATGAATTTCACTCCCTGGGGAAAATCATGTTATGTGGTGAATTTTAATAGTCGGATTGATGAAAAATCCCATTTCATTGCGTTTGTTCACTGATGATGATGATGATGTTGATGATGATTACATGCCGGTATTTTTCCTCTGTTCGATAAAGCAGCAGATAAAGGAAAAATTGCTTGATATATGTAAATCTTCATCCATCCGTATAGTTAATGGGCGGCTAGGCAATGACTTGACAGGTAATTTTACGTCTGTAAATCATATGGGTTCCAGTGTTTTTCATTATTTATTTTGAATGAACATTGATAAATTCTATTTTTGTCCTGACATGCGTGATAATCGTAATGGTCAATCATCATCCGGAGAACCCGAAGGAAACCCACATGAGAGGGTACGGTGGTCGCCCGTCCCGTTTCCTCCCACAATATTGATCACATACGCCGTCATCCAAGCCATCGAGAATGATTTATATAAGTTGTTTGAACTATACTAGCACAATCATAACTTGGAATGGCGAGCTCCGAAATGAATTTCGGCGTTGATTAATTGGTTAATTACAAGAGATGAATGATTTAGTAGAACCACTGTACACAGCCATTAAAAAATTAAGTCGTGCTGTTATATAAATGATAATACCTCTATTTGTAAGAAGGCTGACTGTTTGAATACAAAATGTTTTGAGGTAGAGAAAAGGGATTTAGATTCAATAAATTAACGGATATAATGACTCAATTCAAATACTTCTCGTTGTACAATGCTTAACATCAAATACTAATACGTAAGAACAAAAGACTATATGAGAAAAGAAGATAACAGAAATTGAACGGCTGCTCCATAAAAAACCTAGGTATTTTGGAAACATTTTGCAAACGAAAGAATAACAATACATATAATTAATGAGTTTTCTGAATATTTCAAATCTGCATAGTAGTCCTTTTACAGTTGAAATTGACGAACGCGAAGATTTTGTGAAATTTTCCGTTTTTACAGAAAATTTGAAGAACTATTTTTTATCGTGGGATGAAAACGTTTATAAATCCCTTAAAGAAATCAATTTGGTAAGAACGAATTATTAAACGAACATTATATAGGGGCTACATTTAGTATATATATTTAATGCTATCCAATGGAATTCCTTAGTCATCTATTTTTCAAAAAATATTTAACTGGTATTGAATAGCATATATAAGTGATTGGATTGAAAATAATGATATTCAGTTTGGATTCGCAAGGCTCGATCAATGTTGATGCCATGCTTTTGTTGAACAAATATTTGAAGAAAGGTACTTTTCTTGATTTAATATTAATGCGTTTTTTTGGAGAAAATGATAAGAAGTTTTTTTTATAACCATGACAAAATTTCTTTCAGATTATTTTGATTGTTCAACTTGGTTTGAAACAAGGGTGTGTTTTTCCCCAAACACATTTTGCCCTTTTTATTGAAAAAACTGGAACTATTTTTGAAAAGATGAAGGAATGTATTACGATAACGATATAGCCTGGGAGGATTTACTCCACATTGCAGACCTTTCAAATCATATTGTGTCGAAGGGGGGACTCCCATGAAATAGAGGGGGCTTACTACATGTAAAAAGGGAAAAATATAATTCAAAACTTTTTTTAGAAGTTGTCGATATTTTTATCATTTGGGAATCGTGTTAATTACAATGGGACTTTTGCTTTAAATCAGGATTTCTTATCAGGTAAATGTCTGAAAGCTCTTAATTCAAGAGAATATAATTTAAAAACAGGTGTAAAATGTCAGCTTTTTAATTTGGTAAAAAAAAAAAACGATTGAATGCATTCACTTCAATTTTGTAAATCATCATTACATGTGAAAAAACGTATACTAGTAAAATGGGAGTGTTTGTGAGTTGGGTAAATCCCCACTTGTACATTAGTCAAATTTTTAAAAATATTGGTGTAAGATTTTGAAGTCCTTGTGATATGTTAACAATGGTAGAAAAAGTGCGTTTCGAAAGTAAAACATTCATGGTGATTAGGTTTTCAAATGTCTTCAATAACCCCTGAAAGATTTATTTTAAGAATTTTCATATCAATAGTCTTAGATGGGTATAGCCAATTGTCAAAAAATAATATTTTAAAAATTTGATCAAATGTATTCTGTTGAAGTCAGAACGAAATAAAATTCATGAACGAAGTTTTTGTCACATAATTCTTTATAATATATAAAATATCATTTACGTTTAATGTAATTGTCATGTTTCAATTATTATATATGTTTTTATTTTTCATAACGCATAACTTTTGTTCCGTTTATAACTAAAGTGCTACAGCAAAAAATTAATCACTTTATATCTTTGTCCATCCTCATAATCTGACAGTCTTGGGTATTGGGGCATATATGTGAGGTTTTGTTTTGCATTCACAGCTTAAATGACAAGAACTATAAAGTTTACGTAATAAAGCATACTGCATAAATGAAAAAGAAAAAGTGCCTTTAGTAAATGTGGCCCCAAATGGAAAACAAGAGGGCCAAGATGGCCATAAAGACGCTCACCTGAGGACTTTTTGTGCTGACCAAGTTTGATGAAGATTGAATCAAAATTGTGGCCTCCAGTGTGTAAACAAGGGTTTTTCTAAAATTTGACCCATGACCTACTTTCAATCGCTTTTTAGGTCTGTTAGATTAATGATCTTCGATAATTCGTTGAAAATTTCTGAAGAGAATCGTATACCTACCAAACTGAAACCGGAAATGGAGGGTGAATAGTTTCCTTTAATTTTCATTGGTTTTAAAAATATTATAACCTAAAGACCGAATGTGTTTTTATTACCAACAATACGATTTTCTGTACTTTCATATCTTTCTTAAAGAAAACCTTTTTTTAAATACAATTGACACAATATATTCTCTTAGTCTTTTTATATTTTATTTAAAACGTAGATACTGATTTTAATATAAAACATATATCAAGTATGTAATTTAAAATAAAAAGTGATTCAATCAAGGGCCAAATTTTAACTCTCAAACTAGTAATATTGCAAAATATTTTTTTTATGATTGGGCTATAAAATATGAATTTTGTGGGTACGGACCACTAGACAATATTTACATCAAATCTTGATTAAGCTCTAGGTCTTTTCCCATGTAACTCTATGTGAAACAAGTGACCCTGGTGCAGGGTCATTTATCACCGTAAGGGGTATCATTTGAACAATCTTGGTAATGAACCATTAGATGATGCTACATACCAAATATCTAAACTCTTGGGCCTTATGGATTTACAGAAGAAGATTTTTTTAAAATTTTCCTATATAACTCTATGTAAAACAAGTGCCCTGGGCGGGAGCATTTATCACCATAGGGCTATGATTTGAACAATCTTGGTAATGAACCCTTAGTGAGCCTACATAAAAAATTCTAAGCTCTGGGCCTTATGGATTTACAGAAGAAGATTTTTTAAAAATTTTCCTATATAACTCATGTAAAACAGTGACCCCTGGTGCGGGGGCATTTATCACCATAGGGCTATGATTTGCAAAATCTTGGTAAGGGCCCAAAAAATGTCTAATCCCAAATTCTAAGTTAGGCCTTATTTTGCAAAAGAAATTTTAAAAGTTTGATTTTTTAAAAAATTTTTTTACCCCGTGCCCTATTTTAACCAAATCTGAATAATTTTTAAACTTTGATAAAAGGGCATCAAAGGGGTGTTTTTGTGAAGTTTGGGAAAACCCCGCGGTTAGGAGGGATGTTTTTAAAAGAAAAATTTTGACGACGGAGGCGCACGCAGGCGAGGACGACGGACAAAAGGTGATCAAAATACTCACCTTGAGCATTTTGTGCTGGTGGCTAAAAAAACTAAAGTTGGATGAAATATTGCACCGGTCAAACAAAAAAGGAATGCTTTTTTGAAATGTACAAAGTATGAAAGCTTGGGTCGGTTTGTGCGATTTCGGAACCCCCCCAGCATTTTCTTAAGGGCCCAAAAAGGTTGAAGGCGTTAGGGGTAAAAAGACATGTCTCTGAAATTGGTAATCTTCGTCAAAATTTAGCTTTGGATAGAACCTACAATTTAAACTGAATGGGAAAAAAAAACCCAAAGCAAAAAAATTTTGAAAAATTAGAAAAAAAAAGTTTGGCAGGTAAAACCTTTAAAAAAGGTTGAAGTTAAATAGGTTGAAGGTTTCAAATTTTCCCAAAAAGCATTTTGGGCCGCCCCTTTAATTGGTCCAAAATTTTGCTGGGGAAAGGGATTAAGTCAAATCAGAATGGAAAGTAGGTGAGTTAATGAACCCCTTCCCTTAAAGGGTGAGTTAAATTTTGAAATTTAAGCAAAAAAAAAGGGAAAACCCCCATTTCGAAGACAATTTGTTTTGGCCATTTAAAAAAAAAATTTGAAGAAATTTGGAAACACACGGTTGTTTCAAAAAACAGCAAATTGGTTTATTTTTAATTGCATATTATAGGAAGTAATTTGATGCGTTTTCAAAGACAACATTTGAATAAGAAGGTCAAGAAAACACGTAAAAATGAATTTGGAAAACTGAAAGTAAATTATTTACTGGGACGTTTAAAAGATATTCACACTTTTAGATTTAAAAAAAATTTTTTTTTACTTGGTTTTGGGAACCTTTAAGCTTTTTTTTTGTTTATGGAAGGTTTAAAATATTAATTAAATTTGCCACGGTATATAGAGTTATTTAAATCCCAAAAAAAAGAAAAAATTTTTGGGGTTTGATAATCGTTGTGGTTCGCTGTCTCGTGCCCTTAAAAGTTTTTTAAGAAAGACAATGCTATTTTAAATGGTCAAAGAGAAGTTGATATCAGTACCTATTTTCCCCTTTTTCCCCCTAAAAAACCTTTGTGTTTTAACGGCAATCGGTTACTTTTAGCTCAGTTTGAAAAAAAAAACAATGGGGGAGTTTTAAACCCGGGGAAGCTGTTTTCGATTGTAAAAGCTTTGAGAAAATTTATAATATTAGCATTTTTTTAAATGACAGTCAACGTAAAATAAAAGGGGGAAAAATTTGTAATTGGCAGATAGAATTTTTTTGCGCGATGAAATCAAAAGAATTAAAAAAAAAAAATGAATGCAAGTTAATTAGGGGGTTAAAATTTAAAAAACCGGCAAGGAAACTTAGTGGCTTCAGGTTTTTTAGGTGCGGCCAATGCTCGGAAATTTAAAATCTTTAAAATCGGATGTTCAAGGAAAGAAACGTCAGTTAGGGTTTTGTGTTTTTACCTTTTTTTCAAAAAAAAAAAAAATAACACACAGAAAAAAAAAGTTAGACTAATATTATGTTGTAAAATTTTTGTGTTATTTAAAACTGTTTTAAAGGTAAAGGAAATTTGGAGTCTTTTACAATTTTGGGTGAGGTATTGTCACAATTTTAAACATATCTGAATGTTTCATTAACCCTATTCCTTGTCGTAAGGTTACCATCCAAATTGACGGGTGGGAAATTAATGGGTTCCTCCCCCCTGAGGTCTTTCCCTGGAAAGGTTTATCATTAATGTAACCGGAAATTAAATGTGGGCAAAAGTTAAAAAAATCATGGACATTTATTTGA
>CM037783.1:21561488-21611488 GCA_021229015.1 Solen grandis | reverse complement strand
TAACTATAAAAATTATTTCTAGTGCAGTAATTGCTTCAGCATTACTGTGACCAACCATATACATTATTGTTGTCAATAATTTAGCAAATTTTAGTTTCATTTTGGACAGTGCTGTTTGGTTAACTTATAACTGAATACTTCAAATACCAACTGAAAAGAGACTTGTGACAACATACCATAAAGTGTTGGCATTTCAGGACTATTCCTTAAACTTCCAGATATAATAAACATTAAGCTTTCCAATAATCAAATGCATGTTGGAGACTCATAGGCATAGCCGTCGCAAACCGTCTTACATTTATGTAACAAAGTCCTCATAGAAATGGGACAGCTACAGATAAACTGATCGACTTGCGGAAGCAGAAGAATATTTGTCATCTATAGTGCATTCAATCCACAGGATAGAAAGGCAGCCTCCACAAACTATTAAGAAAGGATGCACATTATAGATGGGAAACTTTTTCTATTAAGATTTTACTCGAACTAGATGACATTACTAAGTGTCATTACATGAGTGTCCACTATAAGAGTGTCATTTAATAACTGTTTTATTAAGTTTACACTCAACATGAGTGTCCACTATACGTAAGTGTCCACTATACATGAAGTGTCCACTATACATGAGTGTTTATAGTAGTATAAACATTTTTTTTACCCTTATTGAAGCAAATGTCAAGGTTATCATGGTAACTCAAATAAAGAAGCACTTCAGAGGGTATCAAGACAGCTCAATGGGTAAAGCATTTGCCCTCTAGCAACAGGCCCTGGTTTGAGTCTCAAACAGGCAACCTATTTTTCTCACCTTGTGAGATGAATTTAAAATGATTTAAGTTTATAGTTATAGTATCATAGCCACTTTTAACATAAAAAGTTCAGACAATAAATCAATTCCTGAATTTTAATAGTTCTTTATCCAATTGGTTGGAAAAAAAAAATTCCCAGAAGTATATAAAAGCTAAGAACACTAAAATATCTGAAACTGGACAAGTATACCGGTAAAGCATTACCTCTTGTTTTCATAAGTTTTAATTCAGCACGTTTTAGAAAACCAAGTATTTCCAAACCAATTTACCTTAAAATTACATGCCAACATGAAGATTATTTCTCAATTGTACAAAAAATAAAAATAAATAAAAAATCACAACAATGACTGCTATGGCAACCACATAGTATTACATAATATTTTGCTTACAAATCAAGGCTGAAGCACAAATCCACCAATCAAATACCTCTGTATTTGGATCACCTCTAGGGATTTGGTGGAACAAATGATATCAGCTGCATGGCTCCCATGTTCTTTGGCTATGTTTAATTTTCAGCGTAAATGAATATTTGATGTGATCGTACTTTATGCAAGACAAAAAACACATTAATAATAATAATACCCTCCTTACAATATTCCTCCATATAGAATTTTGGAGAAAATAAAACAAGAAAAAGTAATGTATATTTACTCTCTATCTAAATAGAATAGAAGCTGATGCTATGTACCAAAAATCAACTTTGTAGGTCTGTATGTTTCTGAGAAAACACGTTTTGAAGTCATGCTTTCTGGATGCCATGGCAACCAAAGTTCTTCATGAAATTCAAGAAAAAATAAGAATTAGCCTGAGGCTAACATAAGTATCATTTTACTAATTTTGGAAAAGAAGTTTTTCTCAAGAATTCTTTATATAGTTCTATATAAAAATCTGGGTGTGGCCATGGGCTTGGCTCATTGTGACCTCAGGGGCAAAATTTTGCAATGATGTTGAGGCAACATGAGCTGATGATATGTACCAAATATCAAATCTGGAGGTCTTTATATTTCTGAGAAAAAGCATTTTAAATATTTTCCCTTCTGGTTGCCATGGCAACCTGAGTTTTTCATGAATTGAAAAAAAAAATAGGAGTTTGCATTAGACTATCATAAGTATCATTTTGGTAAAAATGGATGAAAATCCATCTGGCAGTTTCAGAGGAGAAGATTGTTGAAATTGTTTGCTGTAAACGCATGACGAACAACGGACAATCAATGGATCACAAAAGCTCATCCCAAGCTTTGCTCAGGTGAGCTAAAAATTTTAAAAAAAATCTTGGTGAAATATTTTTATTTTTGAATGTCTTGAAAGTGACAAAGTTTCCTAGAAATATAGCCATCCAGTTGCAAGATATGGAATATGGCTATTAGGATGGGAAGGCCTTAAGTCCATGGATTCAAATAAGTGAAGGTCACATATTGACAAATAACATCCATAATTTACATGTTTTCTAGAAAAAGATATGAACTTGATACAGAGCTAAAAGCCTCTTAATTTTAATGTTTTGTTTATTTTTTTTTTTTTTTATTATTATAGAGGACTATTACATTAAGACTTGTTATTGTATCAAAACAAGTTTAAAATTAACCCACGGAAATATTTGTCTCATTAAATCTTATGCAAAGTTGTGAAAATGCCTTTTATAAGACCAAATTATTTTATTTTTTAAATATCATTCAGTCTACTTAAGGCATAGCCTTTAATTTAAAACTTTGGCATAACCTTCCATGCCGTCTACTTTATTACCCGATACAATGCGACTTATCAAGTCGGATACAAGTGAAAATGGTCAGAAATAAGCCGTCTAGACTCCTAACTGCACCATTATTTTAGACACTCCTTCGAAAAGGTCCACGGAGAATCTTGTGATTATTTCCTCCATTTGAACACACATGTGAAAAAGACAAGATTTATACCAAAGCAGCAGACAAGGTCAGCAGGTTACCAAATATACATCCATTCTGTTGTACAACTCTCCTTACAACATGAAAGACTGCAATAAATAAATCATGCAAGTCTGAAGAAAATATGCTGGCAAAACACTCTGCTGTAATGCTGTAGATCATAAATTCCAAATTTCTTCCAATGGGTAAAAGTTAACCTTAGACTCTATGGGGCTGTTAGATGTGTTAAACTAATATTAACTTTCAAGGAAATTTACATATTTAATTTTCTTCGTCTGACACGAGTCTTATTTCCTTAAACTGTGCTTCTCTGTCCATGAATTTATTCACGGTTACTTTGTCATCTGAGGTCACTGTAGTGAAATGAAACAGATAAGACATTTACATACATAGAAATATTAGTGATGTACCAATGAGTTCTTGAGCCACTAGAACTATAATGGTTTATTCTTTCTACAAGGTGTGAAACTCATGACTAAACAAGATCATGGAATCCGCCAGTCAAGATATTTCACTGACACAGAAAATAGCCTTGATAAAATATAACATGCTTATCTTTATCTAGAAATATAATTACTTCATGTGTAATTTACTTGTAGAACAACAAATTCAGAGGAAAATCCTGCTAATGATTTCCCAGTTTTAACCATGGTTCTTTACAAGCTCTATTTATCAAGAAATAAGCATTATATATTGTGTAAAATATGTCATGTATCTAGCACAGGTGAGCTTACTAGAAAATCCAAGGTTAGTTTTCACAACTTGTGTTCTAGAACCACAGTTCAAGACCTGTTTGACTAATTCAAGAACAGTTCTTTAAGTTCTTTGTAAGACCTTGAATATTCTAGTATTGTATGAAGTTCTGGAACATTTTTCACAGGGGATAGGCACTTTGACAGAACCAGCAACCTGCCATAACTAAATGAATAAATAAAATCATCTCATTGGTAAGATATGTTGAACCTTAGAACAAATATTTTAAGGTGTTAATATAAGATTCTATTATATAAATTTTTTTTTTTTAATCTCACAGCTGAAAGTGATATATTATATATTATATTTTGTGTAAACCAGGTTACCCATTAATCACATGATATCCCAGTGTAGGCTTCTGGATAATCAGATTTGTTAATATAGGAAAGATATTGCTCACATAGAATTATCTCCCTTTGACCACATTTAATCTTTTATGGTTTTCACAATATATCTGTATGTTGAAATTCATTAAAGTAGCCTGTTGAACAATGTGTATACAGCTTGCAATCGGGAGCCATTATGGCCCTAAACTGATGCAAGGGGAGGTAATCCACAGGCTGAATTGCCTTAATTGGAAGATCAGTAGTCTTCAGATCACTTAAGAAAATCTGTTTCAACATGGTGAAAACAAGATACATGTATCGGGTTTCATTACTGTTTTTCTCATAAAAGTTTTCAGTTTTGCATAAAGATCAATACCTCAACAGTTTTAAGATGTTAAACAATGTCTATACATGTACACACAAACACGGAAAGGTCTTAATCATTGACAGATTGTCTCATCCTCTGGTCTTGAACAGGAAAAATAATAAACAATAACATCATTTTTCTTTTTTTTTAGTGTATCCATTGTTGTTACATGATGGTATTGTGCAAGATTACATAAATCCATTGATATTTTGTTTTACACTTACTAAAATAGGCCAAACTATTCCATCATCTTCAATTAACAATTGCTTTGTGGACACAGAGGAATCCCTGCGGAGGGAAGCCTACTCTACGATCCAGTTAAAGTACTGCCTGGCGCTGAAATATCAATTAGACTTCACCTGCTGACCGATTCCAGTCCACAGCTGCGGAATTGATCTGACTTGACATACGTAAACATACTTCATGAACCAATCTAATGCATTGTCATACACAAGAAAGCAAGAACTCGGACACTGAGTCGGTCTACTGAGTGCTGTGACCTTGACCTATGAGCAAAAAACCTAGTTCTTTGCTTGTAGCAGACTGTCTCATCTTGGTGATCATTTATGCAAAATTATTTTAAAACACAACCATACAGGACAATATATATAGTTGCAGCACAGATACGATTTTAAAGTCAGCTGATTGCTGTGACCTTGACCTTGAAGCTAGTGACATGATTGTTGTTTTTATTCGCGACACCATCTAGGTCTAATGATCATTTGTACTTATTTTTTTTTGAAATCACAACCATACACAACAAGGTTTCAACCTGGATATGACTTTAAGGTCAAGTGAGTGCTGCAACATCGACCTTCAAGCTCGTGACCTGGTCCTTGTTCATGACATAACATCTTGTCCTAGGGATCATTGTGCCAAGTTATTTAAAATATGACTATACACAACAAAGTTACAGCCACAGGACACAATTTTAAGGTGAACTAGGGGCTGTGACCTTGAACTTTAAGCTAGCAATCTTGTTTCTTATAAGCAACTTATTGTCTTGTCCTTAGGATCAATTATGCCAAATTATTTAAACAAGAGGGCCAAGATGGCCCTTGATCGCTCACCTGAGAAGATGATTGCTTAAGAAATAAAGATGCTAGAGTGTAAAAGTGAAATCTGGCTTTTTTATGGTGAAAAGGGCATAACTCCTATATTAACTAGTCAATATCAGTTCTAATTGAACCTGATTGCGAGATTATGGGCATAAACATTGTCTTAAAGTTTAAAAAAGATTGTTAAAAAAATGAATATGCAAGAGTATAAACAAAGTGAAATATGGCATTTTTTGAATATTAAAAGGGGCATAACTCCTGACCTTATTGACCGATCTCAGCCATAATCAACTCAATTGAGACATTATGGTCATTAACATTGTCATAAAGTTTGAAGAAGATTGCTCAAAAGATGAAGATGCTAGAGTGTAAACAAAGTGAAATCCAGCATTTTTTTTATATTAAAAGGGGCTTAACTCCTGACCTAATTGACCGATCTCAGCCATAATCAAACTCAATCAAGACATTATGGTCATAAGCATTGCCATAAAGTTTTTCAGATGATTGCTCAAAAGATGAAGATGCAAGAGTGTAAACAACGTAAAATATGGCATTTTTTTAATATTAAAAGGGGCTTAACTCCTGACCTAATTGACCGATCTCAGCCATAATCAACTCGATCAAGACCTTATGGTCATAAGCATTGCCATAAAGTTTGAAGATGATTGCTCAAAAGATGCAGATGCTAGAGTGTAAACAACGTGAAATCTGGCATTTTTTAATATTAAAAGGGGCTTAACTCCTGACCTAATTGATCGATCTCAGCCATAATCGAACTCAATCGAGACCTTATAGTCATAAGCATTGACATAAAGTTTGAAGATGATTGCTCAAAAGATGCAGATGCTAGAGTGTAAACAAAGTGAAATATGGCATTTTTTTAATATTAAAAGGGGCATAACTCCTGACCTAATTGACGGATCTCAGCCATAATCGAACTCAATGGAGGCATTATGATCATAAACATTGTCTTAAAGTTTAAAGATTATTGCTTAAGAAATAAAGGTGATAGAGTGTAAACACTAAAAATTGTTAAAACCGCACGACGGACAACGGACACTCACGGGATCACAATAGCTCACCCTGAGCTTTGCTCAGGTGAGCTAAAAACCTGACCATGTGCAACAAAGTTACAGCCAGAACAATTTCTTGCACACACAAATACATCGACAGGTGTTACCCTATATGCCAGTGACCTATTCAACATGGGTATATTAAAAGATGACATACATCATAGATCAAACAACATCATTTTCAAGAAAATAAAGTCTGGGCATATTTCTTTTCTTGACAGCTACGATAAACAAATCAATGTCTCTGTAGAGGAATCCTGAGACCGGTTTTGTTTCGTAACTGTCATTAATGATTGTCCTCTTCTATAGACACAAATCCTAAGTTATCATTAAGGTTTAAAATTTTAAATTTAACAATAATTAAAATTAATTATCAAGGATATGCACAAAGTTATTATATATGAACAAAATCTATGAATAATATCATTTATTAGAAATAAATCTGCCATTTTAATATAAAATTTCATTTTCTACTTTAGTACTAGCTGAAATATATTTAACCCTTCACCTTATTTTTTTCGAACACTCTGGCAAACCAGTTGACCCATATCTAATCAGAGTTTCCCTGTTAGCTAAAAGAATATTGTAGCTCATATGATATAGTTTACATATGGAATATATACCATTGTAATTTGAAAATGAATATCGATGAGGTCAAGAGTTAAAACTTGCTCAACCAGAATATGTAACTTGTAAAAACGTTATTTAATTTCATTAAATGAAGCGTCACAACAACTGGAACTATCAATTTGATTGACACCCATATTACATCACTTCATCTGAGTTATCTGAGTTCAAAACTAATACTTCCATATTTTCATCAAATTATATTTTCTATTTTTAGTACTACTTTCCGTGATGCCAAGGAACAGTTCCATGTTTAACTGGCAGTGGAATAACAAGATATAAACATAGGAGGCACGCAATGTGACATGTCACAATGTGACACGACATGGCCAGACTCAGCAACACAACACGTTCCCTTCCAATAACATCCTCACCTCACCAAGTTTTTTTCCCCCCTTTTTTTAGTTTATTTTCTATTTGTCTAAAATGAATTATTTTTTTAAATGGTGAATTTTTTCCATTTGTGTGTTTGCCAAGGTTAGCTTTAAAAAAAAAAAAAAAATCTTTTTTGCTTGGCTTGTTTGAGTGTGTGAATATTGTTAAATTATTCTGACAATACAGTACTGATTTTACAAAAACTCCAATGCTAAAAAAATAATTTGATTTAATTTGATCATTACCTGTTTGATATTTCAGAACACAGAAGATTTTTTTTCTTAGAAATATCAGAACAAAAAAGAGTGAAGATTTATTGCAGTCCCATTATTCTTACTCATTCAAATAAAAACAAGAAAATGAAACTATTCACCGACAATCTTGAACTCGGATCACAGTAACAATCTACATTTATCATTCCATTTTACAAAAATATGATCTGATTTTTTCTTCTCTAAGGTACTATTACGTTCATATATTGCCATTTGATCTTCCTTCTAGAACTTAAACAGTAATATGTTTAAAGATTCATTTCTTTTCCTGTTATATTTAAAATGCATAAAGATTTTTTCAAAATATGCTGATGATGGAATTTCAGAAGATGATAAGGTTGGAAGTACAGAACCATGATGCCAGGGAGCTGTATAGCTCAGGACTTTTTTTTTCAAATTCTCATTTTCTTGTCACATTTACTCTGAGGCTTGTATTGCATGGTAAAGCTGTTTTGATTAGAAAATGGCTGTATATGGCACAGTAGCTCTGATTTTGACTCTCTTGAATTTGTATGTCAGGGTTATCTTCCCTTAAGGGCGAATTTCACAATAGCAGTTTTTACTATATAGACAAAGAAGGAAAATCAAAACAAGCAAACAGAATTATTTTAAACTTTGCATGATTATAGAGAATCACACTAGAAACAAATTAACGGGATAACAAAATGGGGGTCTCCATGCTACTTTCTGAGTTATCTGCCCCTGAATGTGGGTTTTTAACTTTTATCAGTCATTTTTAAAAAAATTCTGTTGCTAATTTTGATTCTTTGATCCTTCTTTGTCTATATAGTAAAAAAATGCTATTGTGAAATACGCCTTTAACACCCAACTGTAGGTTCAACCTATTTCAGGAGACAGCCACAGTGTACAACCTTGGTGCCATAACCTAACTCTTACAAATTACCGTATACACCGGCAGATTAGGCGCACTTTTTTTCCAGATAATTCAAGTTTAAAGAGGGGGTGCTCTTTAAATGATGATATACAGCTTTTCAGGTTTCTTTTTTCAACCACCGAGAAGTGAAATTTACCGGTATACGATCTCAGAAAATGGATATACTGAAAGCCAATGAATACAATAATATGCCACAAAGTCTATATGAAACCATGATAAACAATACCAGGTTATTGCTTTTGTTCTTATTAGTTATCCTACTGGAATATTTCATGATAAAATGATTGTGAGAAAATGAAACAACTTAATGGAAGCCATTTTTCAATATAAACAAATTAATTCATTTTACAGGACCTCATGATGTAAAGGAGAAACTTGACAGGTGGCAATTATTACATAATGTTTGTTAGTTGGGAGAATTTTGACAGTGACAATGGTCCCCAGTGTTAGAATGCGGGGACACGGTTAAGTAATGTCATGTTATGAAAATGTGTCACCTTTATCCTACCTGTCATTAATGTAACAGTCTAATGGTAATCTTATGCCCTGTGTAAATAAAACTGTCACCGTAGGATTAGCCCGGTGACGTACAGATAGCTTTCAATCTGTACAACAGCACAAATTTCAAAACAAGATTTCACCGCATACGATAAGTGATATTTTTTTTTTTTTCAAATAAGTTACCCTGAAAGTTAGGATGCGCCTTATACGTAGCTGCGCCTAATCTGACCATGCGTAAGGTAGCTCCCTGGTTCCTTAACCGGTGCCATAACCTAACTCTTACAAATTAGCCCCCTGGTTCCTTAACTGGTGCCATAATCTAGCTCTTACAAATTAGCCCCCTGGTTCCTTAACTGGTGCCATAATCTAGCTCTTACAAATTAGCCCCCTGGTTCCTTAACTGGTGCCATAACCTAGCTCTTACAAATTAGCCCCCTGGTTCCTTAACTGGTGCCATAACCTAGCTCTTACAGAATAGCCCCCTGGTTCCTTAACTGGTGCCATAATCTAGCTCTTACAAATTAGCCCCCTGGTTCCTTAACTGGTGCCATAAGTTAGCTCTTACAAATTAGCCCCTTGGTTCCTTAACCAGTGCCATAACCTAGCTCTTACAAATTGTCCCCTGGTTCCTTAACCGGTGCCATAACCTAGCTCTTACAGAATAGCCCCTTAGTTCCTTAACCAGTGCCATAACCTAGCTCTTACAGAATAGCCCCTTGGTTCCTTAACCAGTGCCATAACCTAGCTCTTACAAATTAGCCCCTTGGTTCCTTAACCAGTGCCATAACCTAGCTCTTACAAATTAGCCCCCTTGGTTCCTTAACCGGTGCCATAACCTAGCTCTTACAGAATAGCCCCCTGGTTCCTTAACCAGTGCCATAACCTAGCTCTTACAGAAAAGCCCCCTGGTTCCTTAACCGGTGCCATAACCTAGCTCTTACAGAATAGCCCCCTGGTTCCTTAACCAGTGCCATAACCTAGCTCTTACAGAATAGCCCCCTGGTTCCTTAACCAGTGCCATAACCTAGCTCTTACAGAATAGCCCCCTGGTTCCTTAACCGGTGCCATAACCTAGCTCTTACAGAATAGCCCCCTGGTTCCTTAACCGGTGCCATAACCTTGCTCTTACAGAATAGCCCCCTGGTTCCTTAACCGGTGCCATAACCTTGCTCTTACAGAATAGCCCCCTGGTTCCTTAACTGGTGCCATAACCTTGCTCTTACAGAATAGCCCCCTGGTTCCTTAACCGGTGCCATAACCTTGCTCTTACAGAATAGCCCCCTGGTTCCTTAACGTGCCTATGAGCGTATAGCACTGATACACACGAAGCCCCTTAACCAATATCTGAATGAACCTGATCAGATTGAAAACAATATTAGGTTTTCATCTTTTATCTCAAGAAAGTTTACGAGTGAAACTGCCATATACTTCCATGAGATCACCGAGACTATTTTCCTGTAGTTGTAATAGGGAATAGGAATGTCTAGACGAACACAAGGAAATCAATTTAATACCAGATCAGACCTTCATATCGTAAGGGTTGATCCAATGTTTGTATAATGTTGATCAGTAGATGGAGGAGCTGTGTCACCCGTTTTGATTGATTTGGGAGTTACATTGATTGATTGGGAAATACATTGATCAATTGGGAGTTACATTAGCATGACTGTCTGTAGACATTTGACATATGGCAACAGAATGAACTATATACCACTGATACTAATCGTGACCTATGACAAATGATGCCCAGGGAAATCAAGGAGTTAATGCCAAACATAAATATGAGCTTGATACAATAACGGATGAAGAGCTAGACTCAACAAGAACTGACTAAACTGTTCTGATAGTTACAAAGTATACTTCAGAATGCTTGAAAACCCAAGGTGACCAGAATGACTTCCTCCAAGGCTTTGAATACTGGTCCAACCCAGAAACCATCAACAAGTTGGAATAAAAAGTTTTTGAGACAACACTAGAGACATCATACTCTTTCATGAAAATCTTTGTTTGTTTGCTGGGTTTAACGCCCCACCGACAGTATTTCAGTCATTTTGAGACTATGTCTACTTGAAACAGATATTACGCTATGCGATTGACTTTGACTTTTCTCAACTTTACACTACAACAACAAAAAAAAACGATATTCCATTCAACCTTATCGCCTGTCAAATAGAACGTCGCTTCGGTTGACAAATATAAACCATGCCTCCTTAGCGAGAGGAATCAAGCACGCCGTTTTATAACTCACGGAACTATGAATTGACTCAGGTACATGTATCTGTACATCTTGCGAGGAAATAATGAATGAGCTAAAATATACAACTATGTATTTCAAACGAAATAGATGGCACTTTTAACTCGGGGTGTTTTAGCAAGAGTGATTTTGTGTCTTGAATTAATAAAACAGCAAATGCAGTGTGACGTAATTACTGTCAAACAGAGCATGATATTTGTCCTTGTCATCATGGCTTTTAACAACATCTAGCCATTTTAATTGCGGTACTTCATGTAGGAATTATATATAAAATCCTCTAATGTCATTTCAAAACATTTCCAAAACGCACTGCTGACACCCTTTATAGGGATAATGATTTTTTAAAGTCCGTCTTGTCTGACACTTCCACCATGAAAGTTAACTGAGAACTGAGCAAAAATCAATAATCAGGTGAGGCCAAAGGGGCGGAGCTACGATCTGATTGGCATACACAATGCGTTTTGTTTTCTACAGTAAGAGGGAAAGCGCCCGCAGTTTTATCAATGTAAAATTATTGGAAAAGTCATTATGAAAACAAGAATTCTAACTGTAATTGTTATAATTCTGAATATTGTTTGTGATGGAGAAACCGCCCACTTTTCTTACAATCACTATATGTAACAATGAGCAACAATGGATAATGATAGACAATAGGTAATAATATACACAGATACAGTCAAAACTGTCATATGTGACCTTCAATGGGACTTTCAAGAAAAGGTCACATATGACAAGGAGTCTTTAAAAACAGTCTCAAAAATTAAACAATTTTTGATTGAACTGGTGTTCTTTACATAGCAGAATGAATTAAAAACAGAGATATACATGTAGTTCTATGTTTAATACATTGATATACAACGAAATCTATTATGCGTATAGATGAATTTATTACAAATCATCTTATGTTTATTGCAAAATTTTTATTTATATTTTGTATCTGAAGGAGGGGGTGCACACAATACATGAGATTCCGTATTTCCCGAACTTTACCCCACCCACTAGAGAAGCAATAAATTGGTAAAGTCTAAGGGTAGGGTACACAATATATATTTCATGCCTAAAATTGATATTAAAACTTGATCGTACAAGCTAGCCTGTAAATTAATGCCTATTTGTGACCTCTACCATGGTTTTGTACAATAAATGCTTACGAAATCATTGTTCTCTTTTTCCAGGGATGTGTGTATACAATCCCTGCTTTTTCATATTGGAGTTTACCTTTTCTTACGATTCAACCCGAAATCCTGTACTGTGCTTGACATAGTAAGTAATTGACGACATACAAACAAATGCGATGTTTTAACTCATTACTGTGCCTTCCCATAAAGGAAGAGTTAGTTTATTGTTGTCAATGCATTAGACGAAATTTTGACAACTTAGTTTCGTTTTGGACAGAGCTGCTTGGTTATGATAATTGTGTACTTCAAATACCCTTTGTTAAATGACTCTTGAAAAAAACAAAAAAACTAGAAGGTGTTGGTAGTTTCAGATTGTTACTCAAACCATAAGCTTTAACCCTTTACCACTCAGTACATATAGCTGTACAGCATCCTTTACAGAACACTGATAAGATTACATCACTAATCTCTTACCTATATGGTCAGTGATAAGGCTATCTATCTAACAGGGGTTTTCACACTAATGTGTGATTACACACACATTACACACACTAGTGTTAAAAATATGATTTTTTTAGTGTTTTCTGTAAGTTTGACATTATTTATGTCAATGTAAAGTTTGTAGGAAATTAAATTCTCTTTCCATTGGTACTAAATATTATACAGTTTTATGCCTTTGTTTAGCAGTAATAAAGTGTTAAAGTAGGTGACTTTGTATTTTTTTCTCCATAATTTTATTATAATAAAGTATTTTTTATAAATACAAATAATATAATACTATACTTTTTTTTTAATTGCTTTATTTAATCTTAAGTTATATATTATTCTTGTTATTTTATTATATTTTATTCTTGTTATTTATTATGTTGCATGTTTTTCTGATTTGGAAAAAAAATTAAAAAAAAAAAAAAAAAAAAAAAAAAAAAAGTCTAAGGTTGGTTTTGAACGTGCAACCCTTGGCTTCGTAGACCAACGCACTAACCACTACACCACAAAGGAAAGTTGAAAAAGAGCATGTAATTTTATATTATATCACAAGCAATTTCTTGTATTCAGTAAATAAAAACGCACCGTCGGTGGTGAAAAGTTACGGCCCCAATCAGAAATGGGTTCCTGATCATCATGATCGGACTCGGAAGAGTCATCAAAGGAAGAAAACCCAGAAAACTCAGACTTGCTAGTATCAAAATCAACTCAAAAGCAAAGCTTTCAGAATCAGAGTCAGACATTGTTGTAAATCTAATTACGCAAGATGGTAGATTAGAAATTTTGATGCGATTAGGCAAGTGTTCTCATACGATTAACTGATTTGATCATTTTTTTCTGACATATTCATAGAAGATCTAAGCTAATTAATATTCATAAATATTGAAATAAGCTTTCACATTGGCAAAAACAATTGACCAATGCAAAACTATCTGTCCACCTGTGGTTTTATTGCAGGCTAGAGTATCCCTTATCAGCGTCTGCAGGCCAGTACTGTCCACGGATTAGCCATAAGTTACGCATTGTTACGTAATTGACTGGTGATCAGTGGCCAGTAGACCACGCTTGATTTCCGCTCCAATTACTTCAAAGGCCATAAATCGTTTAAAGTTAGCACTTCTGTATTAATCAGGGGGTCATAAAACAATAACGGGTTCTTTTGTACTCTTTTTTGTATGACGTAAGTGAGATGAACCCCAGCTAACTTTAGGTACAATTTACTCAAAAACTATTAATAGTAACCCTATACGATTTTCTGAAAATAACAATGATGAAATCCCATACTTATCGGAAGTAAACATTTGGAAGCCATTTTTTTATGAAAAATGCGAAAATAAAGCGATTTATTTTGACACACGGGGAAATACGGGTCTGTTCAAATGGCCGTAACACGGGAATATACGTATCGATACGGCTACCGATAGACACGGGAATATACGGGTCTGTTAGGTAATCGATAGACACGGGAATATACGGGTCTGTGTGGTAAAGGGTTAACAAGGTAACAATGCAAATGCATTTGGATACTAAAGGTGTGCTGCATTGCACCTTACTTGCGGAAGCAGCAGAACATTTCCACCTGTTATGCAATCGAACATCCACAAAACAACAGCCGGTAAACAAGATGGCTGCCTCCATGTTGTTTGATTAAAGAGATGCGCATTATAAAATACTGACAAACTAGCGCCTTGGGAACAGGTAATTAAGGTCGCTTGTCACATATGACAGGAAGTTGTTTAATTCAGGCCATTTATATAGGGAAATACATTGGGCAGACTAAAACTAAGTCACTCAGACAGTCTCGACTGTACTTAAAAATCAGTCTTAGTCAATAACTATCTGTGAACAAACTGCTTTTTAGTATGATTTGAAAAATTCTTTGCAAGTATCCACCAGTATTTCTTCTTAAAATATTAGAAAGAAAACAAAAGCAAACAAAAGAGATACACAAGCAACATGAACAATATTTTCTAAAGATCTTGAGATCATTAACCAAGATCACCCATGAGGTTTTAGTAATTATGTTTGGTCTTTAAAAACCGTAATAGTATTCTTTAGAAATTAATCCATTTTCCCAATGGAAATGCATTTCAAGACCTTATAAGGCAAGGTTTAACCAAGCTTGACTGTTATAGCTTGCTGTCTAAAGTAAACTGATGAACAGAGTAAAATCAGAGGAGTACATGATTTGCCCTTTTTTGTTTTATTCTGTGAAGTGTTTTAATTCAATTAATATTTAAATGTTAGAACAGTATTTCAAGAGTGAAAAAGACAGTTTGAATGGTGAGCTATATACTGTTATAAAATCAGTGAAATTGAATTATCCCTCCCACAACTACTGACTTACTTTTACATCAGAAGAAAGAGACATTTACAATGTTAAAGGGCTGTTTTCTCCTTATATGCCAAAATATTTAAAAAAAGCTGAACCTGTACTTTTGCTAATCAAATACAGCAAATTCAATTTATAGAAAACAAATCCCAATTTTCATTTTAACTGAACCTAATCTACGCAATGTTTGTTGATTACTGGTTGAGCAGAAGTACTTATAAGTACTTATACACACAAGGCAGCAGCTAACTAAAGAAATAATTACATGAATTAGTGTGAGATGTGGTGTGCAATCCTGTAAGTCCCCCACTCCTGTCTCCCTCTTCTATTACAGTGTCTCCCTCAGGATTCCTTATTTACGAGGAGAGAATCAAAGTGCTGAAGGCACTGAAGTTGTGTGTGTCTCAGATAAAAGACTGTTTGACAAGCTGCAGGTCTGCTGGGTAACTTATTTTTTGCTAGATACCAAATTTAAATAAAATAATGAAAAATGGTTGTTTTAGCTTTGCTCCTTTTGATTTAGATATGTATATTGATATAAATATGACATATGAATTGTAGGGCGAGCGCTAAATGTTAGCAGTCAAATGAAATAAATGGTGTGTTCATTTTTTTATATTTTTTTTTTGTTCGGACCTTGTTAACGCAAGGGTAAATTGGGTTTATAACATTGCGTTTATTTACAACACTTAAAAATTTGATACCCATTTATTAAACTGACTTTGACAAACAACAGAAATGTGACAATCCTGTTCTCTCAGTGCTTTGATTTGTACTTATGTCTTATCTAACATGGTACAGTTGAAGTTAAGTATGCAAATTTACTGCAAAGGTCAAAGGCTTCTAACTTATTTTGGATAGTAGATATTCAGGTTTCTGTCATTTTACAGTGTGAGAAATAACCACTGAAGATATCTGAGATCAATAGCTTGATGTGATTATTAGTACAGTACAACGCCACTATATCGCGAACTGCTATTTCGCGTTGACTATGGACCCAAAAAATATCTTGCGTCATTTGCATAGGCTTACCGCGAAACTAATCTATCTCCTTCTATATCTATATGTATCTAAAAGAGTTTTGCGGTCAGTATTAACATGCTAGTGCACTGACACGCCGAAGTGATAACAATTAAACACCCCATGAGGTGGTAAGCTATTGTGTTTGGGAGCAGTTGATGATTATGCAATCCGAGTGTTAATGATCGGCAACAATGCAGGTTTGTTGGTATAGTTATCCAACCACAGTAATCAGCATTTAATTGGTATGGACATTCAATACCAAGCAGATACTCGATAAAATACAAAGACATTGTCTAAAATCCACTGCATTAACCTTAATAATGGTATTTTTGTTCATTATGCTAGCGTGCATAATTTAACCATGGATTAAAAAGTCCCGGAAAATAGCCAATCTTTTTCACCGGAAGAAAACAATAAATGATAATTAGATAAGCGTTACCTGGTAATTTGTTTCATTTAAACATTAACAAGGCTCCTCATATCAATACATCATAATAAGTACACCTCAGCTTAATTTCAAATAGCAATAAATTGTAGTGGAATGGAAATCAATGATTATGGAATTATTTAAAATAACTCTATGAATAAAATAATGTTTATTGCTTTATATTAGGGTTTTTAAGAATTTATGACTATCACAAATACACATATACAGCATTCTCAAACCTACAGCGTGGTCCAATAGAATGCGGTATTTTGGCTTATACCCCAAGAACTGCGATATAGCGGCGTTGTACTGTATGTTACTAGGATTTTGCATTGGACTTCAAGCTTTCTACATGGGTTATTGTAACGCCATAAAATGACCAAACCCTGCATATTTACTCTCAAAAACTATATACAAGACACCTTTGCATCAAAACATGCTATTTACTTCCGCATGATAAACTGAAAGTTACGCAATATCGTAGAGAAATTAGTTCTTTTGTGCTTTTATGCCACAGACAATTATTGTGTCCTGAAAATATCTATTTTTGACACACAACTGGTTTTGCAACACCTTTGTTCAAATTCAGCATACTGGTGTTGTAGTGTTTTGTTTAATCCTTAGATCATTTTTACAACATCGTGAGGTTATTCAGTTTTCAAAGTAGACAATCGAATGCTCAGAAAGTAGGTATTATATATAGTTGTGAGTGACTACATGACACACAACTAAAAACAAAACTTAATGTAAACTTTGACACATCAAGTTAAAAGATAAACCAAAACTAGAACTCTACAAGTCGGATGTGTCGCCTGGCGATGACTTATCTGTTGACAGGAAAGATGCCAGTTTGTCATTTTCTTTTAAGGATGGGGTATTAATGCACAATGATGTTGCCATCAAACAGAGAAAGGCTTATAAAGATCAAACAAGAGCCATGTTGACATGGCCATCCCCCGCCGAACGCTTGCTCTTTAGAAGATGTGTTGGAGAGTAGAATATTTCATTTTTAAAAGAAAATTTTTGGTAATGAAGACTGATGTTTAAAGTGATTATAGATATGAAACCCATGTGAAGACCTACTAATTCCTCTATTTGAGGTCCACAGGTAAGTGTGATAAAAATTAAGCCTGAAAAATAACAAAGGGCAATAACCAAAACATTATGAAAGGTAGAGTTATCATTCTTGTGCACTGCACTCCTCCTCCATAAGATCTATCCACCTATGAAGTATCAAGCTGATACCTCAAATACTTTTCGAGTTATGCTCTGGACAAAAATTAAGTCTGAAAAATAACAAAGGGCAATAACTCAACAAGAGGGCCATGATGGCCCTGAATCGCTCACCTGAGTACCATTGCTTCAACTGATGTCAAGGTTTTTAAACAGACAAGGATTCTGATATAACTTAATCTAAAACATTTTACCCCTGACAATACTACACACCAAATATCTAAGCAATGGGACATATGGTTTCAGAGAAGACTTGGGCGCAGGGTCATTTATCACTGTAGGGCCAAGACTTTGAAAATCTTTGTAATGAACCATTAGATGCTACTACATACCAAAAATCTTAGCTCTAGGCCTTATTGATTCATAGAAGAAGATTTTTTAAGATTTTCCTATTTAACTCTATGTAAAACAAGTGACCCCTGGTGTGGGGTCATTTATCACCATAGGGCTATGATTTGTACAATCTTGGTAGTGGCCCATAAGATGATGCTTCATACCAAATATCTAAGCTCTAGGCCTTATGGATTCATAGAAGAAGATTTTTTAAGATTTTTCTATATAACTCTATGTAAAACAAGTGACCCCTGGTGCGGGGTCATTTATCACCATAGGGCTATGATTTGTACAATCTTGGTAGTGGCCCATAAGATGATGCTACATACCAAAAATCAAAAGGCTAGGCCTTGTTGTTTCGGAGAAGAAGATTTTTTCAAGTTTTTCCTATATTAGCCTATGTGAAATCAAGTGACCCCTGGGGCGGGGCCAATTTTGACCCCAGGGTCATAATTTGTACAATCCTGGTAGACAGTCATAAGATCATGCTACATACCAAAAATCAAAAGGCTAGGCCTTGTGGTTTCAGAGAAGAAGATTTTTTAAATTTTCATTTTTAAAATCTATATTTAGCTCTTGTGACCTAATTATGCGATGGACCAGAACCATTTATACAACTTTAGTAGAGCTTCATCCAAGGAACATTCCTGCAAAATATTTTTCAAATTGGCCAAGCCGTTTAGGAGGAGATGTTGTTTGAAGCAATTGTTGACGCCGGACGCACGGACGACGGACGCCGGACAAAAGGCGATCAGAAAAGCTCACCTTGAGCACGTTGTGCTCATGTGAGCTAAAAATTGTAAAAGGTAGAGTTATCATTCTTGTGCACTGCACTCCTCCTCAATGAGATCTATCCACCTATGAAGTTCCAAGTTGATACTTTAAATTCTTTTAAACTTATGCTCTGGACAAAAATTAAGTCTGAAAAAATAACAAAGGGCAATAACTCAAAAATTGTAAAAGGTAGAGTTATCATTCTTATGCACTGCACTCCTCCTCAATGAAATCTATCCACCTATGAAGTTCCAAGTTGATACCTCGAATTCTTTTAAACTTATGCTCTGGACAAAAATTAAGTCTGAAAAATAACAAAGGGCAATAACTCAAAAATTATAAAAGGTAGAGTTATCATTCTTGTGCATTGCACTCCTCCTCAATAAGATCTATCCACCTATGAAGTTCCAAGTTGATACCTCAAATTCTTTTAAACTTATGCTCCGGACAAAAATTAAGTCTAAAAAATAACAAAGGGCAAAAACTCAAAAATTATGAAAGGTAGAGTTATCATTCTTGTGCACTGCACTCCTCCCCAATAGAATCTATCCACCTATGAAGTTTAAGTTGATACCTCGAATTCTTTTAAACTTATGCTCTGGACAAAAATTAAGTCTGAAAAATAACAAAGGGCAATAACTCAAAAATTATAAAAGGTAGAGTTATCATTCTTGTGCATTGCACTCCTCCTCAATAAGATCTATCCACCTATGAAGTATCAGGTTGATACCTCAAATTCTTTTAAACTTACGCTCCGGACAAAAAATAACAAAGGGCAATAACTCAAAAATTAGGAAAGGTAGAGTTATGTATCTTGTGCACTGCACTCCATGTTATTGCAAGAAACATTCATACCAAGTATCAAGTCATTCCAAGTTATGGTGACAAAGTTATGATTCGGACAAGCAGATGGGGACGTCGCTGCTGCCGCTGACAAAAGTAACCCCTATATGTTACAATAAAAATGTATCCAAAGGAAGTAAATCTGCCAAGGGAGAGTTATTTAAGTTTTTGCACTCCTCTCAGCACCATATGTCATTTAAAGAAGATATCAGTGTATCTGTCATAGCCCCAAGTCATATCCACAACCCCCTGTTTCCCAGCTGTGATATTCCAGTCCAACCTGTGATGGCTCACATTTGTACAAAGCATGATACCAGGATTCTCACACATATATCCTGTACTTAGAAGCAACCTTTGTTACCATATATGCACACTTTTTCCCCCCCAGATAATTCAGATTTATAGGGGGGGGGGGGGGGGGGCCCTTATACAATGTATGGGTTTTTTCCCCTGTCACCAAGAAGTGAAATATACCGGTATACAATCCCTGAAAATAGACTTACTGAAAGCAATAAATATGATAATATGCCACAAAGTCTATACGAAACCATAATAAACAATACCAATTTATTGATTTTGTTCTTATTTGTTATCCTACTTATATGTTTTATGATAAGGTGATCAAAAAAAGTGAGGAAACATGATGGAAGCCATATATAACACAAGTTTACTTTATGGGATGTTATGATGTATAGATAGTGAAAGTCAGGAAAAAGTTAAAAGGTTGCAATTGTAATGTCTGTTGGCTGGGTGACATTTTTCCTGGATCCCCAGTGACTGTCAGGGTTATCTAGGATGAGTAATGCTTTGTTATGAGGACTGCCGTATACAATGCTATACAAAGCTTTTTTTTTCCAAATATTAAAAGTTACTTTGAAAATTAAAGTGAGTCCTATATGTTGTTGTCAGGGATCCTAAAATTTTGGAATCTCAACCGGTCGACGGCAAAATCCCCCCCCCCTTTACAACAATTCCGTTCCGTACCCCCCCCCCCCCGAAGTTCCTATTGGCATATAATTTATCTTTTTAATCAACATACCCTGAATCATTTGCAGTGTGAAAATAGATCTTTTATTATATTTCAGCATCCTGTTGGCATAATAAGGTATTTTTCTGCAATATTTACCTCTACGAAATCGAAAGTTTGTTTACCGGAAGTGCATGTATATGACGGTCTGTATATGACTCTAACGAATCAATAAATTGTTGGAAGCAGTCGTTTTGGTGTTGTTTATTATGTGTAAGGAGATCAAACATTTTGATTAGCCTTTGATATTGTCATTAATTACCGCATTTAAAAGTCGACCGGTTACAGTTTGCAAACAAGCAATGGTCCATTATTACGGCATAGATAATTACACGGCACCGTCCAAATAACCGCTAAGTACAAACCGTCAATCCATTCATCTTAACTGCCCAATAATGACCTAGCCGGGTGTCCCTGCCTGACCCCCACTGACACCTGCCCCGAGGGCACACCGGAAATTCAAGAAGTAGGTCAATTGGTGTGTAAGAGAGACTATTATGAACCGTTTGGACCAATTTTTAAAGTTTTAGACGAGGATTATGGATTTTTTTTCGACCGATTTTTTTGGTACTTTTTGAAATCTGAACCGGTCGATTGAGATCAAAATCGGTCAAAACCGGTAAAAAATCGGTTTTTAGGATCCTTGGTTGTTGTGCCTAAACTGCAGGTGTATACAGTAAGCATCTACTGTCCCAGCATGCGTTCAGTATGCCGAACTATAAGCAACTGTACGATTACAGTCAACTCTCTCCCTCATCTCCAGCAAGGTATCAATGTAGTGCAGTGCAAATATAACAGCTACCTTCAAATTACCACAATTTTAGACCTCTCCTACATGGTGTGAAAACCTAATCAGCCACTGAAGAAATCTCCCGTATTTTTTTTATTCTAACAGTTTCAATTTTCAGTGATTTCTCAAGGACATGATTGCGTAATCAAGAAATATATTAGTATTTTATTTAAAGTTTCACAAGCACACAAATTTCTGTGTCCAATACACAAAAAATATTGATCTAGACCAGCTTTATCCCCAGATACAGAATCCTCCATATATTTCATATAGGTTAATGTTTGTTATTGAGGGTTTAACAAATTAAACCGCTCAAGCTCGGCACAGCCGAGCGAGCCATTTAACTTGTTAAACCCTCTATAACAAACATTAACCTACTTAATGAATGGAATTATGTTTTGACCTTACTACAGTGTTCAATCTAGACCGCGCCATCGCGCCATTGGCGCCAAATAATCGCAAATGGCGCTTAATTGTTGGCACAATTTGCCTCGTCGGGAACGCATATTTTTCTGTTAAGTTATCGTCGATGGGGTCCATTTTTCTCCTTTCCGCCCATTAGCGAGCACTTGCCAGACTGTCACCGCGATACAGTACACAGTACATCATAAATTATCAATAGTAAAAAATTGATAACCCGTCTTAATCGGTGCGGTACAGTCAGTCTCTTTCGGCTGCTCTCGCTTGTCATTTGAAGTTGAAGCGAATTTCTGATTTCTTTTCGCCAGTAAATAAGAAAACAAGGTCTATTGAAAATGTTGTTGACACTTCGGAAGAACCGACCCCTTCTTCTTCAAAAACATCACAGACTTTACCCTCTACGAGTGAATTAGAACAAGAGAAAACTAAAAGTAAATGCGGGTTTCAGCGTAAATGGCTCGATACAAAAACTGGCTTATTTTTGACGAAAAAACGAATGCAATGAAATGTTCCTTGTGCATTTCCACGGGAAAGAATAACCCCTTTGTACATGGTTGCACGAATTTTCGTACATCAACTTTAGAAAGGCACATGAGCTACGCTGATCACATCAATGCTCTCAGTGACAAAATAGCACAGCCTAGTTTGAAAAAAGCCGTGGAATCGGCACTAGATAAAAAACACCAAGCTGTATTGAGTGCAATGCAAGCTGTCTATTGGTTATGCAAAGAGCAGGTTGCAACTTTGAAATATAGTTCTTTATTGAATCTTCTGAAACTTGAAAAATGTCCAGATATTGAATCACTTCATTCTGGTGACAATGCTACTTATGAATCAGAAAGGGCTGCTGAGGAATTCCAAGATGCCATTTGTGAAGTCATTGAAAGTGATTTGAAGCAAAATTTAACATCTGCAAATGTTATTTCCCTCATGTGTGATGAAAGTGATGATGTGGCAGTTCACAAAAAAGCTTATAATATGTGTAAGATTTATACCTAAGGGTGGCGTCTTTGAGCCAGAAACACATTTCTTTGATAATGTTACAAGCTTAAAGAAAATAATATTGATTTTAGAATATTTTTTGCTGATGGGCCCCTTATTTTTAAAAAGACCCCTTATATCAGGGCCTGCGGGCCCATTGGGCCCCCTGTTGAGCAAAGCTAGATTGAACACTGTTACTATTATCCAAGTCCATCTCTACACGCATGCACACAAAGATTGGTCATATATACTAGGTTACCCATTAAACCAAGTGGTTTAACAAGTTAAACAGATCGAAAATTTGAAAAATACTGCAATTTCATTGGTCAAAATATAATTCCATACATTAACTATTCTTTATAGTCTTACCAGATTAATAAATTCTTTAATACTGTTTGAAATGTAAGGATCAAGCCTGACACAACATAGTTTTTAGACTTGTGGTAGCCACCAGTCTAATGTAGCTATAAATGAAAAGTAGGCATTGTTGATTTGCATAAATACCACAGCCATTTTCACTGTTTCATATCACTCCGCACTCAGTAGTGAATCAATGCAATATGATTGTGTTAGTAAGGTTGTGACCTCCTTAGGTATGCAATCTATGAATGGAACATTATGAAACAAATCAAAGCACTCAAGTCACTGAGAGACTGTCGCCAGGTTTAGCATGAAACACAGAGAGCGAGTTCAGATGACTAAAGTTGCAGGAAAACGTGTCACATGGCATATAACATTTGCCTTTATTGAGACCAACCCTACTTAAACACTGGAGTTAGCTAGTTCAATATGTAAATCCTGCCAACAGTCCCTTTTTGATTATTAATTGATTTATAACACAAATGACCCATACTTTCTATGACTGAACCCCTAACATAAACCAGCTGATTCCCCCTATAATAAACACCTATCATGATCTTAATATGAAAACTTGCAAAACATGATCCGCCTGCTAGTTTCTCTTGAACCCTTGTGTCTACATTCTGATTAAGTTGATCATTTTAGTGTCTCCGTTTACAGAGACAAATGGTAATTCCGACTTTATCAATGCTGCTCATTAGAATGCTACCTTAGAGATTAATTAACTTTGATGTGACTTACTGTCACTGCTTATGTTGGTAATCACTCACAAAGTAATCACTAATGTATATGTCTGTCATAGATGTGATAAGGAATTAGGGAACGTCAATTAATGAATTCTTCAAATGTTGGTCTGACACAATAATGAACAGGTAAGAACATCTCATGATGTACTCTACTATAGGTAGATTGTGTTTCAAGTGAGCCCTCCCCCTCCGTAGTTCCGTTTCAGTAGGTCGGGATTTTTTTATTTTTTTTTTTTTTTTTTTACATGAAACTATGGGTAAAAAAAAGGGAAATATTTTTTTTAAAGGCAGAAAGACAAAAAAAACTTTAGGGTTGGTTGTTAAAAAAGAAGGTCGGTCAGGAGACCAGAAATGGAACTTTTTTTTTTTTCTGGCCTGACAATACTCTTGTAAATATATATCATACAAGCATATTATCTAAAAAGAGATATGCAACCTTGATGGGAATTAAAAGTAATGGAGAATGTGGAATGGTTACAGGAATTGTCACAAAACCAGGTTTTCTTTTCGCAATGTTTCGTCCCAGTACATATTATTTGTATCAGTCAAATAATTTTGTGCTCAATGTCTATTAAATCTAATGCAATTCTGTATAAAGCAAACATACATAATATGTGCAATAAGGATTTTTATCTTACATTTATCCACATTAACTTTGAACAAGACATGAATATGATGCAACAATCTGCTTCTGAAAATGTCACTTAAGCATTCACTTTAACTAAATTCTACTTATTTTTTTTGTGGGGGTATACAGGAATCACCAGTTGTCTGTCTGTCTGTCTATCCCTATTCTTGTAAGCACAACTCCTAAACCTATTTGACCACCAAAAGGGGAGATAATCCATTTTCATTTTTTTTCTTGTAAGCGCAACTCCTCCTAAACCGTAAGATGGATGTCACACAAACTTTACATAACAATGGCACATCATACGTAAATATGCATAAAGTATGGGATTTCAAATTTGACAACTGAAAGGGGAGATAATCCATTTTCAATTTTTTTTAGCAGCACTGCAATCCGCCTCAATGATATGTATGCACCTATAAAGTTTCAAGTCAATACCTCTTATAATGTAGGAGTTATGCTCCAGACAAGAAATTTTTATCAAAGGGGCATAACTCTATCAAAAAAGGTCAAAATGCAAAACACAGGTAATATTCTCCAGGGTGACTTAGTGAAGGCACTTCTGTCAAAGTATTGACAAAATTTATTAAGAAATGTAAAAGTTATGCATAAAAAGAATATTTTCCTTTATATTACATCCGTTAAGGGGCAAAGGGCCATAACTGCATCAAAAATTGCCAAACCACAAAACCCTGACAATAAGCGCCAGGTCACTATGTAATAATGCTTCTGTAAAAGTTTGGGCCAAATCCGTTGAAAAATGTAGGAGGAGTTGCGCACAGAAGAATATTTCCCTATATATTGCATATGTGAAAAATAACAAAGGGCCATAACTGCATCAAAAATAGCCAAATTAACCACAAAACCCTGACAATATGCGCCAGGTCACTATGTAATAATGCTTATGTAAAAGTTTGGGCCAAATCCGTTGAAAAATGTAGGAGGAGTTGCGCACAGAAGAATATTTCCCTATATATTACATATGTGAAAAAAACAACAAAGGGCCATAAATGCATCAAAAATAGTTGAACCACAAAACCCTGACAATATGCGCCAGGCCACTATGTAACAATGCTTCTGTAATAGTTTGGGACAAATTCGTTGAAAAATGTAGGAGGAGTTGCGCACAGAAGAATATTTCCCTATATATTACATATGTGAAAAAAACAACAAAGGGCCATAAATGCATCAAAAATAGTTGAACCACAAAACCCTGACAATATGCGCCAGGCCACTATGTAACAATGCTTCTGTAATAGTTTGGGACAAATTCGTTGAAAAATGTAGGAGGAGTTGCGCACAGAAGAAATTGTTTACGCCCACCCGCCCGCCGACATACCCCAATCTAATAACCAGAGTTTTCCTTTGGAAAACCTGGTTAAAAAGGTAAAAAAAAAAGCCATCCCCTCTACCACAATTTGCAGAGTAAACACTTCTTTGATGACTATAACATACATGCCATATCTCCCGGCGGGAGATTAAATCTCCCGGGATTTCGACTTGTCTCCCGATCTCCCGCCGGGAGGTGAAAATCTCCCGGTCTGACTTAAATCAAACTGGTTTCCCTTTGAACTCAGTATAATCCATTTTATTACCGAGCTATGATACAGCATTAGGAAGATTACGTAAGAACATGTGTTAGTATCAATCCTGACCAGTGTGCTGTACAGCCACAAGCAATGTGTGATCGTCCTTATCCAATCAAATTGCATAATCATGAAACATCAAGGCAATACTAAAGCTAGAAAAGGTTTGGTACACTGTAATAAAGACGTAAATCTTATCATGGATAAAAAAGGTCCCGGAGAATAGCTAATCCTTACTTACCGGAAGTGTAAACAATAAATGATAATTAGATCAACTGTTTACCAATCATTTAAATCTTAACAAAACTCATCATATTGACACATCATAGAAAGTACACCTCAGCTAGCGATAAATTGCAAATGAATTGCAATTTTCACACCGAAAATGACTTGATAAACAAGGGATATCGTCTGCTGAGTAATTTACTATAATGAGATGTCATGATCGGAAGAGTTGGGTAACCACTTTATACCACCATACCGTACACGATAAATATTTTAAGCTAAATAATATTTTAGCTAAAAGCAATTCAGAAAAAAAGAATACACAGACGGAAGGTGAAAGTATTATTAAATATGATCTAACTTTTTATCTTTATTCATCCCCATTAATTAAAACCTTATGATCAGAAATCATTCAATAAATCAAAGATATTGTATCAATTTAAATGTGTTTGATGTAAATGGCATGTTCTCCAATTTGTTATAAGTTAGTGTTGCATTTAATGTAAAACAGTGCTTGTGGAAAGTTAAGTTTCTATTTGAATTAGATTTATTAATAAATTTCATATTTTTTTTACATATAAATTTCATATAGTATTTTCATTAAATGCAATAAACAGTATATAAACTGTTAATGAAATTAATGAAGGGGTAATCAAATGTGTATTTTTTTTATTTTTTTTATTAAGAACGTCTCTTCGATATATGTCGTAAAATCTCCCTGGCTGGACCCCAAATCTCCCTGTGAAAATTTCAAAATCTCCCTGGGAGACATACTGAAAATATGGCATGTATGCTATAACTGTCTTGCAGTCTAAAAGAAACATCAAAATGACTGCAAATATCTATATTTTTTTTTCTTGAAACCTTTCTCATTGTGTATCTTAAAAGAAGTGTTTTGTTAGAACAGCAATAAATCTATCAAACAAGTTGTAATTCAATCAGAGTACTTGTTTAAATTTTGTGAATAAGAAGCATGTATCTCAGTTATCATGAAAACAAACAGCTGAGTGTTACTTTTACTATGGCATCTATATATAAATTTGACCAGATTTGACTTTGAACATTGGTCAGCCAACAGTAAAGAGCCAGGCCAGCCTTCACGCCTGGCTCTTTACTGATGGCAAAGATTAGCACTTAAGGTTCCAGCAGGGTAAGGGTTAACTGCAGAAAAAAGAAATTTAATTTTGTGGACATCAGCAAGATTTCTGATTTTCAACTTTAAATTGTTTTACAATGCACATTCTGATAGGATATAGTTTTTTATTTATATTCATGACGTAAAGGTAGACTTCAGACGATCTTTCATGGGATACTGTCAGATCTTCATTGAAGATCTTTGGGAAATAAAATGAAGAGCTGATTTTATTGAGATTGCAATGTGTAGTAAAGTCTTTATTTATGGTGGATAACATATCTGGCAGAAACCAATTTTCCATATGGTCCACAGTGTTGTTGCTTTTTGTATGTCATCCAGTTATTTACAAGTTGATCAAGACGCACACACTCAACCCTCCAAGTGTTCCGAGTCCTCCCACAAACCCTCCCATGAAATGTAAGTGCAGGACTCAATCCCACAGCCATGAGGAAGCAAGTGACAGTAAGTCAGTGACTAACCCCTCCACAACAGAAACCATCTCCTTCATCTGCAGTATACCATAAAAAAAATCTGATTACACTTTTTTTTTACTTCATCTTACACTGCAAAATAATTCATTTTTCATTGAATTACAATTTCACTGAATCTATCAATTTCAAGGGAGCTAATTCAATTTCATTTTCCAAAAATGTGATGCCTACCAAATGATGATCTCTGTGGGTTTAATACTTGTGGACAAACCATCCATGACTCCAATGAAAATTAGTCCCACAAGAAAAATTTATCATTATATAACATTTTTACCACAAATGATTTTCCCACAGCTTTCCTTTGGGAAAGGTTGAAGACAAAAACAATTGCATTACTGTACTCTTTATGCCAAGGGGAGCAGATTACCAATCATTCATAATGTATGGACGGCACCAGTTTTCATCCAGTGCCTTGTGGCAACTTCAATATTTTTTGCATGTTCTGGAACATGAAAGAAATTAATCATTTTAATTCTTTGCAAAAACATCGTGATATGATCCATTTTTACTGTCATCAAATTTCTAAAAATCTGAACAATTTTCATGTGGACTAACATTAATTTTGTGGATAAAAACATCCACAAAATCCTTGAAATTATTCTCCCATGAAAATTAATGACCATTCAGAAATCTGTAACATCACTGTCCCCAGTGGACTAGTGGTTAGAGCAGCATGTGTTCCATCCCTTACCTGGCACTCAGCATGTAAGGATACAGTCAAGACTGTCTTAGTGAGTCTGTTTTTAGCAACGGTCTTTCTTAACCCTTTCCCTCATATAGACTCATTTTGACGCACTCAATATGTACCACATAAAGCCTGATCTGCAGAAAACCACAGTTAAACCTTACCAAATTTAATTACAAAATCCTCATTTCCAGACCACTGAGGAGCAGCGAACAGCATAAAACCTGATCAGCCTGCGAGTTACTCGCAGGCTGATCTGGTTTTATATTGTTCACATAGGTCTTTTCATGGTTTCGTCTATGAGGGAAAGGGTTAACTGACCTCAGTATCCCCCCCTCCCCATTTCATTTTCATTTCATTTTCTTTTTATAATGAGACTGTTAATAGCGACTCCCTGTCTAATGTGACCAATGACCGTGAATGCTTAAAATTGGTCCCAAACAGGCCTTTGTTTTATAGCAAGACTGTTATTCACACCTCTCGGGTCATTATTGATCTTTTTGGAAGTCACTGTTTTTCTCTCTGGACGCGCAACAGGTGCATGCACGAGAATCAAAATGATGCACAAAGCAAGTTCTGTGCAAGTGCATACCTTGTCAACAAGCTAGGTCTTTTCTTTTGGTTTGGTCAGGTTTTGTAATTTGATTGGATTTATCCTCAAGTTTTACCCCACAAAAAAAAAACAAAACATAACAGTAACCTCATCCATAAACCAACAAAATTATGCTTAATATACATTTAAGGAACTCAAATATAAAAAAAATAAAGAAAAATGTTTTACTGAATTTATATTCATAGACTTATCTATTTGTTTCTATGGAAACATTTCCAAAGGTGATATCAGGTCTTGACTGCTATCAACCCCTGCATCCTGCTGTCTTCCTGTCTGATTCTGATGTTTTTCCCTAATAAAGATGTCTCTAAACATAATCAAATGAGGGCGAGGAAGGGTGTGATAGAGTACCTCTCCTACTGGATTATTTGTGAATACTTCATGAAGGCCAACACATTATCCCACGATCATTACCAAATTAAGGCCCTTCCTTTTAACATAAAGCATGAGAAAATTAAATCTCTGACATCCTATCCATTATAATTTCTTGGCCCTGGCCTGGCCACTCATACATTTCACACAAGACAGCCTTCCAGCTGGTTTGAGGAAGGTCAGGGTTTATATCTGGGGTCTTCTTCAACTTTAATGGCTGGACAGAATTGCTATCTGACTGAAACACTGTCATGGAAATAGTGAACTCCAATACAATTTCAGAATGCATGAACTCTTGCACTTCCTGTGCCGTCCATCTCAATTCTGTAAGCTGCAGTGCTCATTAATATAGATCAGGATTGGTGACACACCTACTACCAAGATGTTTGGAGTCCTGGTGGCATAGACATTGCTTAATACAGGTGACTGCTAATACAGGTTTAACTGTATTTACATGTATATGTAAAGAACCGTTTTTAATTTCTTCACTTTTTTTTACCCACTGTGTATATGGCAGATGCTCTACGCCATCAACCTGCAATTAGCATTCAGTTTTAATATTACCAAACTAGCATTTTGGTATACGTTTAACTACTACTACTACTACATGTTTACACGTCCCACCGACAGTATTTCAGTCATTTGGAGACGATGTCTACTTGAGACAGGTATAGTGCTGCCACACTGTAGTATCACGCCATAGACATGTGGCATGATACCACACCCAGTCACATTATCCTGATACCGGGCCAACCAGTCCTGCAACTACCCTTAAATGCTGAGCGCCAAGCAAGGGAGATATAACAGTTCCATTTTTTACGACATTGGTATGTCGTGGCCGGGGATCAAACCCACGACTTCCCGCTCCAGAGGGGTATACGTTTAACCTTCATTTAGCGATCATCCAAATCACACAGTCACTTTCAATTGTTCCCTTGAAAGACTGCTTAAGACAGGTTTAACTGCATGTACAAATTTTAAATGGAAGGTCCTTCATTTGAATTTTTTTATTTCAGCTTATGTGTAATCATGGAGCTCTGATGATGGATGATCTGCACTCTACTAGAGATAACGCTATATAAGCAATATGCATCACTACACCATCTAATAAATGCCACTTTTAAGGCCTCCATTGGGGCTAACCACTGACCATCAGACTGTTTTATTGCCGGCTTGTCACAGATCTCCAGTGCTTTACATCAGCACCACAAAGTCCCACACCACCATTGTTTGCAGTTGAAGACAGTAACAATGCACATTATCCAATTACTCTTCGATGCACCAGACAAACAACCTCTCTATTAGGGCCATCCATCTCTTGGAAATTGGCACTCCTGACAGTTCTGGCCAAATCTGCGCACCAGAAATTATATAATTATATATATAACATGTGATGTGGGGATCTTCCACAATGAGTATGATGCACCAATAAACTGACTTAGATCTGTGCCCAGGCACTGTCAATGAGATGTAGCTATTGTGTACATGCAGTATGATACGAAAATCTAAAATCAAGAAAAGAACAGCACACAGGAACACGGCACATCTTTTAATAATTTTTAATGGAGAAAATGCTTTTGAATTATTTAAAAAACAACAACAAAAAACAGAGAAATATTCATGAAAAATACCATATGACTCTATTTAAGTGGAGCACATTAAAATGGATTTATGATTTTTATGAATTCAGAAGATTACAACTTATTATTTTCAAACCATGTATCTATCTAAAAATACTAAAACCTTTAAAAACCTTATATAGACTTGTTTTCATGCAATGGCAAGCAGAGTAGACCCAGATCAGACAGCTAATTCCAGGAGCTGTCTAATCAGGGTCTCCTCTGTTTGCTTAAATACATTATAGTAGCTCGGATTCTACTTAGTCTGCATGGCAAAGAAAAATCCATTCTTTTTATGTCATTTAATGATCTGCAAATTAGTCATAAATTTGAACCTGAGTATTCATGAGGTAAAAGGTTAAATTTTTTCTATTAAAGTGACATATTTTTTTTTTTAATATTTTTTTTTACTCAAGGCTGCATTTTCAAAGTGTCAAAGATCAAAATTTATATTTATTCAAAGACAGGCTAAGTAAATATACAACCACTGATTTTTCTTTCTGATATATCCCACCAATAACAGCTGAATGCGTAACAAATCTATAGATAGAAAATTTGAAGAAGGAAAAAAAAGATAAAAATATGCGCCATATAAATAAAGCGAAGGTATCTAATCCTCCCTCTTCAATTAGCTGGGCAAAAACAGAATTGTAAAATCAGGAAACTCTATTTGCATTACTTCAACAAATACAGGTTTCAAATGCATCCTAGTAAATGAAAGAAAATTAATGCCTTCAAATAGAATCAAATATATGAAACAAATTTTGAATCATTTTTTCACACTTTACATCCACATATCTGTAAGTGTATGAAGGTCTATCAAGAAACCACTATCACTTGGAATTTGGAAAAGTTGGGAGGATCCAAATTTATTTTTTTCTTCAAACCAATATTTTGATATGTGATATTTCACCATTTTTTTTTTTTTGGACACAAAATGGATATCCTGAAAGCATTCACATCAGAAAAAGTATCTGTTTCATTTTTTTTTGCTTTTCACTTTCACTTCATGACTGTAATAATTTTTGACATTTAAAATTTGTGGTTTGGTTTTATATTCATGCACTACCATTGGCGGAGTCAACCTTCTACTGGTAAGTCTGGAGAAAGCCATTAGTAAACAAGAAGGGTTCCTTGAAACATTTGTCACCTAGTGACAGACAGACAGACAGACAGGAAAAGTGATCTCTGTATATGTCACCTTTGGTTACAACAGTTGACACAAAAACAAAATGTAAAATCTTTAGTAGTTTACTGTTTCTTTACAAAAGAATATAAGGAAAAGCAGATTAAAGAAAGTATTATTATTACTAAAATGATAATATTACTTTACTTCCTGTGCCCATCTATTCTCAATTTGTATGTGCCAATTGCTGTTGTCCAGACATGGATTTCTGAGAATTGGGACTGAAGAGCAAACATAGAAAATCGATAACATGAATAAGTTTGCCAGCAAGAGTCTCCTTTATATTTTTACGTAGAACAGGATTGTCTGCCAAATAACCACTGAAGAAAGAGGACTCACACCATTCATGGTATACAATATTAAAAAGTATTTTTATGAAAAAATGGTCTCAAATAATAAAGTGACTAGGGTGATCTAGAACTATCTCTTTAGGTGATCAATACCCCCATATCCCACCTTGTCCTCCTGTACCGTGATGTGATGTGACACCAAGTCCTATTAACCCTTTCCCTCATATAGACTCATTTTGACGCACTCAATAGGTACCACATAAAGCCTGATCTGCAGAAAACCACAGTTAAACCTTACCAAATTTAATTACAAAATCCTCATTTCCAGACCACTGAGGAGCAGCGAACAGCATAAAACCGATCAGCCTGCGAGTTACTCGCGGTTTTTTGGTCTTTTCATGGTGTCCTCTATGAGGGAAAGGGTTAATCAAAGAATGCCAAATAGTATAAATCTAACAAAAGCATGCAACAAATTGTCAAATTCTCACAAAGTCATGTTTTTAAATATCTTTTTCTTTTGAAGATATGTGAAAGTTAATTGTATCTTACAAAAGAACATTATGATACCATCAAAATGATATCTTATGTATTAAATGTATTAAAATAAAAAAATAAAAAAAAGCTATGTAACATGTTTTTTTTATAATGATTTAAAAGATTTTTTAAAATAAATCAAACTTAAAATAATCCTTGCAGTAGAGAATGATTATTTTATGATATGGTTACATTTTCCTCTGTGATTTTTCCATACTTTTTTTTTGAAAGTTTGCACTATTCAATGATCCACTGTGTGCCTAAACAATATATTCCTCTGGCTTTTAAAGGGGTTTCCTATCTCTGCTATCTCTGTTCAATTATGTCTTTGTATGACAATAGCTTCCACTTCTATAAAGCAGGGATAAAAAAAACTTTAAACATTAAACTGTGATTATATAAAGATGAAATAAAACAGAACAGAATGAAAGAATAGATAGCACTATTTTGCTGGAGGAGTGATACCAGATTTGAGTTATCAGGCTAAGTTCATAACCCAATCATTATTGCAAACTTGTGATCATACACCAATAAAACTGAAAACAGAAGCTAGAAATTAATCACTGAAGGAGTAGACTCATAGATTTGAAAGCTTTGTTTGATTTTAGATTGGCGCAGCCATCCTGTTACCTCACAAAGACATGATTTCTGTCAGCCATTGTAAGCCTGAATCTACACTTAACATTGTGGTTAAACAACTGAGACTAAAGCCAAGACAGCTGTGACTGTCAAACGGTTACACATTAAATCAGCACATACATACAAAACTACCGCAAAATAAAAACATTTTATCTCAGCTGAACATTTAAGACCCATCACTAAACACTTCAAGGATTTGAAGAAATGCTAGCTTCACCATTCCTGTGAGAAACAAATATAGCTTTTCCAGGAATTTTTCAAGAACATCTAAAGTTCACAGAGACAATATTTTGCTGTTTTCCTAATTTAAAGAAAGTACAACTCTCAGTTCAAACATAAAATAAATGTTAAGCATTTTCCTATGAGCATATTTTAACATCTCTTAAATGCAACAGAAATTTTCATCTTCTAAGTTCTCAGAATATATCCAAGAATACTTTGATTAAAATTGATGTTGCTGTTATTTATTTCTCCTAGACTTAAGCTAATATCAATTTCCAAAATAATCTTGACTATATTATATAGATGTAATCTATCCCCCTCTGTGGAATGAAGGTTAATTCCAATACAAAAGGAATGGACAGAATGCAGGGGCGGAATCTTGGGCAGGATGACATTTCAACACTGTCTGAACATTTTGAAAGTCAGTGGGAGTAATACTGAACCTCCTCAGTAGAAAGAAGTTTTAGTTGGATGTGATAACGTGTGAATCCATTACTGTGTGTCCCATTATTACACAAATGCTGATACAGTGCAGATCCATTACTATGTGTTCCATTTTAACACGTATGCTGATACAGTGCAGATCCATTACTATGTGTTCCATTTTAACACATATGCTGATACAGTGCAGATCCATTACTATGTGTTCCATTTTAACACATATGCTGATACAGTGCAGATCCATTACTATGTGTTCCATTTTAACACGTATGCCGATACAGTGCAGATCCATTACTATGTGTTCCATTTTAACACGCATGCTGATACAGTGCAAGTACAGATTTTGTGGTTTCTGACAAGATCTTTTAAAGACTCTCCTATATAAGTCTATGTAAAATCAAGTGACCCCTGGGGTGGTGCCAATTTTGACCCCAGGGCCATGATTTTTGAAAACTTGGTACATATCTATAAGGCCATGTAACACACCAAATATTTAAACTCCAAACTCCAACAAAGTTATGTGCAGAATCTCCATACTGACATCTATTCATATACCAAGTTTCACAATATTATCTTAATTGTTTTTTAAGTTATCATGGGATTCAGATTTCTGAACATCTGGAGAGACGGACAGACAGACAGAGGGAAAACCTATAGTCCCCTCAGGTGTAAACACCGGTAGGAGACTAAAAAAAAAGTATCACACAGATATCTTGATAAATCATGCTTCCAGTTATAGCACTGCCAGTTAACCTGAGAAACTAACTGCTCATGACTTACAAGACAAATGCTTGTTCCACAGGGAAGCTACAGATCATAATGTCAGATATAACGAGCATGAAATAGGCCCACACACTTGTACTGATTGTATCTTATGTACTCATGACACGCAGTTTACATCATCAGATCATAACCATGGTGGTATTCCAATTAAAAAAGTTTGTAACAACTCATAAATAGAAAACAAATTATTCAACAGGTATTATTTTGATTGCAATGGAGCAGTTGGCATTTAAACAGAAACTATAATACTAATGGAATTGCGTAGTTGTATTGCATGTGTGATGCAATAACAATATACACCTTGTCTCTGAGTATAACTAAATTATGTTTTGCATCTCATAAACAATCATAAACATAGGCAACCATAATTCACAAAGTAATTTTGTTAGAGCAAGTGAACTGAGTACTTTCATCATATCGGTATCCATGATTTATGACAGATACCATGTATTATATAAATGGTCCAGGATGTAGCTGCAAGAATACTATGTAGTTCAAGTGACTATACCAGTATTTTTTTTATCCCCATCAGAGAAAACAATATGTATGTTCATGTACAAACTTCAATATGCATATACATGCATTATTTTAATATACCAAGTAAAAAATTAATCTCAACTCTTTAATACTAATGTCATTGATGTAATATAATTTAATTTAAATAATTTAATAGCAAATCTTATAGTAAAGATTATAAATCTCTGAATGAATTTTTTAGTTCGGCTTAGATCAACATTTTAGTATGATGTTGATAAAGTTCTAATTTTTCAATATTAAATCATTCTTGTAATTAGAGCTGAAACAATACACTGTGTATGTGCACAAATTCATGTAGGCAAACATCCTGACCAAATCTTATAAAGATTGGGGTAAAACTGTGGCCTCTAGAGTGCTGACAAGGCTTTTTCTAAAAAGTTTCTAAGATTTGTCCTGGTGACCTAGTTGTTATTACCCCACATGACCCAATTCGGACTCATCTAAGATATAATGTAGACAAAAATCCCAAACAAATTTTATGAAGATTAGGCTGAATCTGTGGCCTCTAGAGTGTTCACAAGCAATTGTTGACGATGCACAACAGACAACATACCAAAGTTGGCCACAAAAGCTCATCCTGAGCACAAGTGCTCAAGTGAACTAAAAAGTCAGAACAAAAGACAAATGGGTATGGCCACAAATACTTTAAACAATATTATGGCTCTGCCCTGTACAATAGTATGAATCTTAATGCATAAAAGTAGATTGAAGATCTTCTGAAGTCATTTCTGATATTGATTTTTAAATGTTTTCTCCTTATTTAATAAATATTCAAATTTATGACCCTTTTCCCAACTCAGTATATTATTACACTACCCTACAAGTAGCATTGCCAACCCTTTCATATGTATTATTTTCAGTACTTGTTCATAAAGATACAATAATTTATATGTGAAATCCAGTATCTAGACACAGAAAACAACTTCAGCATACCTAATTCTTGTCTAATAGAGTTTTCACGAATTCAAGGAAAATAAACAACTTTCAGGCTGATATTTGAGGATTCTGAAAACATATATGATCAGAAACAGTGGCAAATATTTACAACTTCTTTATATGCAAAAGAAAATTGAAAATTGCTTTTGAAACCTTAAAGAATTTGTTGCAGAAATTCTAAATCTTAAATCTATGCGAGAAATTGACAAAGATACAAATTTAGATTTTATCTAATTTTCGTTTAATTGTTTATATACTCAAATAATAGGTCAAATGCAAATTACTGCAGTTTTGTAATTGCAAAATTAGGCAGTCATTATCAAGGGAAATTATACAAGGTTTTGCTGTAATTTTTTGCAGCAAGTTTTACGGGAAATAACATATTTCAAAATGAAACTGGAGCCTAGGCATTCTAGCTAGATTGTTGTGATTACTTGATCATCCAACATTTGATTGAATGATCAATTGCTTATATCTTCTCTCAGAATTAAAGCACAGACAATTGCTAATCCAAAATCTGAATATGATGCATCAATCATGTTCAGGAGTAAATGTGGATGAAGGAAATATTTCATGCAAATGTTGCTCTTAAACCATGTTCTTGAAACATAATGAAGAATAAGTTAATCATAATTTCATATTTTTCAATATCTGTGCTCAAAATGAAGAAATTCCTAAAATTGGAATATTCTGATTCATTGATTCTTAGTTCTTATTTGTAGTTTTCACAACAGTTAAGTTAGGATTGATTAAATACAAAAAAAAAAAGATTATTGAATTTAAAAAGATAAAATTGTTAAAGGATTAATTAGAATCTCATATATTTGCACTGGGACTAAAAATTTCTTTATTTGAATACATATATCTTCCTTTTTTATCAATTAAACAGTAAGAAGGAACAAATGTTAACTTAGAATTAGAGATCACATAAAGGTCAAGGCTACAGTTCGATTCAGTATAAATAATCTTCCTGAATCATGGTGGTTATTCAAGGAACCCAGATCCAATTCACTAAAACTACTCTAATATCTGTAATTAAAGAGGGGTTAAAAAAGGGGTTTGGGCAGACATGGGAAATCACAGAGATGGGGAAAGTAACAGAGATGAGGAATAACAGGAATGGGGACAGTCACAGATTTGAGGAATCATAGAGATGGTAACAGTAACAGAGATGGGGACAGTCACAGAGACGGGAATCAAAGAGATGGGGATAGTCAAAGAGATGGTGAAATACAGAGATGGGAAGTCAAAGAAATGGGGACAGTCACAGAGATGGGAACAGTCATAAAGATGGGGAATCACAGAGATGGAGGATCACAGATATGGGGACAGTCACAGAGATGGGGAATCACAGAGATGGGGAAAGTAACAGAGATAAGGAATAATAGAAATGGGGACAGTCACAGAATTGAGGAAACATAGAGATGGGGACAGTAACGGAGATGGGGACAGTCACAGAGAGATAGGAATCAATGAGATGGGGACAGTCACAGAGATGGTTACAGTTACAGAGATGGGGACAGTCACAAGAATGGACACAGATAGGGGGAAGTCACAATGATGGAATCACAGATATGGGGACAGTCCAGAGATTGGAATCGAGAGAAGGAAACAGAAAAGGAATCAAGAGATGGGGACAGTCACAGAGATTGTGAGAGTCACAGAGATGGGGAATTACAAAGATCGGGAATCACAGAGATAAGGATAGTCACAGAGATGGGAATCATAGAGATAGGGACAGTCACAGAGATGAGGAATCACAGAGATGGGAATCACAGAGATTGGGAATCAAGAGATTGGGGGCAGTCACTTAGATGGGGACAGTCACAGAGATGGGGAATCATAGAGGTGGGGAATCACAGAGATGGGGAATCACAGAGATGGGGTCAGTCACAGAGATGGGGGCAATCACAGAGATTGGGTCAGTCATACAGATGGGGAATAATAGAGATGGGGACAGTCACAGAGGTTGGGAATCACGTAGACGGTATATGTATTTCTGGCCAATAAATAACTGAAAAGAAAAAACAATTTAACCTACTTCTGAATTTCCAATTTATAAATTACTAAGTGTTCAACATCCTAATGAAAAACATCAGTTAATTCAAAATTGATTGAATTCAACTCAATCTTTTTCCCAAGAGTGAGCTGACAGGACGCGATGTCATAGAAACACGCACCTTCCTATCTTATCTCTTCCCATCTCTACAGTTGCACTTCTGTACAAGTATTAAATTGATAAAAAAACATAGTTCATTTGATAAAATTGATTTAAACATAGTTCACTTAACATCAAACAACCCTGGACACAACCAGTCCTTGGGCCCATTCTTCTAAACTCTATATGAAAAAACACTTTTTTTTTAAATTATGTAAAATATTATTTTTAAAGAAATATTTAAGATTAAAATAATTCTTGATCAAATAATTTAAAAACAAGAAGTGTTCCTTGGAACACATGTCATCTGCTGAAAGAAGTGTTAAAGAAAAAGTGTGACAGACAAAAGATGGAAAAGTGATCCCTATGTGTCAGATGATGGAGATGTGATCCCTATGTGTCATATGGTGGAGAAGTGATCCCTATGTGTCAGATGATGGAGATGTGATCCCTATGTGACATATGGTGGAGAAGTGATCTCTATGTGTCAGATGATGGAGAAGTGATCCCTATGTGTCAGGTGATTAAGGAGTGATCCCAATGTGTCAGGTGATGGAAAAGTGATCCTTATGTGTCAGATCATGGAGGAATGGTCCCTATGTGTCAGATGATGGAGAAGTGATCCCTATGTGACAGGTGAAGGAGAAGTGATCCCTATGTGACATATGGTGGAGAAGTGATCCCTATGTGTCAGGTGATGGAAAAGTGATTCCTATGTGTCAGATCATGGAGGAATTGTCCCTATGTGTCAGATGATGGAGAAGTGATCCCTATGTGTCAGATGATGGAGAAGTGATCCCTATGTGTCAGGTGATGGAAAAGTGATCCCTATGTGTCAGATCATGGAGGAATTGTCCCTATGTGTCAGATGATGGAGAAGTGATCCCTATTTGTCAGGTCATGGAGGAGTGATCCCTATGTGTAAGATGATGGAGGAATGGTCCCTATGTGTCAGATGATGGAGAAGTGATCCCTATGTGTCAGATCATGGAGGAATGGTCCCTATGTGTCATCTGGAAAGTGGATCCAGATCATGGAGGAATGGTCCCTATATGTCAGATCATGGAGAAGTGGTCCCTATGTGTCACCTCTGCATACAGTAGGTGGCACAAATGGACAATTATATGGCATTGCTGATTGATATGAACAATAATCCACATGTCTACAATTAATGATAAAACAGATATTTAAAAAATCATATCTAATAATAGCATATACATTTAAATATGAACATTATCAGTAATGTACATAACCAGTTTCAAAATAATCACTTTTGTTACTTGAAATTCAATTTAAAACTTTTTTCTTCAAATAATAATCTCATATTTATTTTCACTCTTCATTATAATGCCAATTTTGAACCTCACTAATAAATGTATAAAACCTTTTAAAAAATTATTTTTTAAAATTTATTTTATAAAATTGATTATAATCAATACAAATACCATTGTATTAATAAAACTTAATTTGGTGAAATACATGATAATTATAATCAATATAACAAACCCACATACTGCTGACCTATATAAAACTATATACAGAAATTTCCTAAGAAAAAAACCTCTTCTATTATATTAGACATTTTATGAGGAAAATGACTGGAAGTCATTCATCAATTCATATAAAAAAATTATAACATCAGCTTAATAAATCTTAACAAACAAACAATAGGTATATTTTGTTATTATTATTATTCTAGAGAGCCTCTAGTCTTACCTTTTTTTCTTGCCAGTCTTGATTATAAGAGTACCCCCAGATATGTCTTTTTTCTTTTCTTGACCTTTTAAATGCTTCCATTTCTGATACAGTCTCTGCCACAATAAACTCATCTTCATTTATACCACTTTTTTCCACACAAAAATATATTCCGAATTGTTATTCACTTTCACTGAACAAAAAAATTCTGTAACTAGTTTTTACTATTTTTATCATTACGTTTTAACTGTAAATAACTATCAGTGATAGTCTATGAGCATATAATTCAGAGTTTATTAATACTTAAGTAACTTTTTGCCAGAAGAATTAGAGCTGACATCCAATACTAGTCGATCCTGGTTACGCAGATGCTTGTTCTCCTATATACATGCTGAACACAGAGTAGTATTTAAGTCTCCTGAGTAACACTGATCCCTGCAACAGTATCCAATACCAGTCTACAGACCGGACTGTGATCCATCAAATAACCAATATCCACTCTTAACTTTCTCAATTGTTTTTTACTGTCTCAAATGGTAATCCATCAATGTTTTACTATTTCAATTGATTTTCTCTTCAATAAATCATGTTCAATAGTGCTTATCTGACAGATGTCACTAATATACTGTTGATATTTCTAGAATTTCTCTGCTTGATCTATGATGCAAGTTAAATCAATCTATATTCAGACCCGAATCTCCTTCTTGTACAGATATCAATGTTTGACGGCAGGCACACGCCTTCGATTCAGACAAATTCAATTTTTCTTGTCTAGTCAACATCTCTTCTTTTTCCTATCAATATGCAAGGCCCACTCTGCGACATTGTCACATGTTTTCTAGGATGGACCAGTACTTTGTGCTTCTGCATACTTTGAGAAGGTCATGGAAGAATCTTTACCTTTATCGGGGTTTGAACCCACAACCTTTGGATCAAAAGTCAAGTATGCTACCACTGGACAAAGGCACAATTACAGTAGCATATATTGCAGATCTTTATCATAATGCCGACTTTGATTCTGGACCAGTCTGTCATGTTATGATAACATTTCAAAAATCCCTAGGTATAAACAATTAAAAATTAAAATGGCTGAAAACTGACTACATACAACTCTCCCTCCCTAAAAATCATTTAAACAATTTAAATCTTTCTTATTCTTTTAATATGTAGGTAACAAAGAGAATCAATTAAGCTCATTATTTATTACCAAAAAATACTGAAATCACACACTGAATTATTCAAGTTTCTCTAACTCAGGTCTAAACTGTTAAATTATGCATCCTACAACACACATATAAAACTTTTTATTCAGGCCAAAAAAAAAAAGTCTCCCGACCCTCTTTTTTAACAACTGACTGAAGTATTTTACCTTTTCACCTTAAAAAAAATATTTCCCTTTTTTTACATTTCGTTTCATGTAAAAAAATAAATTTAAAAAATAAAATCTACTGGCCCTCTTTTTCATTAGCTGCAGACCTGAAACAGATTTTTTTTTTTTTTTTGCCTCACCAATTCAAACATTTTAGTTAATTTAGACATGTTTTGCCTCCTTGGCAAACAAAGCACACCCAGATCAGGCAGCACCTGGATTGAGCCTCCACAGTTGGCTTCTTCAATATTGTAGATCAGATTCAACAGACTTCATGGCCAAGAAAATGAATAGTTTCATACACCATTAAAAGTTCAATAAAGTAATATTCTTCATGTCATATGTTTGTGTATGAACATTCTTAAGGTTAAAGGTTTTAATGAAAGGGGACATATCCAGAATGGAACCAATTACTATTTTCTGTGCCAGCATCTGTTAATTTAAATGTTATTTTATTTCTATTTTGTTGCATATCATGTACATGTATATTGAAATTTGTGTTCCATCTATGTGGACCAATAAGGAAGATTGCCTTGTGCTATATATATTATGTACTTGCTAAATTACTATTCAAATTTAAGATTTGATATCAACAATATCAACAGTTGAACCTGCATCAGCGGTCACCTCTACTTAGCGGTCAACCTGTATTTAGCGGCCAATTTTAATATTACCAAACTAGCATTTTGGTATATATATATAAACTTCATTTAGTGGCCACCTCTATTATGTGGCCACTTTCCATTGTCCTCTTGACTGACCACTTAAGACAGGTTTGACTGTATTTTCAACCTTGTTTTAGAAAAATAAATGTTAAGTATGTTAATAACCTTGACAATTCCAATTTTCTTTAATGCCTATTCACACAAATCATTAAATAAAGTCAAAACATAAACTTACTCATAAGTTCTTTGAAATGAAGCTTTATTGAATATTTATGCATCTTTTTCCAAAAGGAGCAAAATAATATTATTATATAAACCATTTCACAAATTCTTTTGAAACATTTCCCAATTAACAGTAACCAGTCACACAGTAAGATTAAATAAAATGCACAAAACAACCCATGTGATCTGTCTCAAGAGAACTGATGAGAAATTTATTGATCAGTTTTCCTTTGTATCCTTTAAAGTTAAAGTACAGGTTTATTTTTGCCTATATTTCTAGTTGATTAAAACAAGATGTCTAGAAAAGTAGGACAAGCACGCTTGGCCTGGTAACAGAAGTGCTATATATTTGTCCATGGAATGCTAACAACATTTCTTTACAACAAACTTGTACCTGATCAACCAGAAATAGTTACTTACAGACGATTCAGACTTCATGCTATGTGATTCCTGCCAATAAATCAAAAATGTATGTGCATGCTATCTGTTCATCTACTATTTGAAATACACTAATTTTGTCTCAGAGTATGACTTTTACATTGAACTAGAGTGACTCTGACCTTTACTTTGCTCAGCAGATGATGCTACTGTTGTAAAAATGAGCTAAGTTTTCTTAATAGTTAGAATCTACAATGCATTGGACTCTGACTACAGTTTAATACTGAAATGACATATAGAACATAATTAAAACCACCAATAATTGAACATTATGTTAAGAAAAGAAATAAATACATGTTGGTATAAAAACACAGAACAGAGATAAATATTAGTGGACACAAATCTAGATATGTATTGACTGGTTTTTACTATGCTAGGGGCCATAACTCTGGTATGGCTCAATAAATCCTTAAAAAAAAAAAACAAAATGCACAAAAATATGTAAGTAAATTTTTTAAAAATAAAATATGGAATGATGCAAACTTTAAAAATAAATATCTCATTTTCTTTAGTAAAGCTATGGGCCATAACTCTGCCATTACAAAATGAATTGGAAAAAAAAGTTCAAAACTTCCCATGCAGTTGAAGATCTGAACATTCCTGTGTAACCTTATAACCTGGGATCATATTCTTTTAGAGATTTGCACAGCACAAGATACCAAATCACAGCTCTCACAAAGTTAGGGGCCATAACTATGCTGAAACTTTTAAGTGACTCATGTAAGCATAAAAACATTCTGACCTAGAACCCCCCCCCCCCCCCCCCGCCAACAACCAGACATTTACTGCTAAGATCCTAAATATGGACTACATAGTACACCAGGGTTATAATAATGCCATTAGCTAATATCAGCACACATAAAAATACAGCCAGAAACATTGCTGCACTCTTACGATTACCATATTTGGTCAAGCAGACAGATGGGAAGGACAAGGTGTGTTTTTCATGGAAATCGAACTTAAAAAAATGCTATTAGCTCCCCTGGGAAATAGGTCTATAAGTACTTGCATCTAAACCATTAATCAGTTCTGGTTCTTCACTCTACTTTTGAGAATTTCTTTGTCATTAATGAGTTCATTAAATCTTAACGCTAGCTAAAAACCTCTTAAAGCTAAGCTACATTACTTTCATCTAAACTATTGATGTCACTTTTATTGCAGTGGAAGAGGACAGAAAATCCTCTGCAGCTTTTCAGCCAAGTTAAAACATGAAGGGTGTTTGCAGAATCATTATAGGAGTTAAGATTGAGGAAAAAAACTCTTCACCTTTTTTTTATTGAAACAAAAGGGCCATAATGGCCCTGGTCGCTCACCTGGTACAGTGGGGCTTTCGTTCATGTTGGCAAACGAACCGCACGATACACGCACGATAAACGCAAACGAACCGCACGATACACGCACGTTACACGATAAACGAACGAACGAACGATAAACGAACGATGCATATACACGTTTGATGCACGATACACGATGCACGATACACGGACCGCACGAAACGACCGATTGCAGATAGGCACGGTAGCGAGGTTAATCGATTTACTCGGTTTTTTTCGCCCAAGTGAACAAGGCAATTAATCAATTTATAAATAAAACCATCATTAAAACTAACACATACACACACACACACGAAAAAAAACAACGAATGTTCTATAATAGGAAGTCACATGTTCTAAATCGTGTCGAAATTACAAATAATTGTTGTTACACATTGAATTTATTAGATCTATAACGATCCTATGCTTTGAACAATTATTTATTCGCGCCAAGCGTCATTGGTAACCGCATAATACGATTTAATTGGCTATCTTACAGCAGGTGAAGTGATCTCCCTTCGTACACAATACAGGGGAGACCACTCTACGTAGTTAACTCATTATTTTTATTAAACATGAATCGATATAAGACTTAAATTGTAACAGACATCGTAAGTAATCTACAGTTAAATGTTGCCATGCGGTGAGTAACCACTTAACTGATTTTGAAAAGCTGAAATTCTAATGCTGGCTTTTAAGGAAGCGTTGAACTCAAAATATATCGTGCGGAACAATTCACACGGAAGGAACGATGTGATAAACGAAACACGATACACGTTACACGATACACGAAATACGTTACACGATACACGAAACACGTTAGAATCGTGCACGATAAACGCACGCACCATACACGAACGATACACGGAAACGGAACGCACGATACACACACGATACACGAAAAATATGCCAACATGAACGCAAGCCCCACTGTATCATCAGGCTATGTAAATTCAAGTGACCCCTTGGGCAGGGCCAATTTTGACCCCAGGGCCATGATTTGAACAAACGTGGTAGAGGTCTATTAGCCCATGTTACATACCAAATATCTAAACTCCAGGCCTTGTGATTTCTGAGAAGAAGATTTTTCAAGTTTTTTCCTATATAAGCCTTTGTTAAATCAAGTGACCCCTGGGTCATAGGATCATGATTTGAACGAACTTGGTAGAGATCCACTAGACAGTGCTACAACCAAATATCTAAGCTCTAGGCCTTGTGGTTTCTGAGAAGAAGATTTTTTAGGATTTCACTTTTAAAATCTATTTTTAGCTCCTGTGACCTAATTATGCAACAGACAAAACCATTTGAACATTTTTTATAGGGGATCACCATAGGAACATCCTTGTAAAGTTTGATCACTTTCCCATCAGTAGTTTCAGAAAGATGATTTTTAAGTAAATTGTTGACGACTCACGACGACGGACGCTGTACAAAGACTGGTCCCAAAAGCTCACCTTGGCACTTCATGCCAGGTGAGCTAAAAAAACAACAACAACAGGTATAGCAGATTCATACCGGTAAATATCATACCTACAGGCAGTTTATGCGATGTACTGGTGAATCGTTCTGTCTCTATTTGGTATAAGTCTAAATCAATGAAAATGAAACAAGTTCAAGATACATATCGAGACATTTTATTTTCATCCTATAATGCTTAACCAACAGCAAAAGAAAAAAAAATGCAATCAGTGCAAAAAAAAAACTGTTGACAGAAGATATTTCAGCAATGGGTCAATGGTTTAGAGAATTGATTAATTCTGATTTTATCATTATTCAAATTAGTCACAACATTTATTCCACTGCTGCTTTACATATCCCCAGTAACCATGGCAACTTTCTTTCCTAGTGGAATTAAACAATTAATTTCATGGAGGTTTCAAAATAAGAACTGAACACATCCAAATATCAATCAAACTTCAACTTCCCATCTATGAGGGTAAATCTCATTTAATTATCTAATAACTGTCCCCGGTGGCCGAGTGGTTAGTGTGTCTGCCTTGGAAGCGAGAGGTCGTGGGTTTGATCCCCAAAGTCATAAAAAGTTGAAACAAGAGGGCCAAGATGGCCCTGTGTCGCTCACCTGAGTAAGATGGCTGTGCTAGGCATAATGACAAAAAAATCTGGCATCTAAAGTATTTTTTCTAACATTTGACTAAGTGACCTACATATTGATCCTACCTGAATTTGAACTCAACTGGGAATTCATCAGTCATCATTCATATCAAGTTTAATGAGGACTGGGACAAAAATGTAGGCCTCTAGAGTGTTCACAAGATTTTTCTAAGATTTGACCTGGTGACCTAGTTTTTGACCTCATGTGACTCATTTTTGAACTCATCCAATATATTAATTAGACAAACATCCTGACCAAATCTTTTGAAGATTGGGCTAAAACTGTGGTCTCTAGAGAGTTCACAAGGTTTTTCTTAGATTTGACCTGGTGACCTAGTTTTTGAACCCACATGACCCAATTTCAAACTCATCCGAGATATCGTGTAGATTCTTCTTAGATTTGACCTGGTGACCTAGTTTTTGATCCCACATGACCCAATTTCAAACTCATACAAGATATCATGTAGACAAACATCCTGACCAAATTTTATGAAGATTGGGCCAAAACTGTGGCCTGTAGAGTGTTCACAAGGTTTTTCTAAGATGTGACCTGGTGACCTAGTTTTTGACCCAACATTACCCATTTTCGAACTCATCCAAGATATCATGTAGACAAACACCCTGAATATTTTTCATGAAGATTGGGCTTAAAACTGTGGCCTCTAGAGTGTTTGCAAAGTTTTTCTAAGATCTGACCTGGTGACCTAGTTTTTGTCCCCACATGACCCATTTTCAAACCCATCCAAGATATCATGTAGACAAACATCCTGACAACATCTATTGAAGATTGGGCTAAAACTGTGGCCTGTAGAGTGTTCACAAGGTTTTTCTAAGATTTGACCTGGTGACCTAGTTTTTGACCCCACGTGACCCAATTTCGAACTCATCTAAGATATCATGTAGACAAACATTCTGACCAAGTTTCATGAAGATTGGGCTTAAAACTGTGGCCTCTAGAGTATTCACAAGGTTTTTCTAAGATTTCACCTGGTGACCTAGTTTTTGAACCCACATGACCCAATTTCAAACTCATCCGAGATATCATGTAGACAAACATCCTGACCAAGTTTCATGAAGATTGGGCCAAAACTGTGGCCTCTAGAGTGTTCACAAGCAACTGTTGACGACGGACGACGCATAAGGGACAAAAGGTGATCACAAAAGCTCGTCCGAGCACAATTGCTCAGGTGAGCTAAAAAAATGGCACTGTTAAAGCTCCCTTGCTTGGTGCTCAGCATATAAGGGTAGTTGCAGGACTGGTTGGTCCGGTGTCAGGATAATGTGATTGGATGTGGTATCATGCCACATGTCTATGGCGTGATACTGCAGTGTGGCAGCACTATATCTTTCTCTAGTTGACATCGTCTCCAAATGACTGAAATACTGTCAGTGGGACGATAAACCAAACAAACATAATTGTCTAATTTTTGTTTGTTAATTAGAGATGAGATTTCATTCAGCAGACATTCCATCCTACAGCCTAAAGGTGATATCAATTGGGCATGGATATTCGATGATGAGTCTGTGTGGCAAAGATAAATCCACTGTTTCAATTGTATCATTAAAAGATCAGTAAATTAACATTAAATCATAAATGTGTACACAAAAATATTCAGGGATCAAATATAACAGTAATCCTTTGTACGACAAGGTCAAAGGTGACAGACTGACAAAGACTTGCGGTGAGACACGTCATGCGTCATATGTAGATGTACTTGCACACATACAAGACTAGCTTGTCTACTCAATACCTAGATAAATACTTACAAGCCTAAATGTGAGGGCTGTGTGGACTTAAATGACAGCACTGCTACTGCTGTGTCTAGACTGAGTGTCAGTGATGGTTGAAGTGCAAGACTCTTGTGGCCCCAGTCTAAATACATTTTGCTACAGTCTGATCTCTTTGCTGTGTGCATTGACCATGGGTCTGATACCATAGGATAAAACCTTGCAGGAGTAAGACTATTTCATCATTTCTGTAAGCACTAAGTACTGTTCCAATGGTCCAGTTACAGAGAAAATGTCAAAAGGTTGAAATAAGTTTCTCAACTAACTTAAACAAGAGCCCGAGGGCTCTAATCTGCTCACCTGAGTAAAGATAAAATGTCCCACCATAAAGTTACAAAAGATAGGTTAAAGATCAAGGTAACAAGGTGTTTTTTTTAATGGTTGAAAAATTATCTAAATGTACAAAGCAATTCCTTTTTGTTGATATGTGATGTACATGTTAAGATGAGTAATTGTGCACAGTATCATTCAGATCTGATAAACAGTTGCTAATATTAGCCTATGTTGAAGAAAGTAACCCCCTGGGCGGGGCCAATTTTGACCCCAGGGCCATTATTTGAACAAACTTGGTAGAGATCATAGAATGCTACATCCAAATATCAAGCTCTAGGCCATATGGTTTCAGAGAAGAAGATTTTTCTAAGTTTTCCCTATATAAGCCTATGTAAATAAAGTGACCCCCAGGGCGGGGCCAATTTTGACCCCAGGGCCATAATTTGAACAAACTTGGTAGAGGACCATAAGATGATGCTACATACCAAATATCAAAGCTCTGTGCCTTTTGGTTTCAGAGAAGAAGATTTTTAAAGATTGCAATTTTTTTGTCTATTTTTAGCTCCTGTAACCTAGTTATTCAACCATTTGAACAAACTTGAAAGAGGGTCACCCAAGGGTCATTTGTGTAAAGTTTTATTGAAATCTGCCCAGTAGTTTAGGAGGAGAAGTCTTTTGAATTAAAAAGTTGACGACACACGACGCACGCCAGACGGCGGACCATCACAAAAGCTCACCATGAGCACGTTGTGCTCAGGTGAGCTAAAAAAATGAGTCTTTTATCTCTGGCAAATTTTTCCAAGAAAATAATTTTTGTTAGACCGACTTAACAAATGGTTATGTAGATGATCAGGGAGAGAATAGTGCCAAGTGTAAATCCATTACCACAATCGCAATTGTTTACTCTACACTAGACTGGTATGCAATCTTTAAAACAATGGTAGAAC
>CM037783.1:21511388-21561388 GCA_021229015.1 Solen grandis | reverse complement strand
TGATGCCATTAACAGATCACCATGCCACCAAACAATGTAACAATTCCCGACAATTACTGAATTAGTACCTCTCATCAATCAGAGGGTAAAACAAACAAATTATCTTTACACGGATACTCTTCATTTTAATGTTATATTTGGATGAAAAGTCTTAACACCTCTTAAAATATTATTATATTGGATTGCCATCTCATTAAAATCATATCCTAACAGACACTTGCTAGGTAGGATCTAATGACATTGCATTAAAGGCTGACTCAAATTGACCTTTAATTAGCCAATCAAATTGTCAGCTTCAAGATGCTTAGAGTTAACCTTGTGAATAAACCCAGATTATTGGTAGTAAACAGATTTTTTTTTTTATTTTTGCGGATATCACGAAAGTATTCCAATTTCTAAATTCAAATCATTTTGAAATGCTGCATTCTGATTGGACCATTTCAACAATCATTATCTTGTCAATATTCATGTTATAACGGCCCACTTGAGATGATCTTTCATGGGATGTTGTCAAATCTTCGTAGCATAAATCAAAGGGAATATGAAGAGCTGATTTTAATGAGATTGATTGGATTTCAATGTTACTATAAGTACCTTATATTAATCTTAAGTAAATGTACCTTTTCAGTTTTTCGCAGAAAAAAATTAAGCCCTACCTTTCCCATTTCAGACTTAGATATCACAAACAAGAACAGGACTTATTTCTTAGAGTGAACAAGGTAAACCCATCTTCTACCCATTGTTGAAGTAAGTCAATATAAATACATTCTGTAAATATTGAAAGGTCCATTGTTAAGCATCTGCAATAGATGTCCGGAACTCGGCAAGTGTGGGTTTTTCCTATCTTATCCAGGGGTACAAACAAACTTTTACCGTCTTAACTTCATGGTGCACTACCGTTCACAATAGAATTGGTGCAACACCATGAAGTTGTAACTGTAAAAGTTTGTACACCTGGATTAGCAGGGGATTTCCCAAATATTCTTAATTCTAGAGTAACTCTATTCCAGTGTCTTACACAAATAAAGATCCATAATTATTGTCCCATTATATTGCTGATGCCAAACATATGTTTTGCTGTCGTGAAATCAAAAACAATGTAATAATGGATCTAGGTTTTGACTTTCAACACAATATTTAGACGGATCTGCATTAAATTGACTCTGGACCACCCTTAATAGCTGTAGACAAGAAACCAACATAATTTGACATTTGCTGTTGCCAGGATGAATGTCTCCTACATTTTCCTGACTAAAAAGATCCCCATAACCACATTAAAGATCAACCACATTACATATCAATTACAGTCTTGTTCCATGTCCGTCTAGCCCCAGAGGATCCACCTGGACTCTGTGGTCTCTGATGTTTCCCTACAGAGGTTTTTGTATATCAATTCAATATATGAAACTACAGGCTTATTTTTTATCATATTACTTTCAAGACTACAAGAAGAGCTTCATCATCATCATCATCATCATAAAAAGAATATTGAAGCCAGTATACTAGGGAAAATGTTCAGAAACAGAAAAATAGTTTCTCTGAGTCTCATGAAAGGTGCTAGCTACTTCGGTCATTCTCCTAAAAAATTAGGCACCAATTCCAAGAATTTTACTCATCTTCTTCAAAACTAAATAATACTTAAATACTGAAGTATGTAATTCATCCTTCTTGTTACGCTTATAAATATACCAACAAAACAATTATGCTAAGTCACTTGAATATAACTGTTTGCAAAAAGTAGAACTCCACGAGTCGGATATGTTGCCTGATGATGACTTATCTGTTGACAGTAAAAATGCCAGTTTTTCATTATTTTCCATAAGGCCTCCGGCCTCACATGTATAGATAGCAATTCATTCTGAATATGTACCATTCTTCGCACCTTTAAAGAAATCAAATCGAGTACACCTGATGACGTTATAACCGGAAATGCAAGCTAGCCATACTCATATTTTCATTCTGGCATGTACGAGACAGGTCGCACTGGAAGCTTTTTCGCTTTTACCACATGGTAAGTTTTGGTGATTGAACCTTTTTCGGAAGGTTAATTCTGTATTCGAAGGACTTAGGCCTTCATGATATTATAGAACCACATGAAAAAACTAGTAAAGCGGCAGAAAAGAACGACGATGTTCTGTCCTTAGATTTGGACGTTGACACTTTGTTTTCTGGTTTTAGTGCCTGTTCAGGCGATGAAAATGACTTTGGAAAGAAATTAAAATCTGTTGTACAGAAGCCGAAGAAAGGCGAGAAGCCTGTGGCAAAAAGTTTTGTGAGAAAAACTTCGAAAACGGCGCCCAAAACGGCATTAAAAAAGGTCACTAAAAAAGCCCCGTGTGTTCAAAAAAGTTCGGAAATGTCCAGTTTTGATGTTTTGAAGCTTAGTGCTTCAGATATTTCTAACCTCAGAACCTTGTTAGGTATTCAAGGAACTTAGCATTGATGCTGAGATTGAGTCTGAACATTACTTTGGTCGGCCATTGGAGAATTTACCTAGAATGACAGTTCAGGTGGAGAGTGCAGATATTTCTGACAATGATAAAGCCTCAGCTCATGTGAATGAACATTTTTCACAGGCTCTATTTGAAGATGAAAATGCAAAAGAAGTTGTTGATGGTTTCTGGGACTTGCCACACTTGAAGACTCCCGAGAAAGGGAAGGCAGTCTCTGACTCACTGGCTAAATTGATTAATGTTGCCTGTACTTCTTCTTGTGAGATCGAATCTATGCTAACAAAGTATAAAATACCAGAAAATTGTGACAGGGTTTCGCCTCCATTGATTAACCAAGAGGTTTGGAGGAATTTGGACAAAAAAGCGCACTCGCAAGACAAGGCTATAACTGATATACAGAATCTGGTTGCACTGGCCATGTTGCCTGTTATTAAGTTGGCAGAAGTGTTGAAAAGTCAAGTTGCTGCTAATAGTGAGGCAAAAACTTTGTTTGCTGATACTCTGACAATATTAGGACAAATTCAATACAATTTGTCAGTCAGAAGACGTTACATGATTCGTCCCAGTTTGAAGAGGAAATACGGTTGCTTGTATCATTTTTCAATGCCAATTACATCAAAACTTTTTGGTGACGAAATTACAAAAGAAATAAAAGCCTGTGAATGAGTTAATGCTCTTGGAAAAGACAGTACATATGGTTATAGGGGTGGCTCATATAGAGGTCGAGGAAGATATCCACGCAAAGGTTCCTATGGGAATCCTCGTACTATGGCAGTGCATCTGGAGGCTATGGTAGATATCAGCCTTATCCTGGGCATGGACAGAACAGATTTCCCTCTAGATCTACAGCTCCTGCCCCAAACGAGCAGAATTAGAGAAAGACAAGGTATGTATGAGTGGGAAGCTTCCACTTTTTGCAGATAATTGGGACTTTTACACTAGTGATAGTTTTACTTTAGATACTGTTAGACATGGTTATCATATTCATTTTGATGACAACCAGTTCAAGAAAAAATCCCTAGGGAAATACCATTTAATGAAGTTCAGTGGAAAATTGTAAATGATGAGGTGCAAAATTTGTTAGCAAAAGATGCTATAAAACAGTCTGAGCATGAGTTTGGAGAGTTCATTTCTACTATTTTTATTGTTCCTAAGCCAAATGGTAAATTCAGACCAGTGATAAATTTAAGATATCTCAATAAGTTTGTGCATTACGATCACTTTAAACAGGAAACATTCAATGTTGTTCTAGATTTGATACAGCAAAATGATTGGTTTACGTCTTTGGATTTAGAGTGTGCATATCACGCAATCAGTATTTTTTCGGAAGATCAAAAGTATTTGAAGTTTTATTGGGATTCAAAACTTTATGCATTTACTGTCCTTCCTTTTGGTCTGAAATCAGCCCCATGGCTTTTTACAAAACTCTTACGACCCATTTTTGCTTGGTTCAGAAGTCATGATATTCGGTGCACTTATTACATAGATGATTCGCTGAACATGAATCGGAGTAGGCTTGTTTGTCAGTATAATACACTATGTATAAAACCCTTGAGTCATTAGGGTATACTATCAATCAGAAAAAGAGAGAATTGTATTCTTTGGTTTTGTGGTTGATTCTGTGGAGTTCAAAGTCTTTCTTCCAGAAGACAAAGTAAATAAAATTATTGCCAAAGCTAGTGGTTTGTTAGAGAATTCGGTAGTGGTAGTATGTGAGTTGGCATCTTTCATTGGTTTGGTGATAAATGCTTTTTATGCCGTGTTGGAAGCTCCACTGTATTATAGAGGTCTGGAAAGGAACAAGTTGCAGGGTTTAGGAGATGATTGGAACTTTGATAATATGGTAGAACTGTCAGAGAGGGCTAAGGAAGAACTTCAATGGTGGATTGAGAATGTGGTGGCTAAAAATGGTAAAAGAATAAAGCCTAGGCCCGTACTAGTCAGGTGTCGTACAGATGCTTCTACCTCTGGTTGGGGTGGTATAGATCTTGGCAAAGATTTGTATGCTAACGGTAGATGGTCTGTTTTTGAGTCCCATAATCCAATTAACTATTTGGAGTTGCTGGCTGTTTTCTTTACACTGCAGTCTCTTTTTGCAGGCTTGCGTGATAGTCATCTGGAAGTGCAGTCAGATAATACCTGTGCTATATCCTATATCAATGATATGGGTGGTATGGCTTCAGAAAATATGGACCTTTTGGCAAAACAGATTTGGCTGTGGTGTCTACAGAGGAATATATTTATTTCTGCTGTTCATATCGTTGGGAAAGAAAATACTGCAGATTTCTACTCTAGGAACTTCTCTGACTCTACTGAGTGGATGTTGAAAAAGGATATATTTGATAGGTTGTGTAGCCACTTTTTTCTGCCAGAGGTTGATTTATTTGCTTCACGATTAAATAAGCGTTTGGATGCATTTGTAGCCTGGTTTCCTAAGCCTGGAGCTAAGGGGTGTAACGCTTTTTCCATGTGCTGGTCAGACTTGAATCCTTATATTTTCCCCCCTTTTGCTTTGGTAGGGAAAGTTCTGAACAAAATTATACAGGATAAAGTTGGGAAAGCTTTGTTAGTTTTTCAGTATTGGACTGCACAGTCTTGGTTCCCACTATTGTTAGAACATTTGTCTTCTTTTCCCGTTAGACTGCCGAGGCACAGGGATTTGTTGGTCATGCCCCACAACGGCGTTCCTCATCCTCTTGGCAGGAGGCTTCAGACGGTCACAGCCATTGTATCGGCAAGGCCTTACAGCGTGGAGGATTTTCGACGCAGCTTGCGGACTTCATCACAGCATACTGGTCTATCGGTACAAGGAAGCAATATAGGCATGCTTGGGAGAAGTAGTGTGTGTGGAATAGTGTCAGGTTTAGTAGTTCCTTTCAAACGACTGAAGAGGTTGTAGTAAGTTATTTGTTTTATTTATTTAGGACTGGAAAGTCCTATTCGGTCATAAACACACATAAAGCGATGCTGTTACAGACGTTGCCATTTCTTGGGAATAAGTGGTGCAAGGATTGCGTTTTTCTCCCCAGGTTTATGAAAAGTGTTTTTCTACAGAAACCTCCAAAGCCTAGATATATTATGATGTGGGATGTGTCTATTGTGTTAAAATTCTTGTCATCTTTAATGCCTTTGTGTAAATTGTCTTTAAAAATGTTGACCTTTAAGACTTTAGCTTTCGTTGCATTAGCAATAGCTCCAAGAACTCAAACTTTAGCATCTATGGATTTAGATCTTATGATGATTGAACAAAAGGCAGTTGTGTTTTCATTTAAAGACTTACTTAAAGTGTCCAAAGTTGGACACTCCTTTTCTCTGAAGATAGAGCATTTTCAGGATGAGAAACTTTGTGCGATGCATACTTTATTGTTTTACCTTAAAGTTACTAAGACATTAAGATTATCAAGGAGAGTTTTCATTTCCTATGTTACGTTTAAACAGGTGTGTACTAGTACACTGGGGCGTTGGTTGAGAAATGTGTTGGAACTGTCCGGAATCGACTCAGATAAGTTTAAAGCCCACTCGTTTAGAGGGGCTTCTGCCTCGGCGGCATACAGTAAAGGGTGTTCATTGAAAGATATTTTACAGACTGCGGATTGGTCGTCTGACAAAAACTTTAGAAAGTTCTATTTCAGGCAATCGTTGAGAAAGGATAATATTTCTTAAACCAATGCAGTATTTCAGATATATTTAGAGTTTATTGTGTTGTATGAACTTTGCCCTATTCAGGTGAAATAAATGTGTTTGTGTTTAAAGTTAAAATTCTTTGTAATCAATCTTATTTGATGATGTGTTTTGTTGCCTTTAAAGTTGCTATCTATACATGTGAGGCTGGAGGCCTTATGGAAAATAATGTACCCTCATCCAAGCTTTAGTGCAGGATGAGGGGCATTATTTGAATAAGGCCGGAGGCCAAGCATGTATAGACCCACCCTACACAAATCAAGCTTTATGCTTTGGGTGACTACAGGGAATTTTTCTCCTAGTGTTCAATGATTTTGGCTTAGCCCTACCCTTATTACTTTTCTTTGCAACAAAACACAGACTTTAAATTATGAGTATGGCTAGCTTGCATTTCCGGTTATGACGTCATCAAGTGTTCTCGATTTGATTTCTTTAAAAGTGCGAAGAATGGTACATATTCAGAGTGAATTGCTATCTATACATGCTCGGCCTCCAGCCTTATTCAAATAATGCCCCTTATCCTGCACTAAAGCTTGAATGAGGGTACATTTTCTTTTAAGGATAGGGTATTAATGTGCAATGATGTTGCCAGTGCTCCAGTTAATTTTTTATCCAATCAGTATGGTACTGATTAAAATCAAAACATATCAGTACCAACCAACTTCCATCAGTACCACTTGTACAATAGAGAGAACACAATGTTAATCACAAACACTTTTAATTTCATATTCTAAAGACAAACATGTTACACTTTTTTATAATGAAAATAGTATATTTTTTTTTCATTTTATAAAAATCTGTATCTTTTTAAATATATTTTGCAAAAGTTTATGGACAACCCTTCATCTGCATGAAGAGGTCACATGACTGTCATATGTGTTCTATGTAATCAAGTGTTGAAAATAAGTCAATGTATTCTGAAAGAGCAGACTTATATACATTTCTTGTTAAATTTGTCCTCAGAGAGTAAGCTTTAGTTTGATAAAAAAAGTGCAAGCAAAGGATTTACTACAAATAAACTAAAAAGTGAATAAATTCATTTTTAGCACTTTTGTTCTGTCCCTTTTGTTCTGTTTTTACAAGGAGATCTCCAAAATTATAGCTCGTCAAACTATGATACAATAATCGATCTCTATTTCTAAATTATAGTTTTAAATCATACTTCTTTCTTAAAAAAACAATCAAGTAACAAGTTAAATTACAATTTGTTGACACTGAAAACATTTAAGTATAAGTACACATGTACAACATTTCTACCTGCACGTGGTTATCAATCACCTCGATGTCAGCGATTTTAGTTTATCACATTTTCGGGCGCGTATTATACCAACTTATTTGTGTGGTTGTGTGTTTTTGGTGCTACAACTGATTTGATGATATCTTCCAGTAACGCTGCAACAAATTCATTTGCCCGTTTGTGCAGCACATCAGGCGGTGACTGCGATTTTGAATAGTGAAAATAATTAGTAATTTCTAATTGCTTCGCCATATTTGCGCATTTGAGAGTGACTTCCCTTGAATAATACATTCAATCGTAACTACGGTACTCGGCATTGTCTGCGCTATATCGGTACATACCTATGGTTTCCATTAATAAAAGCCGATAAATCTCATTTTTTATGCACTCTAGACGTAACAGCTACAGAATATCGGTACTGACAGAACTGAAATTTGTTGCGTACACGGATTTTTCCCACGTATTTGGTACGATGGATTTTGAAAATTCTAGCGTACTGCATATTTTTGCCGCGTATTTTATGTGGATACGCGGCCTATCTGGAGCACTGTGTTGCTATCAAACTGAGAAAGGCTTATAAAGATCAAAAAAAAAAATGAAAGGACTATTATAACTTAAACATATTAACAAGTATAATGAAATATGATTACTTCTGAGTTGTTTAACCCTTTTAACATACATATCAAGTCTCAAGTCATTCAAACTTATGGTGAAAAAGATATGCTCCGGACAAGAAATGCTCAAAGAAAATCTATCAAAGGGGAATAACTCAAAAAGTGCACAAGGTAGAGTTATGGTTCTTGTGCACTGCACTCTGGGTCATTGCAAGAAACATACATATCAAGTCTCAAGTCATTCAAACTTATGGTGAAAAAGTTATGCTCTGGACAAGAAATGCCCAAAGAAAATTTATCAAAGGGGAATAACTCAAAAAGTGCAAGAGGTAGAGTTATGGTTCTTGTGCACTGCGCTCCAGGTTATTGCAAGAAACATACATACCAAGTCTCAAGTCATTCAAACTTATGGTGAAAAAGTTATGCTCGGACAAGAAATGCTCAAAGAAAATCTATCAAAGGGGAATAACTCAAAAAGTGCACAAGGTAGAGTTATGGTTCTTGTGCACTGCACTCTGGGTCATTGCAAGAAACATACATATCAAGTCTCAAGTTATTCAAACTTATGGTGAAAAAGTTATGATCCGGACAAAAAATGCTCTAAGAAAATCTATCAAAGGGGAATAACTCAAAAAGTGCACAAGGGAGAGTTATGGTTCTTGTGCACTGCACTCTGGGTCATTGCAAGAAACATACAAACCAAGTCTCAGCTCATTCAAACTAATGGTGACAAAGTTATGCTCCTGACAAGCAGAAGGAGTCGCCGTCGCCGCCACCAACAAAAGTAACCCCTGTATGTTGCCTGACTCTAGTCAGGCGACACAAAAAGCTCAAAATTAAATTAGATATTTTTCTGTCTAGTCAGGCTTTGTAATACTTTAAACTAAACAAATGTGTAATCACTTTTAAATCCTTCTCACACAAAGTACCAAAATATCTCTCTGCAACTCAAAAATTAAGCTGAGGAAATTTATAATTTGGTTTTGGATAGTCTTTATGGTTGTGATTTATGCAAAAGATATAATTTACAAGTTTGTGATTTATGCAAAAGATATAATTTACAAAACTATGCAAAATGCAGGCACCATTTCTTTCCTCAAATTCAGTGAATTATGGGTAAAATTCATTTCTTGTCTGATCAGTAAACATAACCATCACCATAAAATGTCACAAACCAGTGGCAGTATGATTCAATTAGTATTTGGCCATGACCAGTCCACAAATTATTCCTCCTCTGCAAGTAATTGGAGGATGTCTCTAAAAAGAACTCCCCTCAAGGCTGTATGAGACTGGTACTAATCAACAATAATTGGTATGACAATTACCATAAACACTCATATATTGAGTGCATTTCTATGAATTCAATTTCAATTTCTGAGAAGGGGTGCGCACAATACACAAGAATTCAGTTTTTTTTTGTAGTGTTTCCAAACTTTACCCAACCCTCTAAGAAGCCATACTGGTGACCGGCAAAGTCTATATGAGTGTATCTATATTTTAAAATGGTATTACAACTTTATCGTATATACATGTCGGAAAATTGTTGTCTGTTTGTGATATCTGCAACATAATTGTGAAATAAATGCTTAAGAAATCATTGTTTTTGTGTTCATATTCATTTTGTTTATATCGCTGTGAATCACCCAGAACTCGTTCAGTACTGTACCATACTTTACATAATAATTAATTGATGACAGAAACCCAATAGCGGGGTGACAATCAGCCAAAAAATAGCTTATTAAAGGAGTAGGTGGCCATAAAAGTAGAACAAGCAATGTTATATACCAAAATGTTTGCCAATGTCTGTACTATATGAAACTGCTGGCATAAATTGCCAACGCCTCGTGCAGACTCAGAAATCCAAGATGGCGTCCAAGATGGCCGCCATAAATCGCAAGTTCACTGAAAATATTTTACCCGTTTGTTACAGATTTATTTACAGAGGTAGTTCAAAATAATTGCATGATTATTACTCCTTCCATTTATATACAACAATGGCCTATTCAAGGTCAAGGTCAAGGTCATTTCAGGGTCAAAGTACAAAAACCTTTTCTCATTTTATGCATTTTTTTTCTCAAATGATTACTTTTAGTGATAGAAATATTGTAATCTGTGTATTCTTTCATTTAAAACTGTTTTGTATGATATCTGTGTTTAGATTATGTACACATTATCCAAGATGGCTACCATTCAATTGCTGTATCAATGATCATTGGCTGTTTCATTTATAAATACAATAATGTAAAGGTCAGTCTATGAAAATAGCGTATTCACAAAGAGTGACTGTGATCAGTAAAGTGACAGCAAATGAAAACAGAAAATCTAAATAGAGGTTTTATAATTCTAAATATAGCTTCAATACCATCTGTGACAATTTAAAATTGCACGTAATGGGGGAAACCTCTCATTTTGACCATGCATCTGTAGATGGCTATTAATAGACATAATATACACATGTAGTTAAAAAAATCAAATTATCTGTGAACCAGCTGCTTTAAAGAAGGCAGCAGAGTTGATGGTTCATCTGTATTTTATATTCAGAATACCTCATTGAAAAAATCATACAGAGCTTGACACTTTCATCAGACTATAGCAAAACTAATACTGTAAAATCATTAATTTTTGTTGACATCAAAATTCGCTGATTATGTTCCTAAGGGAATTTTGTGGGTACATTTATTCATGGATCTATGTTCTAGAAAATGCAAGGTCTATATAAGATACAGGTTTTCGTGGGGATCAATATTTGTGGATAAAACCCTCTACAAAATTGACGAAAATTAGTGTCCCACAAAAATTAATGATTTCACAGAAACAGTGGTGGTATGAACCATTGTAAACCAGTCAGAACCTGGCCCTCTGTTTTCAAAAATAAAACTGGTACTTAAGTAAGATTTTCATACTCAGACTATATGCCCATTAGGTTTAATAGGGATTTGAGTATGATGCTAAAATTTGAACCGGAGATCATAATTAAGTATTTTTGAGAACACGGGACTGAGAACACGGACTGAGAACACGGGACCTGAACTTAGTCAACATCAACTTAACCCTTTCCCTCATAGAGGAAACCATGAACCTATGCGAACAACATAAAAACAGATCAGCCTGCGAGTAACTCGCAGGCTAATCAGGTTTTATGCTGTTCGCTGCTCCTCAGTGGTCTGGAAATGAGGACTTTATAATTAAATTTGGTAAGGTTAAACTGTGGCTTTCTGCAGATCAGGCTTTAAGTGGTACCTATTGAGTGCATCAAAATGAGTCTATATGAGGGAAAGGGTTAAGGTTATCTCCCATGTATGCATCTTGAAAGTAGAGATATAACCCAGAATTCCATAAAAGATGGAAGACATCATCACATGATGCCTATTTACTGCTAGAAGTGTACCCCTATAACACCTAATTCTATACTGCACAGTTGCTTACAGACATAATTAAACAGAAGTGTAAAAGAGCACTCCAGTAACAAAGTCTCTGTACAAGTTACTGCAGACAATTTGCATGATTTCATTTGGAAGAAGAGGATGTACCAAATATATCCTTAACAAACCAAGAATCTCACTATATTCTATTTCAAGGAATTCCAAATAAGGTATTTTGACTGAATTAAGACAAATGCATTATACATGAGATCAGTTCCCTCCCCTACAACCTTAATGTCTAAGTATTAATTAAAGCTTTACTGACTGTTTGGGTGCAAAATTATGTAAGTTCACTGTGTAATCAACAATGGTTTATTATATAGTTAACACCCTAACAATATTACATTACCTACCATAACAATAAAAGTAAATCAATTAATCTCTTTTTCCCATTTTACAGTCACCAGTAGAATCCATAAGCACCAAATACATTGGGAACAGATAGAAGGGTCTGAGTTTGAAAGAGAAAAAGCACAGGTTATCAAATCACATGAAAAACATTTACTCTCTAATCAGGTCAAAGCTTGATCATATTCTCAAGTGAATGGTTATAAATCTCTGGCCACTGACAAGGACTGGAAAAAAAAGGCATCCTATATCCCCTTAAATATCAATATGAATTTGTCTCAAATTGTGTTTGTTTCTTGTTTTTTTTTTCAATCCAAAAACTTCAATATCAACTTGCAGACTGATCAGGTTTATACCATTTGCTGTTAGTACCTTCAAATGAGATGGTAAATAACACTGTTAGATTGAAAACAGCTTTCAGCCTGATCTGGCTTTTGAATGGTATATGATACTGTCAAATTACAATTGTACAGTATAGATCAATGATAAGACTCTCCACAGGAGCATGAGAGTCACCAGTTGATACTCATATATTGTCTTTACATGACTTGACTTGACTATTTGAGTTTACCGTCGCTGCGACAGTATTTCAGTCATATAGCGACGTCCAGCTGAGGCCTAAAAAAAAAATAGTTGTGTTTCTGGTGGCCCGACCGACCGTAAGATTTTGCTGCCGACCGTAATTTTTTTTCACGTGTAAAAATATATGCCGATCAGATCATCAGAGCGGAATGTGAGCATCGGTGCAGAAAGTTGTTGGTCCGACTTTTTTTTTTCGCAAATGAAGACGACAACAATATTTTCTTATTTGTATGCGAGTCCGTTGCTATGAGCAACAAATCAAAATGGCTGCTGGCCAGAACGTACCGACCTCACTGCTGGCGATCGAAGTAGAAAAATGCAGCCACTCAAATTCTAAACGAGAAATAAAGGCAATTCGCCACTCTAAAACAGTTCAGGAATTGTTCATCGAAGATCATGGCCAATTTGAGGATGCACAGTGTGAAGCTTCTTGTTCGGTAAGTAATAAATCGGCGAAAGTGAAAGTTTATTCTACGGGATCATTGGCGTTGCATTTATTTGTTACGGTGTCGATGCCGAGTGCATAGATAGAAAATGACAATTAAAATGGTTTATAAACTTTATAATTCGATATAATTTTGAAATACTATATAATGCAATATACCAAATACTAATTTTGCTAATAATGTTCGCATCTCGATGTTGGAAAAAAAAAAAGAAGTTGATACAATTTTCAAAATAATTTTACTAGACAGGTTTATTAGGCCTGGATCTTTTGATATTTTGATATATTAATTAAAAAATAACAATAATAATAATAATTGTTATTATTATTATAATATTAATAATAAATAATAACAATACTAATAAATTATAAAGAAACATTTTTTTTCTTTTTGCAGACTGATTTAGTTTCCAGAATCTTCTATAATGTGCAACCTACACTGACATTTGGTGACCAATGGATCCCAAAAAAATTAAAAAAAAAAACAAATTCTTTTAAAGGTTAAAATTTTAATTTTTTTTTTTTTTTTTGCACTAGTTGCAGATTATGTTAACTGATTTTTGTCATGTCTTTTTCAAGTTGAAGTTATATATATTTTTTCTAGTCATATATCGTTTTGTTTTTTTTTTTTTTAAAATGATTTTTTTTTTTGGAATTTTTTTTCTATCATTAAAATCATATATTTATATGTATACTTATTTTTGTCTGTTTCTAGTCAAATGTTGTTAAAAGTGTCAGTAATACTCATTGAAATAATTACATGTATACTAACTACTATCTTTTTCTAGTCATATGCTATTTTTGAGAGATCAGAAAAGTAATACTCAAAGATATATGATAAATTTGTATGCTGAGAGAGCTTAGGCAATTATGTTGGTGACTATTATTACTAGTTATGTTCTTTTTTTTAGTCAAAGATCATTTTATAGAGGTTGGTTAGCACTATATGCATTTTTTTACAGTCAGAATTTAGAATTGATATTGAAAAGTTTTGGTTTAACTCTGTTTCTCATGTCTATTTCTGACTAAGACCTAAATATATTTACTTAGTATGCAAAATTGTGATGTTCTTGTCATACTTCAAGTTTATAATGAATTGCACATTGATTTTTTTTTTTTTAATATAATTTCTTTGATCATCAATATAGAAATCTTATTTAAAAGGGTAACAATTATTAGTAAAGACTTTAAATACCAATATAAATGTTAGTACTCTTTTAACTGTGATTATTTTAGATACTTGTCACAAGTCATCTACAGCCTTTTTATTTCATTTTCTGCTCTTAATATTTTTATATGAAATTCTATTTGTAAGTCAGTTTCAGAATGGTGAAGATATATATGCTATTAAACTAATATCTTTATAACAGAAAACAAAAATGAAAATAAAGGAATAAAGGTTATGTATTTAACACCGTCTGTTTATGTTAGATCTTTATAGCCAAACTAGCCAATATGATTTACACACGGTAATAAAATTTACCAAACCCAATTTAAAAAAAAAAAAAAAAAAAAAAAAAAAAAAAAAAAAAAAAAAACCTACCTACCGACCCTATGTTTTTTTGCCATGCCAACAGAAACACAACTATTTTTTTTTTAGGCCTAATTACAGGTGGAGGAAGACCCCGAATGCACGGAGGCATCCGGGTAGAACCAGTGACCTACCGCAAGTGTCTTTACATGTATTGTCATATACTTTATAATGAAGCCCAGTATGTGATATCAAAACTAAGTGTCTTTGACCCAAATAAAGTGTTACAAAGGTGCAATCTGATGTACACTCACTTATTCTTGCATTTTTTCTAGTGATTTTATATGTGCCTCAGAAGGAACACGGGTTAGATTGAATATTGCTTTTAGTTTGATCTGACTTTTTAATGATCTAAGCTGCAGTCATCTGTTGGTGATACTTTTGTCTTCACATGGCCCAGCCATGGCCCTCTCCCAACCCCAGATCTGATATGTTTTGCTAAGGTATACTGTCACATACTATATAATGAAAGATTAACCCTTTCCCTCATATAGACTCATTTTGACACACTCAATAGGTACCACATAAAGCCTGATCTGCAGAAAACCACAGTTAAACCTTACCAAATTTAATTACAAAATCCTCATTTCCAGACCACTGAGGAGCAGCGAACAGCATAAAACCTGATCAGCCTGCTAGTTACTCGCAGGCTAATCTGGTTTTTTATGCTGTTCGCATAGGTCTTTTCATGATTTCCTCTATGAGGGAAAGGGTTAAATGAGACTTACCTTATGTTGAAATTTGATCAAAATTCTATCTTCTCCCAACTCCTTAATTGGATAATAAAGAGATAAAGCACATCCATAGCAAATCAGGCTTCAGAGTTAAATGAATCAAGCCCAAAACTATGTTGCATAAAAACAATAAAACTGGTTGGGTCTAGCATAAGGAGGGTACATAAATCCTCAAGGAGTTGAACCCCAAATACAGTGTTACTGCAGTCAAACTTGTTCTAGTGACTATATTTGTATTTTTCACCCTGTTCCCTGAATGCATGTTCTGTATGAATTGATATATAAAGCAGCTATTGTTTTATATGACTTAATTACCGTAACCTGACATTGTCATAGTGAGTTGGGATTTTGCATCTGTGCAACCTGTATCATTTTTTCTTTTTACCATAGTACAAAATACATCAAAGTATCACTTTTGAAAATTTTATTTTAATAACCACGTTAATCAATAAGTTATGGATTTTTTTTTGTCTAAACAAGATGGCGGTCTCCTTGTCGTAAAAAAAAGAGATGTGCATTATAGACTGGAAATATTTTTTTGCAAGATTGGGGTGCATACTTTACATGGATGTACACAATTCATGGTACTTTATGTTAAATGCAAGCCTTTACATACAAGGAGCAAAAGAACCTGTAACTCCAAGTCAATGGATGCTTGCATCTGCACGGAAGATGATTAAAGCATTTGAAGGACCATGATTATAATTCTATGATGGATGGACTTGTCAAACCAAGAGTGATTTGATTCTATGGAGATGATGTCTGGCATCATGAGACATGTATCAAAACAACACTGCAATACATTTATCCCACTTTACCCCAGTGGAACATTATGGCGCATGCAGACACATCAATGGTGGAATGTGGCACATCCAGACACATCAATGGTGGAATGTGGCACATCCAGACACATCAATGGTGGAATGTGGCACATCCAGACACATCAATGGTGGAATGTGGCACATCCAGACACATCAATGGTGGAATGTGGCGCATCCAGACACATCAATGGTGGAATGTGGCGCATCCAGACACATCAATGGTGGAATGTGGCGCATCCAGACACATCAATGGTGGAATGTGGTGCATCCAGACACATCAATGGTGGAATGTGGCACATCCAGACACATCAATGGTGGAATGTGGCGCATCCAGACACATCAATGGTGGAATGTGGCACATCCAGACACTTCAATGGTGGAATGTGGCACATCCAGACACATCAATGGTGGAATGTGGCACATCCAGACACATCAATGGTGGAATGTGGCACATCCAGACACATCAATGGTGGAATGTGGCACATCCAGACACATCAATGGTGGAATGTGGCACATCCAGACACTTCAATGGTGGAATGTGGCACATCCAGACACATCAATGGTGGAATGTGGCGCATCCAGACACATCAATGGTGGAATGTGGCGCATCCAGACACATCAATGGTGGAATGTGGCACATCCAGACACATCAATGGTGGAATGTGGCGCATCCAGACACATCAATGGTGGAATGTGGCGCATCCAGACACATCAATGGTGGAATGTGGCGCATCCAGACACATCATCCAAAGAGTGGTCTTGAAACTTATATGTTTAACTGACCTACAGGATAATAAACCCACATTTATAAACCTAGGTGTTAAGCAAGAAAAAACTAGCACATAGGACCTAATTTTCTTTGACAGCAATACTACAAATTCCACCTGAAAGTGCTAAACAACACATAAATACTTAAGGGTGAGTTACACCATTCTTGTTCCTCTAATAACATCTTTTCAACAAATCATGTACTTGAATATTTCATTAAACAGGAATGGTGGAATGTGTTTCTACCTAATTTATGAATTTATGTATTACTTAGCAGTAAGTTGGTGGATTTTGAGCCCAGGCTGTCAAAGACTGACGTCTCTATAAAACTGTACTTGTACATTTTTATGTGCTTTTCCATAATTAAATGTAAAACCTTGTCAAACTAAAAAAAAAGTGCTCTCAATCTTTGTTATTTTCTATCTCCTTGGTTATGGTTGTCAAGCAAACATTAACACCTCTCCGTTGATCATTCTAGTATGGTACGGTACTCTATTCCTACGCATCACTATTCCGACGCCCTTTTTGTTTTGACCTCGTTTTTAATAAAATGGATTCTGTGTGACACCATTCTTACAAGTTTTGTTTGTCAACATCCCTTTTAGTGTTAGAAAGTAACAAGAAATGTTTGTGAAACATATATGCCCCCCTCATATGCCATAATATGTATATAGCTATATTATATGCAAGGAGTTTGCCTTCATAATGTTGGCTTGTCACAAAAAATTCTCAAACTTCAAAAATTTGAGTGAAAATATAATGTGCTAAAATGTGGAACTAAACGTTTACTGAAATAAAACCAGACACAATGAGATTTTGAGTTATTAGTCAGACAGTGCTTAAATCGTACAAAATATTTATAAGAATCCAACTTATTAATTTGAAAACAGGGTTTTCTACATTTATAAGCAACAATTACATGAGGTTAGGACCTTAAGAGTAAAAATAAAATAGAAGTTATCACTTGGGAAAGACATTTATATAATTAAAATATATCAACATGTGACATTGAGAACTTGACCTTTGGATGTTGACACCCAAATCAATAGAGGTCATCTACTCATTATGAGGAACAACCACATATAGTCTGAAATAGGACTTAAATTTTATTTGGACAAGGCCAAGTCATCAAACATATATACAAATGCAACCTTGTGACCTTGACCTTTGAGGTATTGACACCAAAATTGATAGGGGTCATCTACTAATCATAAGCAACAACCACATGAAGTTTGAGACTTAAAGGTCAAATAGAACTTCAAGTTATCACTCGGACAAGGTCTGGTATTATACATGTGACCTTGTGACCTTGACCTTTAGGTAATGACACCAAAATCAAGTTAACGGTCAAATAGAACTAAAGTTATCACTCGGACAAGGTCTGGTGTTATACATACACAACATGTGACCTTGACCTTTGAGGTAATGACACCAAAATCAATAGGGGTCATCTACTAATCATGAGCAACAACCACAAGAAGTTTGAGAGTTAACGGTCAAATAGAACTAAAGTTATCACTCGGACAAGGTCTGGTCTACCGACAGACCGACGGACATACGGACCGACGGACCGACATGAGCAAAGCAATATACCCTCTCTTCTTCGAAGGGGGGGCATAAAAATGTGGCAAATTATTGATGCAGGGCTATTATTTGGTGCACTTTATACAACACACCCGCAAAACCTCCTTTTTAATAAGTACTTTTTCTCATCTGGCATATTTTCAGAGAAGAAATGAAATAAATAAAAAGCTGTACAACCAAAATTCCCTCATACATTATTTCTGACACGAAATTCATTTTTTATTTACATACTACAATGATTAAATGAAAAACCAATCAAATGTGTCATTTCATTGTACTCTCAAGTTAGCCTCACTGAATTATACAGACATGCACACTAGTGATTTTTCATTGAAAAAACGATGTCAGCCACATGAAAACAATATAAGACTATGAATAAATGACTTAGTTTTTCCATACAATGGAAAATTATATTTTTTGTTTATGTTAAATTAAAAAAGACCACAATTTATTCTTAGGTGCGTCAAAAACTGTCTACTCAAGGATATCTCCCAACTTGACAAAATGGCCCATAATTATGTACAATATACATGGGCATTGTCACATCAATAATGAAACTATTTCATTCTTGTTAATCAAATATGCACTGACATCATTAGACTGTTTTTATCTAAAAAATTAAATTGTACCCAAAAATGCATTATTTCTAGGAAAGTTCTTGTCTAAATCAATTTGACAATCAACTGAATGGAATTTGAATAATAAATCATTTTCTATCTGTGGCGTTCCCCAGTGGTTTCTCTAGATTTATGTTTTCCATATTTTTTTATCATAAATTCAGATGGGCTTAATAATTGCACTGATCCATTCTTTGCATGTTCAGACTTGGTTCTATTGTAATTTCAACTTCAAAACATTTTAGGAGAATTTACTTATTTTATCATCTTAACTTTCCAAATTTAGGATCAAAAATCAATTTCAAGTTAAGAAGAATAGTCAAGTTAAACATGAAATATGAATAAAATAATTGTCGATGACACAGTTTAAACATGAGCCCATCCTTTGCAAAAGGCAGAAAATACTGATATTTAATAAAATTCTTATACCATATCATACCATTTCATACAGATTCCCCTAGTTCAAAAATTCCATTTCATTTCAAATATATATCATTTTACAAATTATACCATTTTATGTCATATACTATTTCAAGTATACCATTTCATGTGATATACCATATCAAATATACCATTTTATGTGATATACCATATCAAATATACCATTTCATGTGATATACCATATCAAATATACCATTTCATGTGACATACCATTTCAAATATACCATTTTATGTGATATACCACATCAAATATACCATTTCATGTCATATACTGTTTCAAATATACCATTTCATGTCATATACCGTTTCAAATATACCATTCCATGTCTTAAACCATTTCATATTTTAGGCCTTATACCATTACATGCCATATACCATTTCACTAGTCGTCCATCCACATTTTGTCATACACCGTTTCATATTTCATGCCATACAACATTTTACATTTCATGTCAATTTTGATAACATTTCACATTTCATATCACACATAGTACTGCTCAGATCATGTGTTGACCTGCCTGATAGAAAAGCCTTGCTGATCTATGAAAGAAAGGAATACAGTGACAGGTAATTAGTAATACCTGTATATCAGGTAATGAACATGAGATTATTATCAGTGACTAATGAACTTACACAAATATATTGGTAAGACTGGCCATGCAGCAACAAATTAGCCCAATTTAGTTTCCATGGAAACTTTTCAATATCAGAATTGTTGAAAAGCAAACCCAGGACTTATAGAATCTGGACAAATTAATCTAAATTTATACTGTGAATTTTTATAGCTTCAGAATTACTGAGAGCAATTCAAGATCCGACCAATATAGAATGATGGTTCTTCTTTTATTGTAATGGCTAGCAATCATTTTCTGATTATCATGGCCATATATTTTAGACACTGCAGTCAAGGATAATTCATGTCAGCATTGGAAGAGACAGTGGTTTGATACAAGGGAGTCCGGGTGTGATACCCTAGCTCATTTTGAGAATAGATCCCTTGGTTCTTTTATGTTCCTCGTATATAGAGCACTAATGCATGGAAGACAAATTCCTGGCTATAATCAATATCTATTGAAACATGCTACAGATAGAGTTTTCCATCAAATGACTGTGAGAATATCAGCAAGGGCCACTATTTTATTTTTGTAATATTTTCCATTTACTCTGAAGTAATATTTGCCACAAGTAGTTTAGAAAAAAGAGGAAGTAGAAAAACAGAAAATATTCAGATGAAGAGACCTTGATTTATATTTCATTTCTTTATTGAGAAACCAGTTTCTATCCTGGGTTGTTCAAGTACTTATTGCTTGTGGAAAGGTTTTCAGAAATTACTTTATCAATTTGATAATACTATTAACCTTTTATCTCATATATAAGTTTTGACAATTTGGTAAACAGAGCACACCATGCAAGAGGAGACACCTATTTATCTATTTTTGGTGGATTATAGGGAAATATTAGTGAATTAAAAATGGTAATTTCACTGTTTAAAACAGTTAATATTACAATTTTCATAATTTTCCCTCTCGAACTTGAACTTGACCCTAAGTTATAAACTGATCAAAGCGTCAATCGTGCTGGGTTTTACGCAAGAAATAAATAAGTAACATTATAAATAACGTCATGCATGCAAGTTAATCCTGCTAATTTTGACGTCTTATGTGCATAACACGGCTAGTTTCTGGCCTTTAAAGCATTTGATAAAAAGAAAAATTGTCTGCTCTGGTTAAAGATTAATGTTTCATTTCATTCATGAACATAAAAAGCTGCGTTTTCACTCGTGAAAATATCACTTTTTATGTTCACTCAATGAAATTATTAATAAGTCTTACACCAAAACAAACAATTATCCTTTATATTATCAGTGGCATATTCAGTGAACCTAATGTGAGCAGTTTGACCCCTGTAATACTGTAATGTATAGAATGTCAGCAGGGTACCATCTCGCAACTGTAAGCTATTATGAGCTAATGTTCACCTTCACTTAACGACATAAAACCATATAACACTATCTGATAAGGGTCTCTTTCATATTTTGTATATTACTCATACAATATTGTAAAACATAATCTACACAGTCTACATGGTAAAGAAAAAATAATTGTTTCATATACTTTTTAAGTTTAGAAAAGTAATATTCATCAAGTAAAAATTTGTAAAAAAAAAATCAACTGAATTAAAGAAAAAAAATGTCGTTACAGAAAAAGGAAGTACTCTAACAAGATCCCAATCTGTTTGTATATAAACACTCAAAGCTTCTGAACAGTAGCCAATTATAAGCAAGTATCTAGTTCAGTGACTAAATGAGTAAGTTATCAAACTTGACAAAATAATTGCTCAATTTTAGAAGCTCCTCTCCTGAACCACTGCTTGTCATGTCAGTCTGTCAGTAACAAGCTGTCCCACAATCATTTGTGACCAGGTCATTACCATTGCCATTCTTGGCACATTTGCTCTGATTCTTTGGAAACCTTTGAGCCATGATGCCAAGATCCTGCCACATGATGTAGGATCATTTTGTTCCCTCTGACAAAAAATCATTCCCCAATAAATGGACACATCATTCCAGTATAAGACTATGCCAGCAAGTTGAATCAGCAGCTATTAAATCTTTCTATATATAGCACAGATGTGCTAATTTTAGCTTTTTCGAAGGAAGCAATTACAATGTTCCTAATAATGTTTTTTCTAACCCTAGACAGCTAATCTGTAGTCGTGTACAGCTTTATTCAGTCTCCAAGGAACCAGATTCAAGACAGCCTTGAGAGAAAGCATCACTGCACACGATATTTGTCCAGATTTTCATCAATTTTAAATTTGTCTTATCCTTTAAATAGTCAATACCACTTATTTTATAATCAATAATAATCAACAAAGCCAAGGTCAAAATATTTTGCAATACAAAAAATAATTATTAATATTTAGAACTATGTTCAGTGTAACAATTAGTTCAGATGCATTAGCACTAATAGGTGGTATTTGCATGGAGCTTGCCTTGGGAGGAAACTACAGCAACCAGCCAAAACTGGTGTTCAAATACTATTTCACATAGATAGTATCAAACCAAGGTTGCATTCATAATAAGCCAATACACTTAACCACTATACTAGATAGACAGCAGTCTAGTTAGCCTCTCATGATAATTCATATTTTCACAAGATGTATAAATCAGTTATTTTGTCTCTCATCTAGCCCAGTTCCTTCTCTTGGTCAAGTTCTCCTGATTATGTTGTCTTTATTCGCCTTCATTAAATTTCTGTGGGGTTATTTATGTGTTGTGCAAATGTCACAGCCCATCCTTTTTTCAAAATACATGAGAAGGTGTGAATAATTATCTCAGAGGTGTAAGATATTGTCTCAACTGCAAATTTTATGAAGGAATATGACCAAAGAGAGCGTCTGACATGCATCAGAGATAACCATTATTATTATAATTAATGTAAAGCAATGAAGCTTGAGCCAGGACCAGGAAAATACATTAAAATGGACATGGTACAATGAAGCGCCATTGCAATGCTTTATGCGGGGTCCAAGTCTAGTTACTGCAATAATTTGGACAGCAATACAAGTTTTCAAAAATGCGTCTTAAGTTAATTACTGCAAATCATAAAATATAGATATATGTTAATTTGTTTGAACAGTGTTACACTTGCTTTACCACAGTAATGGTGCTACACTGTATCTTTTGTAACACTGGCTAAAACTGTGAAATTAAGAATCAATGTTACAGAACCGGTTAGGTTTACCAACATTAACCTTTCCCTCATATAGACTCATTTTGACGAACTCAATAGGTACCACATAAAGCCTGATCTGCAGAAAACCACAGTTAAACCTTACAATTTAATTAAAAAATCCTCATTTCCAGACCACTGAGGAGCAGCAAACAGCATAAAACCTGATCAGCCAGCAAATTACTCGCAGGCTGATCTGGTATTATGTTGTTCGCATAGGTCTTTTCATGGTTTCCTCTCTGAGGGAAAAGGTTAAGAGAGTCCCTGGGTTCCATAACCTGTCATTATAGACAGGCTGATCTTTTCTGTCAAGATAAAATGGCATTACATTTTGTTGTAAATGAAAAAATATGGATTGAAATTCTCATTATTTGCATCGATTCAGCCATTAAAACAGCTGTAAATAAATTAAATGTCCATTAGTGCAGCATGGAGACTTAATAACTGAATGGATTCACTTTTCATCAGAACAAAATGAGTTCAAGCATAATTTCCCATTTGATTTATTATCTAAAAATATTTTCAAAATTTCAATGAATATGACTTGCAATGAAAACAAGGGTGTCCATTTGGCTTTGGTTTAGAATCCAAGTCTGTTACTCTAATACTTGACGTAGTAGGCTGGTCTACCTGGCAAACTTCGGCGCAGAAGATTGGCTTAGCATCAATCACCCCCCCCCCCCCCCAAAATTCCGTTTCTGGTCACCTGACCAACCCTCTTTTTTGACGACCGACAGGTTTCCCTGTTTTTTTACCTTTTGTTTCATGCAAAAAAATATAATAAAATACCAACCTACCCACCTCTCTTTTTTATTTGCTGGAGATCAGAAACGGAACTTTTTTTTTTTTTTTGCCTCACTGCCACACTGAGTACCAGGTGACCATGGTGTGTACCATGTGATACCTTCTGACAAAAATGGATGTCTACAGACATGACATTTAAATGCCAAACAAACCTATACTCTCAAACTGTTTGTTTTTTGTTTTTTTAGAGTGATCAACACTGGTTTTTCAATACAATCAGTTTAGGAGTGCTTAAGGCATCATAATCCTGAAGAGCATCAAGTATAATGCTTGAGGACATTTTTTTCTTTTGTTTTCAATTTTGATTTCCGGTTTGCTGTTGTTGTGTAGAAATATTCTTATGAAAGTAAATCAATTATTTATGTTATTTGAACTAATATATTTCCATTTTTTATCATAAAAATATCAACAACAAAAAAGTCATGAAAATAAAATAGAATGGAAATTACAATATAGCATGGCTTGTGCTATTTCAATTCATTGTAGCAGAGAAATCTGTGTGAGATCTTCGGCATGGAGTTTGCCATCTATTTGACATCATTCTTAACTCAGGCCCAAAAAAAAGTTCCGTTTCTGGTCTCCAGCAAATAAAAAAGAGGGTCTGTAGGAAACAGGAGGGCCATTGAGGACCTAAATACCTCATCTGAGTATAGGGTTACCCAAGAAACATCTGTACTAGAACATTTTAAAATCTGGCCAGTAGTTTTGAAGAAGATGATTTTTAAAATTTTCATAATTCATTTCTTTCTATTGCCAATGCAATCAGAGTTCTAAATGAATCACGTTTATTTTAGCAACTTTTGTGGGGTTCACCCAAGGATCATCCCTGCCAAGTTTAATCAAATACTGTCCAGCGGTTTCAGAGGAGATGTTGTTTAAAGGTTTCACTATATACATATAAGGCAAATTAGCCCTGCCCCCTGGCGGCCATGTTTTGTACGGACTGGAATAATTTTAGCAATCTTGGTAGATGGTTACCCAAGGAACATCTGTACCAAAATATTGTGAAATCTAGCCCGTATTTTTGAAGAAGATGATTTTTAAAGTTATCATAAATCATTTCTTTCCATTGCTATGGCAACCAGAGTTCCACATGGATCAAGTTTATTTTAGCAACTTTTGTGGAGGTTCACCCAAGGATCATCCCTGCCAAGTTTAATCAAAGTCTGTCCAGCGGTTTCAGAGGAAATGTTGTTTAAAGCAAATTGTTGATGACGGACAACGGATGCAGGGTGATCCTAATAGCTCACCATGAGCACATTGTGCTCAGGTGAGCTAAAAAGGGAAATATTTTTTAAAGGCGGAAAGGTAAGTAAAGAGGGTCAGTTGGGAGACCAGAAATGGAACTTTTTTTTTTTGGCCCTATATATACCTGGATCATGTACCTTTATGCCATTATCATTTGGAGCGAAAGTAAGTTATATATAGAATATATATGATATATAGTTATATAAAGAAATTATTCACTTCATAAGGAAACAAGAAAAGATTAAAACAAAATGTTTTAATGGACGGCAGCTTTAACAATAAACATACCGACCCCCTCTCTTGCTCTCTTCTACCATTTTGATCTTAGTACCTAACCAGTTCATAGGTCTGTGATTTAAATCAAAAGGAAGCAAATACAAATTAACAAATGCAAAATAATGGATGTATACAAACTTGTATTTAAAACATACTATACAAATATAGCCCAAGAATTTCCAAAAATAGTTTATAACTACATTGCGTCACTTTTGAATGGACCTTATCAATACGTTCATTCTGAAATAAGATTTGATAATAGAAATAAGAAATCAAAAAAAACAAAAATAAAAACTGTCCCAGCTGGAATAGAGCAAGGACCTCCTACATAAAAAAAATCGGAGCAGCGACCTTCCTGATTTAGCTCATTCAACAACAGAAGAACAATGGTGCAAATGAGGTTATTTTTAGGTAACTATAACTGTATTACACAACAGCAGCACTATACAGTTCGCCAGTTAGCATTTCTCTTATTTATTGCATTTACTACACCAAATGTTCATTTTACAGTTATATATTAACCCTTTCCTTCATAGAGGAAACCATGAAAAGACCTATGCGAACAGCATAAAACCAGATCAGCCTGCGAGTAACTCGCAGGCTGACCTACGAGTAACTCGGAGGCTGATCAGGTTTTATGCTGTTCGCTGCTCCTCAGTGGTCTGGAAATGAGGACTTTATAATTAAATTTGGTAAGGTTTAACTGTGGTTTTCTGCAGATCAGGCTTTATGTGGTACCTATTGAGTGCGTCAAAATGAGTCTATATGAGGGAAAGGGTTAATAAGATAAACATAAAGTATTACTTATCCCACATAATAGGTCATAAACAAACAACCATGTATTATTACAAGCTCAATACAGTAGACATAATGTCCACTGTCCAGACTAACAAGTGAAGTGATAAGTAGGTCATGACCTACATATATAAACATCATTAAAATACAAACATCTAACTAACAGCTTATAAAACATTATCAATCACATGCAAAGCTATTTAAAACAAACACAAAACACATATTTAATAACATAAAAAATATTGCTCCTTGAAAATTATTTCAATCACAGCCTTACATTTGACTGCATATTATTTTCAGAACCTGGGTGTTGATATTTTCTATATATGCAATATAATATATATATTATAGGAAAGGCCCTGAACGTTTAAACCCTCTTGACACTGCTGTTCTTCCTTAAGGTGAACCTGTATCAAGCCAACCTTATCTGAACAATGATCCTTAACCTCGTAAATTTTATTCTAATTTCCTTCCTATGCTATTGTGCTTAGCCTTTCTCGACATTCATAGACTTACAGATTTAAGAAAGCGTGATTTTTCCAAAAGGAAATGAATTCAAATATAGCCACGGCAAGACTATAGTGGATGATTTAATCTTGACTCTGGAATTAGTCACAGCTTGAATTGTCAATAATGCCTTGCCCTATTTCTGTCAGACATTGAACCAGAGATCCGTTACTTTTCCCTAAAACACAAGCCTCTTCACAATACCACTGGAAAAATGTATTTAACAAACAAAACCGAGAGTTGGGTAATTTGAAAGTGAACTTTAAACAGCACGCAGGCCTATTCTGGAACATATTTTGTGAATAATTGATGAAAAGTGTACCTAAATTGTATTAGAAGAATTAATTTAAAAAGTACAATCTGCAACCAGACGATGATTAAATTTCCTGAAATGGTAAACTACTGTTAAAGTGTGGAATTTAGATGGAATATACCGTATTTTACAATTTTGTCACAAAATTAACGTTTGAAAAGCTTCATTCACTGATAAATATGACACTTTTTCCATTCAGAGATATACAGTGTGTAAGAAAAACCTACATAGTTTCAGAAATTACAAATTAATTTGATTTTCCTTTTATAAATTTATAAGTTTATACACAAGATATACAAATAAATTACTTTGATGACACAGATATCAACTTGATCTCAAATTAAACATAGAAACATTTCACTTCTATCTTTTTCAAAATGACACAATTTTTCTATTTTCCAGTAGTTTTGAAGGAGATGAATTTTAAATTTTTCAAATATTTTTTCTTTCTGTTGCCATGGCAACCAGAATCTACATGAATCAAGTTAATTTTAGCAACTTTTGTATTAAAGTATTATCCCTGCCAAGTTTAATCAAATTTTGACAAGTGGTTTCAGAAATGTTGTTTAAAACAAATTGTTGACGATGGGCAATGCACGACAATGGGTGATCATAAAAGCTCACGTAGTGCTAAGGTGTGTTTAAGTTTTTTGTTTTTTTTACTTGTCAGCATATTTCAGCCCTCAACATCATGCCTTGTTTACTGCAAATCTGATTTCACACATTTGAAATATAAGGATTCTGGTGTGTTCATCCAAAATCCTATTTCAACTACAGAAAACTACCATTTTTGCCTCTGGAATGGTTCCAAGACATTCATTCACTCATGTGCATGAAATATCCTCATTTTTAAACCTAAGCCTAAGGCCATTTTTTCATTCTACAGAATGTATTCATTTAAAAAGTCTTATCTCCCCATAAGAAATAGAATTCAATTTGAAAACACTTTTTGTCTTGGTACTTATTTAAAATCAGCTGAAAAAAAAAAAAGTCTCCAAACTTTGTTTGGGAGACTTAATAATTGCCCCATTCCACATGAAAAAAAATGTTGCCAATTAATCAGGATAGGAGATTGTCTAAATTTCTGTAATACAGTTCATAAGACACTTTTTTGAAGCCATTTTGTATGGCATATGTTAATGCAGACTGATTCTGTTTTTAGGCGGCGACAGCCATCTTATTAAATCATGATTCTATATATTATATCTGTTATAAAATTTTCTTAAACTTGTCTAAATGAGGTAATTTCAGTCAATAACATCATCAAAACTAAACAATCCTGACTTGTTTTTTATATCACAAGTGAAATTTACACCAGTAAATTGTTGATTGACTAGTATAAAACGCCGGTTCAGTCTGTCGATTACGGTACACAAAACACGGACACATGTATGTTAAAACATCTGCTGTTTTCAATGAATATTTCCCCTAATGAATATCAATACTTGATACCGCTTTATTTTCTAATTATGTTTCTAATTATTAAAGTTTAAAATTACAATATTTACTTAATTCTCAATTAATAAAAGTTACCCACAGCCTCCTATTGACCTTGGAAGCCTGACTTTACACTAGTCCTTGTTTCAAATGGAAACACGTCTGATGCTGATTTTGATCATTAAATGAAGACTGATGTCAAAATGAAGTATATCCAGTTTTTTTATTACATCTTGTGATGTCAATGAACTTTACACAGAATCTGAAATCAGCAAACCAAAGAAATCACATAGAGCTAATGCACTGACGATAAAAACAGTGAAAAAATGGGAGAAGGAGTTGGATGTCATATTTAAAATGGAGTTCGGGCTCAAAATTAACAATCGCATTTCAGCAAAATGCGAGTAGCAAATGAAGTTTACCAGTTATGTTAAATTTGAGCCCTGTCACAGATTCAAACAGCAAAGGTAAACATGAAAAGCATGGTATATGGTCCTAGGGTAAGACAACTTCATGGATGTGTGCAGTAAAAAGTGGGGCTCTTGGCGTCATTCGTACCCGATTCAATGTAAATATTGCCACACCAATAACAGGCAACGGATTATACATCCCAAGTTTAATGAGTGCATTTTGTTAGCACCATATCATAAGTCTTAGATTTGTGATCTGTAATATTTCTCTTTTTTTTCCTATTGATTGATTCATGAAGAATTTGTTTTGCAATTTCACAATAAAACTTATTTTTCACAGCAATTGAAAGTTTCCATTAATTAGTCTATTCTGCATTATATTCCAATGCTATCTTTCCCTTTGGAATTAAAAACACACACTTTAAACATGTGACAGCAATGAGTCCTTTTTAATTTTATCTTCTTTATTTTGCATGTTAAACTTGGTTTATTTGATTTTATTTGAATTGTTTAAAGTCATTTTATGCCATCAAAGGCTAACAGACTGCCAGTTCACCTAACAACTCTTTCCCGGGTTTCTGACAGTACTGAAACTTTAGCATACACCTCTGTAGTGAACTAAGAACAGTGGTGGAAGACGAATGACCACCAGAAAAAAATGTATGTCATTTATCACGGAGACCCCAGTGGGAATCAAACCATCAACCCTTAGCTTCACAGCCAAGCGCCATCAAGGCCGGTTTATTTATGTGAAAACCCAGGGCTCCTATCCTGTGGTTGGACACATGACATAAATCATATCTGTTCAGACGAATCTCAACAGAAAAAAACATATCTGCGATTTTGCAGGACTTTTTCTAGTAACAAAGAAGTAAAGACAAAAATATCTTTAAAGAAGATATCTGGCATTGATGGAGATTAAAGTAATGGAGATTGTAGGAATATAATATATTGTAAAGCATCCTCTATGCCCAAATTGGCGGAGATGTAGTTCATTATAACTGCCTTTCAGTCATATGGTGACAGCGAAACAGACTTTATTAACTGTAGATATTTATAATGTTTGGCCCCATACAGGGTTCAATGTGCATCTAAGATAAAGCCAGGCGTGCGTTCAGTATGCCAAACCATATGTAACTTATGTACGGTTGCATACGGTTTGTCATACTAAATGCACGCCAGGTAAAACCCTTTAACACATAATGTCTTACACTTAAAGATATATGTTTTAACTGATTTTTTTTTTTAATTTCATTGGAAAACAAATTCTTACAACTTATTTATGCTTATCATTCAATTCCTTGGTTTGACCAGTATTTTGCACCTGGGAAGGTAATAAAAATTTCTCTCTCACCCCCGCTCCCCTCCATCCCCACCCAAAAGATTCTGAATCCATAACCTCTAGATCCTTAGTCAAGTATGCTACTACTTTAACTGTCCCACCCTAATAAATCTGGAAATTACATGTCAAAAATTGTACAACAAAATAATAATTATTTCACAATTATTCTGCATCACACAACAATTATACCTAAATTATTTTTTCTTTGAGAAAGCAGAAGCATGACATGTAAAGCAAACAATATCTATTGACAATGGATAATGTCCTGTAATTTTTACTTGTTCAGTAGATTATGCTTCTCCTCAAGTCTTTACTTTACTCCGACGCTCCTAAAAAGAAAGCCTGTCCCTGCATAACAAAGTTAAAATGGAAGAAACATTTGAAAAGAAACAATCGTCAAAACGCAGATATGACGTCAATAGAATCATCAACAGAATAGATACAAATCCAAATCTGGAGCCTCATTTGATTTGTACAAACAAAATATCGCTCCCAGTGACTTTTAAATCTAAATTTAAATTTGAGAATCTTCCTACATACTGTTCAACTTACTATAAGGGAAGGAGAAAACAATTTCCTGAATAAATTTGCCAGGATTTTTGGGGGAAACTGTCAAACCCTGTAGTGCTTGTGCTTTAACTGACTTATCAAGGAGTAGCTCATGATAACGAGGCCAAGTTATGAGGCAGCGAGGAAAAATAAAGACAATAATCATAGCAATAAGGGTTTCATGATTGACAAGGACTCGCTCCTATGATCACTATTAACAGATTAGATATTATCAGAAACTAAAATTGTTAAAAGTATTCCCTTGCATTATTATATCTTGATGCAGGAGAAGAAAAGGAAGCTTTGTGGAAAATGAAAACACAAAATCAAGTATATGTCTGTCAACAGTCTAACTTTGATTTCTTGAAAAAAAAAAGAAAAAGAGAATTCTGCAAAGCAGAAATGCTGAAACGGTTATCTGTAAAGACTACACACAAAATTGGTTTTGTTATAATATGGGAAGAATTCATCTTGATCAACACATGGTGCAGGACATGGGTTCAATCCTCAGACATGACAGATGGACAGATAGATCAAATGGCAGTCAGACAGATGGACAGACAGATGGATGGACATACAGACAGACATGTGGCCAGATTGGAGTTAGGGTCTCTTGTTGTTTAAATGGCTATGACCCCTCATTCTATTATTACGGAATGAAGTCTTTGTCTTCTTTTGTTCTGTTTATTGTTATATAACCCCTTACTCCAGTCTGGACTTACAGACAGATGAATGGATAAACATTTGCACCAAAAACAATGTTCAACCCATATAAAACTTGGTGGAGTCAACAAAACTATGCATGGTACTGGTATAGCTTTCCTGATAGATGGTATGACAGCACTCCTCTGTCACACTCCAAGTAGCCAGTCCTTAAATGACTGAATTACTGTCAAAGGTGAAGATAATGCTTACATTAGTGAATACTTCCCAATGTAATAACAACAAACTTATTGCAAATGTTAAATCAACAAATTTCTATTTTTCAATATCACAAATATATCTCAAGAAATCAACTAATATCAAAAGCATACAAGGGCGAACACCACACCTCAAGTGCTATACCTCTTTACAATTTTTTACTGGCAAGATCTTGATATAGATGAAAAAGGGATGGTCTATAAACGTGATATAGATGTGGAGCAAAAGGACACATGAGTAGATCATGATTTACATCAAGTTTCTGTCAGACAGTTTTATTGGAGAGACAGTCAAGAAAGATTATTGCCTTTATGATGAGAGTTTCCATATAGAGAGCTATATCTTTGAGCTGCTGGCAACTGCTGATGAAATGACAGTCACTGTTCTTTCAATACTTCCTTCACTGCACAAGTTGGTATACAGTAGGATTATGCTTGTGTAGGGCATTGTGGTCGACTGGCAGCCACTGTGGTCAACTGGCAGCCACAGAGGTTCACAGGCAGTCATACATGTGGCGGATTTGTTACTGCATCTGCCACAGCAGTGGGAAGATGCAGGTTCAATTCTGGCCACAACCTACCAAAGCCATGAATCAAGAAGGCCATATGGGCCACAGATCGCTCATATGGCCAAGGTGAGCTAAAACTGGTACTCCCTTGCTTTGCTTAGTAACTAAAGGGAAGTGTCAGGACTGGTTGGCCCAATGTCAGGATAAGTAGGTTTGGTATCATGCCACATGTCTGTAGTGTGAGACTGCAGTGAAGCAGCACTATGTATGTCTCAACAAGACATGTATTTCCAAATGACAGAAAAATACAAACTGTCCCAGTTAGAGGACACTTGGCAAACACTCCCTTGATCATTAGAATGTAATCTTCAACTTCAGACACAGGGAATATTTATGGATTTAGTGAAATTTTCAGTCACTGTTGCCAAGTTGTTACAGTCAGTGTCTGCCTCATAATTAGGAAGTTGTCAGTTTGAACCCCAGATGCAACATACCAGGCCTGGTTTTTAAATAGTTTATTCATTTGAACTGAATTAGATATGTATGAATTGAATCAAATATGTATGACAGAATATAAACTTTTTTACTCTTTCAGCATTGGACAGTTACAAACAGAAACATTAAGTTCATACAGCACACATTTCTTACATCAATCAATAATCTTGGGCGATATTTTGACACTAAATTTCCCTCCTTTTAAATGGATATATTTGTTCCAAATTTTGTTTTCCGTCTTATCACTATATGATGATAATTAATTATGGGAGTCAAACTGAATTGAAATGTGTTATTAATCGATGCCGGAGAAAACTGCATTTGTATAATTTTGGTTTGTTTTCATGTTTTAAAGTGAAATGCATATTCAAACTTTTTATTGAAAGCAATTACCATGGAAATATCAGCATAAAAATTAGCATGATGATCTATTTTTTCCCTTGTTTTTCAGCACAATGTTTATTAGTGATACCCATTTACAGGAATATGGAGTCATGGTTTTGCCTTTTACTCCAATTTTTGTATCATCTTGAGAATTTAATCCTTTACCTTATGAATATTTATGTACAATTTTATATGGTGAATATTAATTAACCCTTTCCCTCATATAGACTCATTTTGACGCACTCAATAGGTACCACATAAAGCCTGATCTGCAGAAAACCACAGTTAAACCTTACCAAATTTAATTACAAAATCCTCATTTCAAGACCACTGAGGAGCAGCGAACAGCATAAAACCTGATCAGCCTGTGAGTTACTCGCAGGCTGATCTGGTTTTATGCTGTTCGCATAGGTTTTTTCATGGTTTCCTCTATGAGGGAAAGGGTTAACTAAACTTTAAATGATATATGAAACAATGGATTTTCTTTGCTCTGCAGGCTTTAAAGAATTTGAGCTACAATCTTGTATGAGCAAACAGAGGAGACCCTGATCAGACAGCACCTGGGTCTGCTCTGTTTGCCGATGTGTCAAATTGTGTCAATATGAAGTAAAGGATTAATTTTTTTATTCATTTTATAATCTATAATGATCAAAGGTCTTAAAGACCTCTTGCAATAGATTTTCTCCCATGACCTCATTTGATTAGTTTCTTGCATTATTCAAACCAAAAATAATTCATTTACAGAAATAGAATGGAAATTGAAAAGAAAAAAGAGATTTTCCAACAAAAAGGACAGACTGAGTTTAGTTAATGCAAATGAATTACACAAGAAGGAGCTGAAAAAGTTATGGTTCTGTCTAATCACAGCTCCTTACACTGTCAGTGTAGAGTCAGATCAGCCTGCAAGTCACAGGTTGTTTACAGTGCAGCTCCATTAATATGATGCTATATTTGAAGTCCAGACTTCACACTGTGCAGCTCCATTGTAATGCTATATTTGAGGTCCAGATTTTACAGTGCATCTCCATGATTCTATATTTGAGGTCCAGACTTTACAGTGCAGCTCCATTATGATGCTATATTTGAGGTCCAGACTTTACAGTGCAGCTCCATTATGATGCTATATTTGAGGTCCAGACTTTACAGTGCAGCTCCATTATGATGCTATATTTGAGGTCCAGACTTTACAGTGCAGCTCCATTGTAATGCTATATTTGAGGTCCAGACTTTACAGTGCAGCTCCATTATGATGCTATATTTGAGGTCAGACTTTACAGTTCAGCTCCATTATGATGCTAAATTTGAGGTCCCCACTATACAGTGCAGCTCCATTATGATTCTATATTTGAGGTCAGACTTTACAGTGCAGCTCCATTATGATGCTATATTTGAGGTCCAGACTTTACAGTGCAGCTCCATTGTGATGCTATATTTGAGGTCCAGACTTTACAGTGCAGCTCCATTATGATGCTATATTTGAGGTCCAGACTTTACAGTGCAGCTCCATTATGATGCTATATTTGAGGTCCAGACTTTACAGTGCAGCTCTATTGTGATGCTAAATTTGAGGTCCAGACTTTACAGTGCAGCTCCATTGTGATGCTATATTTGAGGTCCAGACTTTACAGTGCAGCTCCATTATGATGCTAAATTTGAGGTCCAGACTTTACAGTGCAGCTCCATTGTGATGCTATATTTGAGGTCCAGACTTCACAGTGCAGCTCCATTATGATGCTATATTTGAGGTCCAAGTCTAAATACTGTATGTATGAAGCAAAATTTAAAACACATATTCTTTTGTGATCTTTTTGTCTCTCTCTCTCTATATATATAATTATATTTTAATAGTTGTATAATCTAATATTTCAAAAGAAGTAATAAAATTGTATGATAAGTATAGCTGAACATAATTTATCAGAACTTTAAGTGATATTCACAGTCATTCCCCAAATTTTAATTCAGCAAATTCCATAAATGTCATAATGATGCTATATTTAAATCAATTAAAGCATAATTGACTATTCTTTTCAGTTAGTAGCTTACCAAGACCTCACTGGAGAGATGTTAGTATGTCAACCACTATATAGGCACTGTTCTGAAATCCTGGTTTTCTGCCGACATTGTGCATTTGTAATTGTAATTTTTGAAAAATTGTAATTTTAAAATATTTTATTGGTACTAAAAATATTATATAGCTATGAACTTTTCTAAAAACAGTACAGATCTATTTTAACATGTCATAATTACACTGCAATTCAATTTAACATGGTGTCCAGGTTTGACCCCAAATTTAGCATTATAATGGGTCTACAATATAGCACATTAATGATTATGTTGTTGTTGTTGTTTTTGAAAAAGGAAAAGCCATGATATGAAAAATAAGTCAAGTAACCTTAATCTGAAACAATTCCAACTAGAGCTATCACTAAAGGTGATGAATACCCCCCACACAGCCTTTGTTTACAATCAAGTGCCCAGCTATAGGAGGTAAGTCACAATGAATTGATGTTTTCAATTGACATATTACACAAAACTATTTCACAATAATAATCTTTTTATACCAAATCAAAATTGTTCTTATTTTAATGAAGCCCAAATCACACCAAATCTGCAACATTGAGTTAAACAAAAAAGAAGTGTGTCACCAAAAGGCTGTTTCTAAGTGAAGAGCTTAAAATTGTATATGTAATAAAGTTCTAAGTTCATCAACAGATAAATGAGATTAGGAAAACTGTAGCTAAAGAAAGTAAATTAGTTATTGGGAAATAATGCAAAGAAAATCAGCAAAGGGCAATAACACAAAAGAAAATCAGTCAACTGTAACCATTTCGCAATATGCACATCTATGCTTGCTAGTGAAGCTTCCTATGAAATTTGATTGAAATCCATCCAGTAGTTATTGAAAAATAGCGTGGACAAAGAAAACTCCATAAAAATCAACAAAGTGCCATAACTCTTAAGAAAATTAGTCAACCGTAACCATTTCATAATATGCACATCTGTGCTTGATATTGAAGCTTCCTATGACCGATTGAAATCCATCCAGTAGTTATTGAGAAATAGCATGGACAAAGAAAACTCCAGAAAATCAGCAAAGGGCCATAACTCAAAAGAAAATCAGTCAACCGTAACCATTTCATAATATGCACATCTGTGCTTGATATTGAAGCTTCCTATGAAGTTTGTTTGAAATCTATCCAGTAGTTATTGAGAAATAGCGTGGACCAAGAAAACTCCAGAAAATCAGCAAAGGGCCATAACTCAAAAAAAAGTCAGTCAACCATAACAATTTCATAATATGCACATCTATGCTCACCAGTGAAGCTTCCTATGAAGTTTGATTGAAATCCATCCAGTAGTTAATGAGAAATAGCATGGACAAAGAAAACTCCAGAAAATCAGCATTGGGCCATAACTCAAAATAAAATCAGTCAACCGTAACCAATTCATAATATGCACATCTGTGCTTGATACTGAAGCTTCCTATGACGTTTGTTTGAAATCTATCCAGTAGTTATTGAGAAGTAGCGTGGACAAAGAAAACTCCAGAAAATCAGCAAAGGGCCATAACTCAAAAGAAAATCAGTCAACCGTAACCATTTCATAATATGCACATCTGTGCTTGATATTGAAGCTTCCTATGAAGTTTGATTGAAATCCATCCAGTAGTAATTGAGAAATAGCGTGGACCAAGAAAACTCCAGAAAATCAGCAAAGGGCCATAACTCAAAAGAAAGTCAATCAACCGTAACAAATTCATAATATGCACATCTGTGCTTGATATTGAAGCTTCCTATGAAGTTTGATTGAAATCCATCCAGTAGTAATTGAGAAATAGCGTGGACCAAGAAAACTCCAGAAAATCAGCAAAGGGCCATAACTCAAAAGAAAGTCAATCAACCGTAACAAATTCATAATATGCACATCTATGCTCACCAGTGAAGCTTCCTATGAAGTTTGATTGAAATCCATCCAGTAGTTATTGAGCAATAGCATGGACAAAAAATCTACAGACGGACGGACGGACGGACGGACCGACATGGTGACTCCTATATACCCCACCAAACTACGTTTGTGGGGGGTATAATAAATGCTTAAATGGCAGAAATACCTGTTGCTATTTTTTTCTTCTTCTTTCTTCCATACTATAAATTACTGAACAAATTGGGTTACTTCATGTCATGAATGAATATAAGCAATTCTGGAACAACGGTAACAAGAATTAGTGCCACATTCTTGGGCAATCAAACAAAGTCCATTCTGTAGAGAAATATTAGGGTTATAAGCAATAAAACGACAGCAACTGAGAGGGCACTAAGAGACTGAGGCCTTCAGGAATCCAATTATTACTTGCTTAATCAACTGTTATGTCATTCAGGCCATGCCAGCTTGATTCCAGGAATCTATTTGTTTCCTCCTGGTTCTGTCAAGGGTCTATCCTAGAGACAAATAGAGCTATCACTGAAAGTGATTAATGCCTCCACTACCCTGATATATTTGTCAGTGATTAACATTTGGATGTCTGACACACTGCTGACATACCACCAAAATACTATGGCAATAATGTGGCTGACATTCACCTACCTACCATGTCAAACATTTTGGTCAAGTGATTTTGAAAGTTAAAGCCCAGACAGGCCTATTGGCATTTTTTTATTACGTTCAACCTTCAAATATGACCTGGACCTTTAACCCTTTCCCTCATAGAGGAACCATGAAAAGACCTATGCGAACATCATAAAACCAGATCAGCCTGCGAGTAACTCGCAGGCTGATCAGGTTTTATGCTGTTTGCTGCTCCTCAGTGGTCTGGTAATGAGGATTTTACAATTAAATTTGGTAAGGTTTAACTGTGGTTTTCTGCAGATCAGGCTTTATGTGGTACCTATTGAGTGCGTCAAAATGAGTCTATATGAGGGAAAGGGTTAAGTTAGCATAATAGTTCTCAGAAACACTCCATCTTATTTAGGTAAAAACATATGTGCCTAATTATTTGAATCTTGAAGTTAAAGCCTGGACAAGTAAACTGGACTAATTTTTTTTACTTTTGACATGGACAAGTAAACTGGATTAATTTTTTACCTTTGACCACCAAATATGACCTTGGCCTATGTGCTAGCAATCTGGTTCTTGTGCATGTGACTGTCTTAACAAAGCAAACATTGATGGATAAAATGATTCCTTTATAGATTATACCTCTATCAGGGGTAATGGGGATATAAAAATGCAGAAAGGGTAGAGTAGTTCATTGCTCTTTCCAGTATAACACAGTCCAAAAGTGGAGCCTAAATATTTTGTTTTCTGTTATTTGACTTCCAGTGCATTTATCACGCAGATATAACACTGCCCAATATAGCATGGTATCTATGCCGTGACGAACATTATGCCAAACAGTCTGCCTCACTGCAGGCTCCCTAAGGCCAACTATATCAGAGAGTCTATGGAGAATCTGCGAAAATGTGCGTCTCTTTTCTTCCCCTCAAGGGTTTTGTCTCTTGATTTAATCAGAAATTCCTTTTTTTTCTCAAGTAAGCCTAAAGTGACACCAATATCTCAATCCCTTTATCCTTTGTAACAAAATTCATTATATCAACAAAAAATTGTATTGCAATATCCCCAGGCTCTTGATATGTTTGCTACATTGAAACATTGGCTCCTATTAAGAGTAACAGATATCTTCCCTGAGAGGTAAGTACAATACCATGTACATTATAGATTTCCAATGGTCAACAGTTGGTCTAATGACTCAGGACAACTGACTCTATTATCTTGTTAAGTAGAAACCCTTGCGGGCACAGATTGCTGAAAGTACAGCCAAGAAGTGTCAAGGAAATAAAGTATAAACATCATGATCATAATATAACACTAGATCAGACTGCAAATCCTCTTTTTCTTTTTCTATTGTAATGGCTAACAATCATTTTCTGATTTTTATGCCCTCATTTTAGATCTTGCAGTCAAAGATGACCCATTTATTGGGTCCTATATTCAGTTTGGAATGTACCATTAGTTGTTTATTGGGTGCCTGCTGAAGAACGAACAGTGCTGACCATGATCAGACTGCTAAAATTGGTCTGCACCAGTTGGAAAGGCAGTCTTACAGCATTGTAAGGGTTAATTTTTATATCTTTTTTTCTGTGAAACATAAAGCTACGGAAATTTATTTTATATTTTATCTTTCTTTCAGTATCATCCAGATCATGAGGAAAGTCCAATACTATCCAAAACTGGCTAACAATCCTTAAAAGTACACATTACTGTGTAGATTTTTTAAAATGTATTCCATTTTCCAAATGTGCAACTACAACTATCTGTAAAAACAAGTGCAACCAAAGTAAAGCAGTAAACAATTTAGTACTTGTTAAACACGTCTCTGAAAAGGGAAAGCTTTTTAAACGCATGTTACATGCTAATGAATTGCCTCTTTGTAATTGAAGTAGCGGTCAAATGATTAATAGCTGTGCTATCCCAGTACACTTTTCGCCACCATTACAGCCTCAATTTTATTCTTGCCAAATGAGCCCATATGTGAAAAGTAGAACTCAAAAACAGCTTGAGACACCAGAATTGCAGAATGAAAATATAAACAGCCAAGAGTCTGCACACATAATTAAGTTCCATCTTAAATGTCAAAGCTGTTGCCATGGTGAATTGCTTCAGCTAATTAAGGAGCTAAATTGTGAACAATTAACAAAACTAGTCAGAGGTGCCATTTGCGTCTTCCACTGACCACCATGACACTTTTCAAAAAGAACACAAATTGAGTCCAATAGCATCTTTTTTTTTTCTAACAATATATACATGTTCAGAAATTTATTTTCATTTAACACTGAAATAATGTTGTAAAATTTATGTTTCCAATTAAAATTTTGAATGACATTAAATATTCCCTGGGGCCTCCGTGGCTGAGAGGGTAAAGTCCCTGACTTTAACATTCACTCAGCCCCTCACCATGTGGGTTCGAATCCCAGCAGGGTAATCTGGATTTTCATGCGGGAAGCCTTCCAGCTAGCTTGCGGTAGGTCGGTGGTTCTACTCGTATGCCTCCATGCATTCGGGGTCTTCCTCCACCTGTAATTAGCTGGATGTAGCTTATATGACTGAAATACTTTCGAAGTGACGGTAAACTCTGAAAGTCAAGTCAAATATTCACTAGAGTTTCAAAAATTCATATGACTTTTTTATTTGATCAAACTCCAACATTCAAAGTAATCCCATATTTCACAAGCTTAGCTTTGACAGATATTCCTTTTTTCACAGGCTGCTTAAGAAGTATTTTTAATCCACATGCTGCATAACTGATAATTTTTTGCAAATTTAATTGTCAAAAAATTAATCAAAATTAAAAATCAATTCCAGAATGATGAGGTAACTGATATGATGAAAACCCATTCATAATAGAATTTCTACAAAATCTGCATCTTGTTCAATGAAAAATACAAAAGTAGAAACATGATTGAATTGTACATCCCACAAATGAAGTCATCCTGACATTATTGTGATGCATTATCTGCCTTATCATTTTTCACACACCTGCGTCAGCATTTTAGTTCAAAGCTCTTAACAATTTGCAACATTTACAAAAATTCTGTTGCTGCAACATATGCTTTTAGTGATCTTATTCTTTGCAAATAAAATTGCATTGTACTAGTTACTGATCCTGTATATTTTTTAGTACAAGAAAGTGCTTGTTTAACTTTGATGTCATCACCATTGTAATATATATTCCACACTTAGGGCAGTAAAACCTTAAAACAATGGTGCTGCCTCGAAAAAGATCTTAATTTGATATTTAGAAATTAAGTGTTATCCCTTTCCCTTATATAGACTCATTTTGACGCACTCAATAGGTACCACATAAAGCCTGATCTGCAGAAAACCACAGTTAAACCTTACCAAATTTAATTACAAAATCCTCATTTCCAGACCACTGAGGAGCAGCGAACAGCATAAAACCTGATCAGCCTGCGAGTTACTCGCAGTCTGATCTGGTTTTATGTTGTTCATATAGGTCTTTTCATGGTGTCCTCTATGAGGGAGAGGGTTAACTTTGATGTCATCACTACTGAAATATATATTCCACACTTAGGGCAGTAAAACCCTAAAATAATGGTGCTGCCTTGAAAAAGATCTTAATTTGATATTTAGAAATTAAGTGTTATACACCAATGGTCATTCACTGTTTTCATCATTCTAGAAAGTGGACTTTCCAAGCAGAAGCACCCGACCAAAGTCAGTTCTGTTTCAAATTAAAGACCTAATAACCTAACAGAGATCCGAAACTGTAATATAGAAAAAGATTAAGTTACATGTACGATCATGTGTCTGTGAGATACTAGAGATGTGCAAAACTATTCATATCAATTGCAACTCTAATATAGGTAAAGATTAAGTCAAGAGAAACTTTTAAGTTACATGTACGATCAAATGACAGTGAGATAACTAGATATGTGAAATTTTAAATATACTGAGCTATCTCTTCAATCTTTTGCTTTTAAAACCAAATTTGTATGTTACTCATTAGACCGCAGATCTCTTTTATGAACAATACAGTAAAGTGTCAGCCTGTTAGGCATCTGCAAGATTTCAATTGTCTTAGCGAGATCTCATTCAAATCTTGTCAACCCCCTTTTTTTATCACAAGAAAAATGTTATACCTGACAGTTTCATTATCTCTGTTGAATATGCCTTTGTTTAAATGCATGATTGTGCCTGATGTTTTCAATTTGAAAAAAAATTATATTCATTAAAGATATATCATTCAATGGCATACCTATCATTAGGCAAATACTGTAGCATGTATTTATTGAAAATTATTACATTATTAATGAACAGTGAGGTACAAATCAGGATCATGTTGGATTAAGACATGCCTTATAAAAAGAGAAAAACAGCCAAAAAAAAAGAATAATTTAAATCTGAATTTACAAGATGATGTCATTCCGAGGTGATATATATTTCTAAATCAAAATCTAATTACTTCTTTAAACTTTGTGCAGTATCATATAAGGTAGAAATTGCATGAAAGATTGTGGTGTTCCTTGCCACCCATCAACATTTTCCTGGAGGAGGATGCCCCAAGAATCTCAAACAAAAATGTTTTACCTTTATCTACATCCCAGTAATAATACATTTAAACAACTGAATACAGACACCTTTAGGTACATCCAAGTAATAATACATTTAAACAACTGAATACAGACACCTCTAGCTACATCCAAGTAATAATACATTTAAACAACTGAATAGACAACTCTAGCTACATACCAGTAATAATACATTTAAACAACTGAATACAGACACCTTTAGGTACATACCTGTAATAATCCCTGTACTACATTTAAACAACTTAATATGGATATATAATTTCCCTAGATCAGATTTTGAATTAATTTCACCTGATGCCTTTGTTTAATCTTGTGGAGTAAAAAAACAAAATATTTGATGACAAGACACAAATCAAGTTGCAAAAGAAACTTTGGAAATACAGCATGATTCAAATTACATCATTACATTGAATACACCATGGTCTTGGGAACAGACTGAGGGACTCTGACAGAAAGCCAACAAACCTGTCAAGGATGTCATTGATGAAGATATTCTCCTTCTCATTATTCGGGCTGAAACTGCGGCCATGGAGACTGGAGCCGTAAGGAGAGCAGGTGTGTTTCACAGATTGAGAGAAATCTTCAAAACAATAGCGTTCTGGCTCTTCCTGGGATTCCTCCCTGAAATCAACAAAGGCATAAAGATATTACCGTAACAAATTTGTTAAAATCTTTGACATTTGCAATCATCAGTAAACATGTTGTTCTGAAGCAGAGAAAAAACTCTTTAAATGAGGTTGTTTTGGTTGTAAATGGATACCATGCTGACTTGGACAAATTTCCATTAATGAGAAAATAATTGTGCAGTGCATTCCCAGAAATGAACGACAATCCGACGAATGCATATATTCTACAGTGGTGTCACCAAGTGGAAAATACTGCACTCACAATCCTCTCATAAACAAGAGGGCCATGATGGCCCTGAATCGCTCACCTGAGAAACATCGCCCTCAATACCAATTATTGTATTTCGAGTCATACTGAATACATAATATATGCAGAAGTACAGCAAGATCATCTAAATTCAACTCAAAAACTGTACCTGCCATCCAAACTTTGAAGGTCATTGCTCTAAGAAGTCTATATATAAAATCAATTGACCCCTAGGAAGGAGCCAATTTTGTCCCCAGGGCCATGATTTGATCAAAACTGGTAGATGTTCAATAGACCATGTTACTCACCAAATATCTAAACTCTAGGCCTTGTGGTTTCTGATAAGAAGACTTTTCTAGTTTTTTTCCTACATAAGTTTATGTAAAATCAAGTGACCCCTGGGGCGTGGCAAATTTTGACCCCAGGGTCAAGGTTTGAACAAACTTGATTGAGGTCTACTAGGCCATGTTACACACCTGAAATATCTAAACTTCAGGCCTTGTGGTTTCTGAGAAGAAGATTTTTCTAGTTTTTCTTATATAAGTCTATGTAAAATCAAGTGACCCCTGGGGCGGGGCCAATTTCGACCCCAGGATGATTTTTTTTAACAAACTTGGTAATGGCCCATAAGACAATGCCACACACACAATATCTAAACTCAAGGCCTTGTGGTTTCTGACAAGAAGATTTTTCTAGTTTTCTTATATAAGCCTATGTAAAATCAAGTGACCCCTGGGGCGGGGCCAATTTCGACCCTAGGGTCATGATTTGAACGAACTTGGTAATGGTCCATAAGACAATGCTGCACACCAAATATCTAAGCTCTAGGCCTGGCAGTTTCAGAGAAGAAGATTTTTCAAGATTTCACTTTTTAAAAATCTATTTTTAGCTCCTGTTACCCAAATATGCAATGGACCAGAACCATTTAAGCAACTTTGGTAGAGCTTCATACAAGGAACATCACAGACAATTTTCATCAAATTTGGCCCAGTACTTTCAGAGGAGATGTCATTTGAAATAATTGTGGATGACTGACGCCGGGCAGACGCCGGACAGACATTGATCCTAAAAGCTCACATAAGCACTACATGCTCAGGTGAGCTAAAAATGATACAAACTTTCATATAGCCATTAATGTTTATGCTCCATTAAAGGGCCACAACTCAACATCATGTTTCACAAAATAAAGAAGTAACTGGTGTTGCATGCAACACACGAGTCCCCTACCAGTGAGATGCATAATTTTTCCATACCATAGCAACACGAATTTTGGTCCAAGATGAAAAAAAACAAAGTGATGTGCAGAATCTCTAATATACTGCCATCTATTCTTATGCCAAGTTTCATAATATTATCTTTAACGGTTTTAAGTTATCGCGGGATCCAGATTTCCAGACATCCGGATGGACGGACAGAAGGACAGACGGAAGGGACTAACAAGAAATATCTTTCACCCTTTACCTCATATACTCATTTTGGCATAGGATGGTGTTCCCTCATATCGCGGTACTAACGACATGAACGGGAATAAAATATCAATGAAGTCTTATCTGAAATTTATTTCTGTATGTCACTGTAATTCCACCTTTGTACCATAATGTGAGAACAATTTTTTTCCAGCCTATCTAATAACATTTTAAAACATTTTATTGTTCGCCGTGTTTTTCCTACATAAAATATCCCATGATTCTCTGGTATCGCGGTATTTCTTGAAAAAAGACCGCTGGCTCCACCTACAGGTGTCGCTACATGATCAAAACAATCATCATTCATAAAAAGTCTTTCCTAACAAACTGACAATACCGCGATACCAGAGAACCCGCGTTACCGCCGGAAACCACCCTACTAGCAAACAGAGGAGACCCAAAACAGGAGCTGTCTGATTAGGGTCTCATCTGTTTGCATATTCAAAATTGTAGAACAGGTTCTACACAATCTCCACTGTAAAGGAAAAGTATTGTTTTACATACCATTTGAAGTTCAGTCAATTAATATTCATCAAGTCATATATTTGGACATGAATATTTATGAGGTAAAGGGTTATAAAAAATAATTGGCATAAACGGGGATTAAAGATGTGGAGAATGCAGAAGGTGTGTCCCCCCTACCATCACTGGACTTGTAATGAAGGGTACAATAAGTATTACTGCTGAGACAGGGAAACAGCCTATAAAAAATAGTGCAGATACATGTATTTATAGTTATCGGCCCGAAAAAATGTCTCAAAAGGCAACTATGAGAAGAATGTCGATAAAGGAGCTATATATTTATCAAAAGAAAAGTAATTCAGTTAGAAATTTTTTATCAATATTTCTTTTCTTCTTTTACTGAAATATTTTATAGACTGTGGGTTAAAGTTGGGTGATGGATAACTTGAATTTTGAAAGGTGAGCGTTTTCCATAATTAAAATGACATTGTGAGATGTATGTTGATGCCAATATATGAGTATTCATACACCATTTAATAATGTATAGTACCATGTAAAACATTCAAAATCTTAAGTTCTTAAATTTCTGCAGAACTGTGGATAACAAATATTGAAAGTTGTACAACACTGGAAAACCAAACTTACACTAGAATTTACTTTTAATTTTGAAATTCTACTTTTACACTTATTCTTATACAAATGTGTTTGGCAAACAGAACAGACCCCAAAAGAACTGCCTGGCCAGGGCCTCTGTCTGGCCAGGGTCTCCTCTGTTTGCTCATACAATACTGTAACTTAGAATCTTTACAGTTTTATTATATGAATATTCATGAGGTTAAGGGATGAAGCTTAAATAATAGATGAAAGCCCAGAAGTCGGCACATTTCTTTCGCTTCAATTAACTGTTCTAACTTGTGTAACAATAACTGATTTGCCAGCTTATACTTTTATAAACAAAGTGTCTTTAAATGCAATAAATAGAATGTAAAATTGTTGTACAAACTTGCTTTTCTTGATGAAAATGGTGTTAATTTGCATAAAAATTATTAAATTAAACATATTGAAAAATAAATATGAAATATATATCCTATGTATATCCTTTGTTAATCATGCCAATTCAAAATGTCATAGATAAAAAGTCAACTTTTGGTGACTCTAGCAGGCTGGGGGAATTGATATTTGTTCAAGTCATCAGTGGTTTGACCCAACTGTGGTTATAATGATTTACAATTTTAATTCTATCCGGCTGTTTTTTTTTGTTTTTTTTTAATTTATCATTCTAAGTAGATAATTGTATTTGAATGCATTAAACTAAACGGATATTGGAAATACATTTCAATTATAATCTAAATCTCAAACTATGCATCAAAATTGTGTTAACGAAAGACTGTCTAAATAAATATGAAGATGTACATATATACTTAATTGACATTCATAATTTTATGTGTGTATTTAAATGTTTTCATTTTGAATTATTAATATAAAACAAACACACACACGAAGAAAAGAGAGAGAGAGAGCAAGATAAAGGGAGGGGGTGAGAACAATAAGGCACAGAAAATTCATTTCTCTGAAAATTTTCCCAGGAACCAAAGTGTTTGGATGAACAAATTATCACTGTTTAAAGTATTGACCTGTTTTTTTTGTTGTTGTTTTTTTTACTCTACTAGCGTTTCCATTTTAAGCATGAGTCTTTATTTGTTTATGGCTTACAATGAACAAAATTTTGTTCAAGTTTATTCAATAAAAGTATGTTCAGATCTATTCTGTTATAAAATCATTAAGGAGGACTCTCAATAATTCCGTTCCCTCAGTGCTTTGATTTTTTTTTAATTGACGGATTGAGACCATTCCTTCTTCAAATAAATACATGTCAAATTGTGTCATTATATCTATCCTGATATCAAAACTTTTAAACAAAACAAAAAAGAAATTAGATCAGTTTCGAATGTCTTTCCTTGCATTCTCCCAGATGAAAACAAATGGATTTGAAACTAATTCTGGGAGACAGGCTGACAGAGGCACCATTAACTATTAAGATTATGCGTCTGTCTGACAATTTGTTCACCTTGAATAAAACTGTTGCTGCAAATATTTTTGGAGAACGGAATGGCATGACAATCTAGAGATCTCTACGTACAATCAATAAAAACTTAAAATAATGACACCCTAAGAATCTATTGTTCTTTATCAATGAAGAAATTACAATAGGAATGAAACGTCTCAACAGCATTATTAAACTTCATCAGAGGGGATTTTTTTTCTCGGTAACCCCTAATTGACAGTTTAAGTATATGTTTCTGAAAATCAGAGAACAACAGAATGTGAATAAACCAGATATGGCTTATTCTGTTCCTCAAATATCATCTAAACCAATCCTTATAAAATGTATGACAAAAACAATGTGCTCCATAAAATTCCTTATAATACCCAAACTATACATGACATGATCTGAACAAAACTAATTTATGCACTACTACTTATATAAATACTGTGGATTTTTTCTATGAACAACTAGACATCAGAATCTGTTTATCTTCATGAAGCTTCGTAAATCTGACAGCTTTCATTCTGTATTCTGCAAATAGACGTGAAATTTATGTCGTGAAAAATGCTAATCAGTGACGTCATCAGCTCCATATAACACGATATAAGCCCGCAATGCCATTCAATATAACATGTTATCACATGATGTTTCCTGTGTAATATACCGTATACACCGGCAGATTAGGCGCACTTTTTTTCCAGAAAATTCAAGTTTATAGAGGGGGTGCGCCTTATATGATGATATACAGCTTTTCAGGTTTCTTTTTTCAATCACCGAGAAGTGAAAATTACCGGTATACGATCTCAGAAAATGGATATACTGAAAGTCAATGAATACGATAATATGACACAAAGTCTATACAAAACCATGATAAACAATACCAGATTATTGCTTTTGTTCTTATTAGTTATCCTACAGGTATATTTCATGATAAAATTATCGTGAGAAACTGAAACAACTTGATGGAAGCCATTTTCAATAAACAAATAAGTTTATTTTACGGGACCTCATGATGTATAGGTGAAACTTGACAGGTGGCAATTGTTACGTAATGTTTGTTAGTTGGGAGAATTTTGACAGGTGACAATGGTCCCCAGTGTTAGAATGCGGGGACATGGTTGAGTAATGTCATGTTATGAAAATGTGTCACCTTTATCCTACCCGTCGTTAATGTAACGGTCTAATGGTAATCTTATGCCATGTGTAAATAAAACAGTTCACCGTATGATTAGCCCGGTGACGTACGGATAGCTTTGGTCTGTCAAAATGTACGACGGCGCAAATTTCAAAACAAGATTTCGCCAAATACGATACAATAAGTGATTTTTTTTTCAAATAAGTTACCCTGAAAGTTAGGATGCGCCTTATACGTAGCTGCGCCTAATCTGACCGTGTATACGGTAACCATCACATATTTTTTTATAGTCAACATGTGTAATATAACAATGTCATATTGAATTAAGACTGATTTATGCAAATGAAGTATAATATTTAGAACTAATTTCATTATTAAATATATTAAATTTCTGTTAAAACAAAATCAATGTGTGTCTTCTGAACACCATAATTTTTATTTTGATCCCAACTATAAACAGCTATAACCTATTGACCTATCTAACTTTTCCCACAGTATCTACATAAAATAATTTCATAACTAAATGAACACAAGAGTGTTCTTCGGAAGTGTGACAGAAAAGTGTGACAGACGGACAGACAGATGATGGAAAAGTGAACCCTATGTGTCACCTCTAATTACAGCAGGTGACACAATGAAATGCTATGAAACTTACAAGCAAAACATTAAAAATATCTCTTGGGTTATTTTTTTTGTCTCTATGCTTCAATATAAGATAAAATGGCTATACAACACCTTTGTAATAGGATCACACTTCAAGGGACATCAAAATCTGCAGTGAACCAGTCACTCATCAGCCAGCGTCCTTCAGAGGATGATTAAAAACAACCATCTTGGACAGAACTCCCTCTCTATCATGGACACTTCAAGCCTCCTGACAAGTGACAGGTCATTACCATGTTGGTATTCTGTTATGAATAATAAGTTTACATACAAAAACCATTTATCTGATTTTCTTTGATTATGCATTTTTTCACACGCATTGTCAACTTTACTAACAATTCATTCAAAGCTTATCAGTGAATCTATGGCTATTTATATGGGAGCTTTATTGCCCATTCAGATAAGTCAGTTTACTCTGCTTATTCCCATTTGAAGCAGTGGTCCCAACCTGCCATACTTGCAAATGCATGCTGTTTACTTGCAAAAACATGGGCAAAAACTGGGGATCCGTACATGGGGAGTACTGCCTCCATACAGATTTGGGAGCGTACAGACACGCCATAGTACTTATGGTGCATGAGGAAGTTTTGCTGCGTTCAGTCTACGGACTCATCCCAGTGCAGGTGATGCGCATGCCTTCTACAACCTACGAGCGAACAACGCACTGACTCTGTGAGTCTTTTAAATTTTACCAAACAGTCTCTTGCTCTACGGCTCACTTAGCACATGCGTACAACTCATTTACCACATCATTTATGTGCAATGTATGATGCACGCAACTGCTCACAGCTAAATGTGGTATGCAGGCCATGTACTTATACCTTGCACAAACTGTGCGAGTGAAATGTGCTGATGTACTCCCTCCCTGCTGTTGCCACTCCCTGCCCAAAGTTTTTAGAAAAACATAGCGGCTGTGGTCTCCCCAAAAAAATAAAGACTAACTTGAAATGTGTTCAGAGGACACAGATGCCCCCACCTGTTGCATTTTCCAAACAAAGGTCAACACCCAAAAGCACAAGTCATGTCCTGAGTAATATATCAAGAAGTTTAAAGTCTGTAGCACAAATACCTTCAGAGTTACCTGTGTCATACTTTTGGGATGGACGGACAGACAAAGGCAAATCTATATGCCGCACTTTTTGGTAGGGGGGCATAAAAATACCCAAGTTCATGTCTTGATTTATATATCCATAAAGTTTCAAGTCTGTAGCACAAATACTTTCAGAGTTAGGTGTCACAAGCATAA
>CM037783.1:21461288-21511288 GCA_021229015.1 Solen grandis | reverse complement strand
AAATACAAAGGCCCATAACTCTGTCAACTTTAACGAAGGTTTGATAAAAAATACCCAGGTGCACAAGTTCATGTCCTAAGTAATATGTCCATGAAGTTTCAAGTCTGTAGTATAATTACTTTCAAAGTTACTACATCACAAGCATAAAATTCTATATTTTTCAAAAACAAAGGCCAATAACTCTGTCAACTTCAACGGCGGTTAAATAGAAAATACCCAGGTGCTCAAGTTCATGTCCTTATTAATATAAGTCTGTATAAAATACTTTCAGAGTTACATGCGACACAAGCATAAAATTGCATATTTTTCAAAAACAAAGGCCCATAACTCTGTCAACTTCAAAAGTGGTTCAATGAAAATACACAGGTGCACAAGTTTATCTCTTGAATAATATACCCATGAAGTTTCAAGTCTGTAGTATAAATACTTGAGTTACGTGCGTCACAAGCATAAAATTCCACATTTTTCAAAATCAAAGGCCTATAACTCTGTCACCTTCAACTGTGGTTCAATGAAAATACCCAGGTGCACAAATTCATGTCCTGATTAATATATCCATGAAGTTTCAAGTCTGTAGTACGAATATTTTTAGAGTTACGTTCGTCACAAGCATAAAATTCCATATTTTTAAACAAGAGGCCCATGAGGCCCTAAATCGCTCACCTGAGATAAATAGGTTGACCCAAGGAACATCTGTACCAATTTATTTTAAAATCTGGCCAGTAGTTTTGAAGAAGATGATTTTTAAAGTTTTCATTTTTTTCTTCTTTTTGTTGCCATGGCAACCAGAGTTCTACATGGATCAAGTTTATTTTAGCAACTTTTGTGAAGGTTGACCCAAGGATCATCCCTGCCAAGTTTAATCAAATTCTGTCCAGTGGTTTCAGAGGAGATGTTGTTTAAAGGTTTCTCTATATACATATAAGGCAAATAAGCCCCGCCCCTGGCGGCCATGTTTTTTTACGGATCGGAATAATTTTAGCAACTTTGGTAGAGGTTGACCCAAGGAACATCTGTACCAAATTATTTTGAAATCTGGCCAGTAGTTTTGAAGGAGATGATTTTTAAAGTTTTCAAATTATTTTTCTTTTTGTTGCCATGGCAACCAGAGTTCTTCATGGATCAACTTTATTTTAGCAACTTTTGTAGAGCCTCACCCAAGGAACAGTCCTGCCAAGTTTCATTAAATTCTGTCCAGCAGTTTCAGAGGAGATGTCGTTTAAAGCAAATTGTTGACGACGCACGACGACGGACGACGGACGAAGGGCGATCACAAAAGCTCACCTTGAGCACGTTGTGCTCAGGTGAGCTAAAAAACAAAGGCCCATAACTCTGTCAACTTCAACAGCTGTTTAATAGAAAATACCCAGGTAAGCATAAAATTCCATATTTTTTCCTAAAATAAATAAAAGGCCTAAAATCTATATGCTCCCCCACCCCCCCTCCCCCCCATCTTTGGTGGGGGCATAAAAACACACATTTGGTTGTAACCAGGCCTTTATCCTCATTAATAACCATGTAGCTGAGTCTGCAACAAAAAGAGTTTAACATGCCATATCATTTTTTGTCCATTTGCCTTATTATATAATTTTAAGCTCTTATGCAGTAGTTTACCCTTACAAACAATAAAAATTGTTAAGTCAATAATTTTCCTATGCAGTGATCTCCTCTTATAAGCAAAAGAACAACCCTCCTATGCTGCGATCCCCTCTTCTAAATAATACCCCTGTTACATCATTGCTGCCTTCCCACAGCATCCAAAAAAGAAGCAAAGCACTGAGAGGTGCCAATACTTTCACCGGCATCACCACAGCAACGCAGTGGCATGGCCAGTAGACACCCTGGAAATGCATGGAGTGCTGAGTGACGCATACAAAAACAAACGCTTGCTCTTTGGTCTGATAAGAGCATGGGTTTGCTGTAAAGTTGCCATAGCAGTGCAGTAAGGTCTCCTACAACGCCACAGGAGCTCTGAGGGTGGGCACAGAAGTCACAGTGCAAAGCTGTGGTGTCGGTGGCACTTTCAGGAAGATGTCACTGTGTCTCTACGGCACTTATACATAGTGTGTTTTTTTTTTTTTTACTGCACCCCAACAACGACTTTACGGAGCTTGTCAAGGCAATCATTGCGCTTCCAGGGTGCATCTACCACGTCAATCGGTGTTTTCAGAACAAAATAGTATGAATTAATAGGATAGGCAAATAAACATTCATTTCGCCATGGCTGCTGTATGCCAACAAGCCAGGCTACTGCTTGCCAATATGCAGGTTCAGCAGATGCATGATGATTCAGTTGCTTTCATATCATTCTGGGACGACAACAGAGGAGGGCCCAAAGGCATACAAGGCTTTTGGTTCAACCATGGCTGGACGAAGGCAGATGGTTGCAGCATAGTAATTATCATTGGATCGTGCCTGAGCTGCAAAATGAGGACCCTGCTAGTTATGAGTTCAACTACCTCAGAGTTTTACAGGTAGTGCAAATAACATCTTCAAATCTGTCCAAAATATGCAGTAATCTCTCCTTATTAATAAGTCTTTGTTAAGATACTCTAAGCAGTGATCTCCCCTGACATGTAAAAAAATACCTCTACTAATGTTGTCTTAGGCAGTGGTCTCTCCTTACAAGTGGTCCATATGGAAGATTGGTTTGTCAAATATGTCATTCACTATAAATGATGACTTAACTTACATACTGACTAATTTTCGAATGAAAAAATATTATGTTCTTTGATTGTTAAAGAATCAGAATTTCAGCCATATGAAATTTTATCAACACATTTTTTATATTGCTTATTCTACACATTACCAATGATTCTACATTGTTGTTCAAAAAGAGCAAAATATCAAAACCAAACAACATCAACATTTTACTGTAATCAATGTGTGGAGTATGCAATTCACTGCACAAAGGCGGAAAGATTAGGTATCTCTGCCAAAAACCCATAATGCAATTTGTTTTCATCACATGCATCCCTGCACCTTCAAAATAAGCCCACATCATTAGTATTTTGTTGCTTTTGACATTGTTTCTGCCATTTACAGAGACTAAAATGGATACCCAGTAAGACCACATTCAAAAAGACAATGAAATTTATGTCTGAAAAAGTTCTGACAACTCCTGAAATAATTCAATTTTCTTAGCAAAGACACATATTTGGAAATGTTTTAATTATTTAAATGTTTTGAAGCATGGAATGCAAAATACAGTATAAAAAGCAAGAACAGTTATCTTCTGAATAGTTTAGATTCCCAAACACAGCTTAAGTTGATGATTTACTCCAAAGATATGTTATGAACTGTTTCTTTGGATTATAGAAGCAAGGCCTTTCATTTCTCAGTTTTTGTTTTCCATACAAATCAGTATTTGTTTTGGAGTTAAATGTTGCCATGACAGTGTTTCAGGCGTGCGTTCAGTATGGCAAACCGTATGCAGTTGCTCGCTTACAGTCAGCTATAAAACTATCTCAGTGTCATTAAACAAGATGATGACGTATACCCATGTACAGCATAAGAAGCCTGTGAACAGCATGCTATATGGACCTTAGACAACTCCATAGCTGACTGTAAGCGAGCAGCTGCATACGGTTCGCCTACTTTTACATTGGTATTTTGTTAATTTTAACCAAATTCTTCAATTACCTAGTATAGTGAAAAATAAAATAACTTTTTCACAAATTTGATGAATGCAAAAAAGTTCTGATTGACCTATGCCACTTATAACTCTTTCGCATTAGAAATAAAAAAGTGTTGAATTTTATCAAATAAAAACAAAATCTTATTTGTATTTTTTTCATAAATGCTAGATAATAACATTCATAGTTGTTTTCTGTAAAATAGTGACTTTGAGTAAAATTGTCACTTAGAACCTTTTTGCTTTCACCCCTCGAAGTGACCCAGAAGTCAATAGGGGTCATCTACTAGTCATGACCAATCACCCTATGAAGTTTGAGGAATGTGGGCCCGAACGTTCTCCAGTTATTGATTGGAAACAAAGTGGTCTATGGACCGACTGATCGACCTACTGACCGACAGACATTTGCAAAACAATATGCCTCTCTTCTTCAAAGGGGGGCATAAAAACACACCAAATCCAGGAAGTGCTCTAATAAACTTATATATGTTTTGGTGACAAACCAACCTATAGACAGACCGATAGACGTGACTCCAGTATCATGAGGTATAATTATCTGTTCTTAAACAACATGGAATTTTGGCATCTATGATTTACAGAGTAAGTAAATATTTAATTGATCAGTTACTGCAAATCTTATCAACTTCTTTTTGCGCTCTCCAACTATCCCTGGTTGAATTCTATAAATAATTTACACAGGTACCTCAAGGTAAATGTGAAAGGAAAAAAAGTCCTTTTTATATAAAATTAGAAAGAAACCTAGAATCATCCAAACCCAAGGTAACAATTCTTTTGTCCAAATAATGGGCTGTTCTTCGGTATGAAAATAAATGGTAGTGAATATATAGAGAATAATTTTCTACTGTGTTTTGATATTAAGTTTATCAGATGGGGTTGCAAGAATTATAAACGACTAGGCTCTGCCAAGTTATATTTCTCTCAGCCGAGTCAGAAAAACTTTATATCAAAACACAGTAGCATTTATTCTATTTATCTTACGTTCAAAAGAAATCACCATAGCAAAATATTCTATTTATCTTACATAAAAAGAAATAATCTAATATGTGCATATTATGTGAATTACGACGGCGTATGTTATATACAATAATGGGCAGAACAATAACTGGTGTTAACAGGAAAAAGTTCTATATTTTTACTATTTATTTCTTTTTACTATTTATTTCTCAATCTTTTACAAATATAATGTTTTCATTTATGAACGAACCCTTTCATTACTGATAGTTACATGTACAGTGAAATTAACATAACATTTATGCACTTAGTGAACTCTTCATTTACAGAGATATAATTTTTAGTGAGTAGTGAGTTTCGAGTTAGAAAAGGTGAGTTTCTAGTTGTGAAAAGTGAGTTTCTAGTTGGAAAAGTGAGTTTCAGATCAGAAATGGTAATTTGGAAACTTACGAGAAGTGAGTTTCGAGTTAGAATAAGTGAGTTTCTAGTACAGTTGAAGATATAAATGTATTCGCAATACATTTTTAACTCCCCTGTTATGAATATTTTGTCAGGAAGCAGAGGTCTTTCACAGAGTATGTATTAAGTATCAAAATATTGTTTTAACCAATTGACAATACAACTTCATTCATGAATTAATTCTTATAGTTGTTGACACAACTTTTTTTTACCGACTCTCTGACGAGTATGAATAAAATCAGTGCCAAAATAAGCCGACAGATAGATACAGTGGCGCTATCGTATCAGTTGTCAAAAATAGCGTATATTGTTCATATCGTATCGTATACTCAATTGCATCGTAACGTATCGAATCGTATCCTATCACATTCAATCGTATTACACATAATGAACAGGATCTTATCGCATCGTATGTAAAAATGTATATCGTCTATATCGTAAATCGCATAACGTATATCGTATCGAATCACTCTAAGATTTTTGGCAGTCTATGTTTCAGGACACCCTTTATTTTTTTTATAGAAAATAATTATTCTTCGTGTCTCTAAATTCAACATTTTGCGTATATGTATTATTTTTTATCATAAATTATATTATGTAGTATAATCTTATTATTTGTTTAGTTAAAATAACATTTTTTACTTTTTATGTACCGGTATATACATGTGTAGTGGCCTAAGTGAATTTCTGCAGCAGACGCTGTGCGTTGTTAAGCAATTTAATGCACGTGTGAAAAATATGTAATCGAAAGCATTAAATCGGTATTGAAGTAAACGCTGGGCTACATACATTCTTATAAGTTTATTTGATGTGTTTGATCAAAATTTTCATGATTAGAAAGTCTGAAAATTAACAATTTAAATCTGACCTAATTATGCATAATTAAACTCCGATTTCATCCAAGATGTTGCTTCCTTTGAATAACTCATTTTCCGGGACCTTTTTCCTCTGCAGTGTTCGCTTGCGTGCTCTTATTTAAAACATTGAAAGAGATTAGAGAGTATACGCATATACCTACATTATAGTTCTAATGTGTATTTTTTTTTATTTCCTACTTTATTTATCCCCCCCCCCCCTCTCTCTCTCTCTCCACATATGCAAACGTCATAATTTGCACAGAACATATTTTGTTTTCTTCTCTCCCTCTCTTTCAGTTTGAAAAAGCAGTATAATATCAGGAGGTCTTGCATTCGAAACCCAACTGGGGTACATTTCTCCCTACATACATAGTCAAATTACCGATCCCTCCTTGTCCGTGAAAACACAAATTCACTTCATGATAAAAGTTAAATGGGAAAAAAATCTATAAATTCCATATTATTACATGTATAGTTCGCTTAAAATATATCTGATTTTTTTTCTCATGTATGTACATATGTACATTTATGCATGAATGTGTATATTTAACCAACGTAATTGTATTTCACCAGACGCGTGTCATACCTTCTTATCAGCGGGCACAGCCCCAATCCCACCTCAAGGCGAGGGAGGGACAATCAACCTTTATACAACATGAATGTTATAACCGTACTAATTAACGTGACAGAAAACATGAAAGATGGTCGCAGGCCTATTGTGAGAACATTATCACAGAAAGAACCAGGGTGTTATGTACGTAGTGTCACTGGGTAGCTTAGTCAAAAACTGTTCCTTTATTGTAATAAATATTATACAATAATTTACATGTAACTTAGAATAAGTGTGTGTATATACATACATACACTATTGAGCACTAACGTAATATAAACTGTACCGACTAAATTAATACCATCTGACTAAAAGCTCTGCCGCCTACGCGTTATAGAGTATATATTCATAATATTGCGATTGTACATAATGAAGTGTGACCCTTAATACAGAAAACTCAAAATTCTTCATTCTACCAAGGAGTGTCCCGAAGACAACGGAGGAATCTACTAGACAACAACAACATCACTACAAGTTTCTTCCATTAATTAATTTGATTCATATTGTTTATTCCTTTTAATGTATATCATTATTACATTATTATTCTAAAATTAAATTGTCATCATAGAAATATTTTATTCCGAAGAGGAAGACATTCTATATATCAGTATATTTCCATAGTGAATCTTGTTGATGATGATATTAATAATAAAAATCTCTCTCTCTCTCTCTCTTTCGAGGGGGTGAGGTTCTTTACAAATTAAAGACTAATGGACTTTTAAAAAATATAGAAATCAAATTCGAGTAAGTCTTAGAGTATTCTTATGATTGATAAAACAAATAAAAAATATTTTTTATAGTTAAAACAGTGAGTAAAATATAGCAACAGTTCTTTTATAGGAACAAATAATATGTGCTTATGGTTGAAAGCATGGGACCAATTTAGAAGTTGTTATAAATTAGATTTTCTGCTATCATCATGTATAAGCTGTGATAGAATCGGCGACCTCTCTTCGAACAAGATGGCCCTCCAGTCTTCATTTTTTTAATTAAATAATTGTTTAAAGAAGCAGCAATACGGGTATATAAGGTGCAGGTTGCATGCAGTAGCTCATGCATCATTTCATTTTTTTCGGCTATTTGACAGTTAACCAGAAGTTCTAGCACGTGCTATGCTTCCATGTGTTTGTTCACAAGCACTCATTGAGCGGTCGCGATCGTATATAAAAGGGCATGGACCAATTATATTAATAATTTTTTTAAGAAAAGATATTTTGTTAATTAACACAAGTAGCAGAGTACTAGATATCAGTAAAGTACTGTTATCATTTTTTTTATTGTGATTGTTATTATTACACGTAATCATAAAAATATATTTATAAATAATCTTCATAAAAAAAACTTAACTTTCTCTCATTACATGTGCCGTTCACAGTGGTCTCGATGGAAATCGCAGAGTCTGTCGCTTTTTCAGGGGGACTGCAATTTAGTATGTCTCCATTTCCTGTCGCTCGCTATGTTTATTTCAGAGGAACACATGGATTACCAGTTATATGTAACGATAAATATTGTTAACAACATGAAGTTTTTGCATATTTCTGGACTTGTAGTCAAATAAAGCTTGCAGGTACATGTATAAAAATGTCATGTCAACCGTGCTTACCGTGTATCGTATATCGCATAACGTAAATCGCAGATCGTGGATCGTATGGTATCAGATTATAAACGTATCACATCGTATCGTAAAGGTAAATCAAACTTGCTATCGTACATCGCAGATCGTATGTCGCATATCGTATGTATTTCAATCATATCAATTGTATTTTTTGACAACTGATACGATAGCGCCACTGTAAAGAAAGTAAGCCCTTTTCCCATAAATAAGATTGCAGCTACAAAAGTAACACCTGGTCTCATGCTTTTAAAATAAAGGCCTATATATATAAATTACTAAAATACTATTAAGTATTAGCAGAAAATGATAACGTGATTTTATTTTTACTTTCCGTAAATATAATTGTCTATATTTACACTTAATCATTCTTATTGTTGAGTGACTATAAAAATATACAGTTGAAAATAACGTCATCTGAGAAATAACTGTCATATTGATCAACCTTTTTATTATTTTTTTTTTAATTTCAGCTATCAAGTAGCCCATTTATTCTCCCCATAATTGGTGTTAGGGGGTCGGGGATCCATCCCCCAAAACACCTCACAAGCAAACATACAAAATTATGAATACAACACTTTCAACAGAAAGGGTATTTGATGATTGGTGAACCCAATTTATAAGATTATCTATATTTGTATCAAATACTGTGGGTTCTGGACAAATTCACTAAGGAATATTTGCTTTTGTTTGTTACTCTTTGGTATTTGTAATACAACATATTTGAACCAATATACATAGTTTCCACATCTGTGAATATCTCTACTTTTGGCAGCCATCTTGAATGACAAATTCAAGGGATTTTTAAATAAATTACATACAGGAGCAGAAATTTCATTTTCCTATAATTTCAATATTTCTGCTTCAAAAATCAAAATGTATATACCATTAAAAAGCTCTTGAAATTCATATTTTTAGATAACATAATTCCTATAATACGTATATTAGCACAAAAAAAAGAAAAGAAATGCAAAGTAAAGAAAAAAGGTATAGGTTCATCTTTCAACAAAATAAACAGTTTAACTTCTTGGGTATAAAGCTTTTATCTTCAAGTTCATTAAAATATCATTTTCATATTAAAAATGATTAATCAATGCTGTTCAATTTGACATTAACTTCAGTATGATAGACTGGAAAATAAAAACGTAGTGATAATTAGCAACAGGGCCATGATGGCCCTGGGTCGCTCTGCCCTGTGCAAGCCATAAATCAAGTGAGTACTTTAGGACAAGAAGAATTTTCAAATTTGTACCGTATACATATAAGGGAAATGGGCTTAGCCCCCTGGTGGTCTTTTTTTTCAAAGGATCAAAATAATTTGAACAATCTTGACTTGACTTGACTATTTGAGTTTACCGTCGATTCAATAGTATTTCAGTCATATAGCGACGTCCAGCTAATTACAGGTGGAGGAAGACCCCGAATGCACTGAAGCATTCAGGCAGAACCACCGACCTACCGCAAGCCAGCTGGAAGGCTTCCTCACATGAAAATCCGAATGACCCTGCCGGGATTCGAACACACGTGATGAGATGCTGAGTGAATGTTAAAGTCAGCGACATTACCCTCTCGGCCACGGAAGCCCCTGAACAATCTTGGTAGAGAGTAACCTAAGGAACATCTGTCACCAGGTGTCCAGACCCCGTCCCCACGAGATTTGGATATTATGCATAAAAAATACATAATAAAGGGCCCCCCCCATGTCCTGTGATTTTCAGAGTTTGCCCCCCCCCCCCCCCGTATCAAATTGCTGGAACTGGATCTTCACATATAAGTTTTTTATAGTTAAAATCTGGATCGTTTGATACAATTTCATGCAGATGATTGCTAACTTTCATTCATGTTACCCATGCTTTTTTGTGATCTTTATTTTAATGCAAATGATAATTTTGATTTTTTTTTTAGAGTGCGTGTCAGTGAGTGTGACTGTCACAATGTCAGTGATGTTGGAATACAGCAAAAGTTAACAAACAAAATACAACAATGGAACATTGGCACAATAAAATGTCCATTTCAAGAATGATACTTACTTTTACACTACTTCCCTGTCAATAAACAAAACCAACAATACATTCGTGTTTCGCCAGTGTGTAAACTTCGACAAGAAGGTAAAGGGAAAATAACAAAACAAAAGAAGAGTAGTCAAGGAAAAGTCGTAAATGACAGGTTTGTTTTTATGCTGACAAGTGTTTATTTCTTATATCAGACCAATAAATTATGAAAAATGTGGAGGAAAAATGGCACCATTTCAAAACGGTTTATTTCGGAATGAGGTATGCCGCATTTGAACCATTTACAGGAATTTCTGAGTGTATGTTCCGTGCTTTTTTACAGTTACCCGGGATAAACGACTTGACTATTTGAGTTTACCGGGATATATATTTTTCTTAAACGATCCGTCATGTCAGAGTAATATAAAAATTTAACTCACTGCTGATATAAGCAACTGTTTCCCGATTTTTTTTAATATACTTTACCGTAAAAAGCAATTAAACACACAAATGTTAAATATACAGTCGGCACTCATTATCTTGAATTTGATGGGACCAAAAATAAGACTTCGAGATGTCCGTAATTTGACCAATCCAAAAGGAGGTATTATCGGCTTTTGAACAAGAAATCTTACCTGTATCATTATATTAATATTGTGTCGATATCATGAAGAAGATGGCACATTTTTGTAGAATATATAATTAATAAATAATAATCCATATGTAGAATATTTTTCTTAATTTATTCAACCGCTTCTTTCTATAAATACAGAAAGGTACGACATAAACAAATAGGGTTACAACAATAATATAGATCGAAAACATGCGAACTGCATTCTATTAATAAAGAGCACTTATGTACATGCTCAGCGCTCATAGATGGACAAGTAGGTTCTAGAGACATTGTGAATTATGACCTGGGTTTATTCTTCGATAGTATTAAAAAAAAAATCTGGCACATTTTGAGCAAAGATTGTCACGCACAACGCCTTGTGTTTGGCCATATAATTATCATGCAAATATTTTTCGTCAAAATATAATCTGGTAATTAGTGAAAGCCTAAAATCACGATTTGTAGTACAGATAGCCCCAAGCAAAGCTAGTGTCACCAGTTTACTGATAGGTGTGAAAAATATTGGCGGGCTAATTAGCGTCTGTGGAATTTGAGATAAACAAATATTCATTGTACTATAGGACGAGGGTCCAAATTTCCTTTTTTGAAGTTCATGTATGTAGACAAAGAAGGGAAAAATCTGGACCAAGTCAATTAATTTGACATAGCCGAAATTTGATATATGCAAATTGGAGATAACGAGTACCAACTGTATACACAGTCACCAAAAATATACACATTTTTATCCTGTCACTGTTCAGTATATACACTCATCTGTTCTGACTCGAAACTCACTTTTTCTTGACTCGAAACTCACATTTTTTAACTCGAAACTCACTTTTTCTTAACTCGAAACTCACTTTTTCTTAACTCGAAACTCACTTTTGCAGACTCGAAACTCACTTTTTTAACTTGAAACTCCCTTTTTTAACTCAAAACTCACTTTTTCAGACTCGAAACTCACTTTTTCTTGACTCGAAACTCACCTTTTTTAACTCGAAACTTACTTTTTTTAACTCGAAACTCACTTTTCTTACTTGAAACTCACTACTAGAAAAAAAGAAATCCTCTCATTTACACATAGATCTATATAGAGAGATTTGATTTACATGGCTGTCACACTTGTCAGCAATGTGTTGGTTTCAAACTAGTATGTATAAGTCTAGCAGCTTGAACAGTGATTTCCTGTGGAATAAATATTCAGAGTTCCAACATTCATAACAGAATGATAATAAAACCTTGATTGACTGGATCAGATTTTTTGTTGAAAAATCATCAAAGGACAGAAAGGTGAAGGGCTGTGTCACTGGTTGATATATATGTCTGGCATACTGCTAGTTCACCACCCCCTCTAGCAGAAAAACCAAATTCTCATCAAAAACCAGAATTCTCCATCAGTTTATTAGCACATTGTTTGGATGTCAGATTTACCGATTTAATACCAATATAATTAATACCATCACATGCCATATGCCTTACGTTTGAATAAATCATTTCAAATACCATGATCTATAACACCAGCAGCCTGCCAGACAAGTTTCATAGTTCCAGATTATGCTGGTTATAATTTTAACCACACAGAAAAAGATATATGTGTGGACGCTACATGTCAGTTCCCAAAATTAAGGGTGCTTGAATAAAACTGGTTTGATAGATAATTTAAAGAAAAACAAGAAATCTGTCAAAAGACGCAAAATCTGCTTTTCAAGTGTGGCCCAAGGCAAGCAAAACAGTTTATCAAAACAGTGACTGTGACCCTACTGACCTGAAAATTAATTCCAATCTTCCTCTCTGCATAAGGTGTTTATCTATTAAATCTGATCATTATACTTATATTTTAAGAAATCTATTTATTTTAACAGGAGACATTCAACTGAAACAACCTGTTAATGCCCGCTTGCCTGCCCAGTGACATACCCCATCTAATAAGGTTGAAAACCTGGTTGAATTTAAAAAAATAAAATCCAACAAAAAACTCTTTAATAAGTGCCTGCTAAGCAAAAAATAGGGAGCATACTAATAAAACTAATAAATGATTTTCACATTCAAGGGCACTGTGACTTTGACCTTTGATCAAGTGACCCTAAAATCAATAGGGGCCATCTTCTAGTCATTACTACGCCGTGCGATCGACTTTGACTTTTCTCCAGTTTACACTTCAACAAAAACCCGATGTTACATTCGACCTTAACGCCTGTCAAATAGCACGTGCTTCGGTTGACGAATATAAACCACGCCTCCTTAGCGAGAGGGATCAAGTGCACAGTTTTATCAATCTATAAATAGAGACTGTGACATCACTAGCTTCATTCAGACCGGTGTTGACACATTGCTGTTTTAACTCGCGGAAATATAATATTGACTGCTGGTATATATATGTCACGTGTAATCTTGCGAGGAAATAATGAATGAGTTTAAATAGACAAATATGTAGTTTCAAACAAAATAGGTGGCATTTAAACTCGGGGTGTTTTAGCAAGAATAATTTTGTCTCTTGAATTAATAAAACACAGCAAAAGCAGTGTGGCGTAGACTTACTGTCAAATGGAGCGGGATATTTGTCCTTGTCATCATGTTCTACGAACGTGTGGCTTTTAACGACATCTAGCCATTTTAATTGCGGTACTTCTTCATGTAGGAATTCTATAAAATCCTCGAATGTCATTTCAAAACCTTTCCAAAACACACCGCTGATACCCTTTATAGGCATAAAGTTTTTTTTAAAGTCCGTCTCGGCCGACACTTCCATCACGAAAGTTAACTGTGAACTGAGCAAAATCAATAACAGGTGATGGGGCGGAGCTACGTTCTGATTGACATACACAATGCCTTTTGTTTTCTACTGTAAGCGAGAAAGCGACCGCAGTTTTATCGATGTAAAATTATTGGAAAAGTCAAAGTCAATCGCACGGCGTAGTACCAATCACCCTATGAAGTTTGAGGTAACCCCCTTACAACTTATTTCAATTTATATACTGTGAGAAAACAGCACTAATAGTGACTATAAGCTATATAGCTTGTGAATGGGGGCTCTGAGTTTCATGGAGTTTTACAATTCAAGAATAACCTCCAATTTAAACATCAAACATTTTAATCACCACAATTTTGAAGTGCATTTTCTTCACAAACTTGTCATTATGTGTGTGCTTCTCTCTAAATTAAAAAAAGTAGATCTATGAGTTTTGAAAAGAGAACTCTCAATATATGAAGTTTGTGAAAAGCAAGCCTGATAAGCTAAAAGGCTGTGTCTGATGTTTGATATATAATTCAGGACCATCTAAATGGATTTTTAATATTAGCTGTACATATGTCCCAATTAAATGTAACCCTTAACCTCATCAATACTCATGTACAAAAGTACTTGTAAACAGATGTATGTATGACTTGATAAATATGGATTCCTCAATACTGAACATTAAATGGCATAACTATGAAACATTGGATTTTTTCTTTGCAGCACAGACACTGTAGAATCTGAGCTACAATATTGTATGAGTCTGATTAGTCTGCTGTTTACCAGATCGTCAAAATGAGTTTATCTGAGGTGAGGTGTTAAATGACCTCGATTATAATGTCTCATCTTTTTGTTTTTTGCATTCTCATGTCCATTGTACATTCTTTTCAAGAGCATTCAAGGTTTTGTCATATTTTATGTTCTGATTTCCAGGCTTAATTTTCTGGTAAAACTTTAATTAACAAAGATTGAGACAAGAAGGAAGAGCAAGTCCCAAAACAATGTTCTATTTAGAAACAACACTGCAAATGAACAGAAACAATCCTTAAATTAAAACATGTACAGCCAGGACCTATGACTTGCATTAACTTTGTTCCCATGAAGCTATTTTGGAACAGTAATAAATCTATTTCTAATTCTATGCACCGGAGTTCCGTCTCCAGATCAACAATTAGAAATCAGAATTGAATTAGGCAAACACAGAAAGCCCAGAAAAAGCGGTAACCCTATTCCTGGGAGAGTATTAAAATGGTAAAGATACCCTTCATCCTTAACAGGGAAGTCGTCAATGTTAATTTCGAAGACTTCCAGTAAGGCAGTGTTGATTTCTTCCTGACTATAGGGTAGGCTGTAGTCACGACCGCCAGGCCTGCCCACACTTTGCTCTTGGTTCATGGTGCCCCATCAACCTGAAATACAATCAATCAATCAATCAATCATGGGCTTCAATCTTGATTTAAGCCTATATCCAAAATACCTGCAGAATATGACTATATGATTAAGTATATGTATTAAAATATTTGTAAAACCCTACGCTTCAATGCATGATTGTCTAATATGCTTTAATATCAACGTAAGATTTTTTCATGCAAAGTGATAAATCATGATAAAACTGGAAAAATTACTATAGGTGATTAATACCATCCCATACCCTACCCTGTCTTCAGTTACTGTCCGTGTAGGACTCTGGACAGGTTTGTTTGTTGGTTTAATGTCCCACACCGACAGTTTTTCAGTCTTTTGGAGATGATGTCTACTTGAGACTGATATAGTGCTGCCACACTGCAGTATCACACCGTAGACATGTAGCATGATACCACACCCTGTCACATTATCCTGACACTGGGCCAACCAGTCCTGCAATTACCCTTATATGCTGAGCGCCAAGCAAGGGAGCTATAACTGTAACATTTTTCACGATTTTCGTATGTCGCGGCCGTGGATCAAACCCACAACCTCCTGCACCCGAGGCGGACGCTCTAACCACTTGGCTACCGGGAAAGGTACTCGGAACAGGAAATGATGGGGAGTGACACTATGGGATGTGAAGAGCATGATTCCTATAAAGTCTCTGCTTATGTGAAGTGGGGAATAATCAATTCTGTATGAGTTGTAGACTTCATCAGCAGGACTTAACTACAGCTACCACTGAAGGCAATTAGTACACTGTTTCACTAAACAATATATATATATTTTTTTTAAATGGGATGGGATACAACAACGGGACATCATGTCTGATTCTCGTAGAATTATAGCCCCCACTTCTCTTTGTAAACTAAAGCACATAATCTAATATAAACATGTATTGAATTTCAATCAGAGACTTAAGTTCAGACTAAGGTGAAGCCTCAACTATGGAACAGAATTCGGGCAAAAATACACTTTGCCTTTTGACATGTCTATTGCTTCATTTGTCTAAGTGACAAGCATCATTTTGACAAGTACAATACGGCGTAATCGTCGTCTGCGTTATTTGTTTTTTACATTAAACATTAATTATTCATTCACATGATAATAAACTATTGAAAATACATTTGCTTTTATTTCCATTTCATCACCTTATAGCACTGTGTTTAGCTGGACAGTCCAGTATGCATTCGAATTAAAATGAAATTCATTTCGTCGGTTTAACGAATCGATAATGACACATGTAGCTAAGCAAAATAACACATGTACGCAAACAGAATGACAAATGTCAAAATGTGCACCTAGCATTATGACGTTGGAGGGCGCTGTTCCGGTTTGACTCGAAGCGAGTTCAGTTTACATACTTAACTAGAGTTACCAGAGTTGCAATAAAACGAGCGGTTTTTTTTTACCCTACGAACTCTGTAGGGTCTTGCGAGGTAGGTGGTTAAACTAGAAAGCAATATGTCGGACGGAAAGCATCTAGGCAAATCTACAGAAAATTATAAATATCTATGATATCCTGTCTTTAAATAAGCCTGTATGTAACCTGAAAACAAGCTGGCAGCTAATGTATTCAAGCCCTAGTTCGGAAAAAGTCATTCTAAAAAGACCTATTGTTTCAATCTTATGTCTGTTTTCAAATTACGTCACAAGGGGTAAACCTCATGCCTTCAGTTGATTGCTAACTAGAGTGTATTTATTACGTAATCAATGCGAGTTAACTCAGTAGAGTTTGTTTGTTTGTTGGACTTAACGTCCCACCGACAGTATTTTAGTTATTTGGAGACAATGTCTACTTGAGACAGATATAGTGCTGCCACATTACAGTATCACGCCGTAGACATGTGGCATGATACCACACCCAGTCTCATTATCCTGACACCGGGCAAACCAGTCCTGCAACTACCCTTATATGCTGAGTGCCGAGCAAGGGAACTTTAACAGTACCATTTTTTACAACTTTGGTATGTTTCGGCCAGGGATCGAACCCACGACCCCCCGCACCCGAGGCGGACGCTCTATAACTCGAGTAGAACTATAGCTGGTCAACTGAACTCGCTGTCGGTAGTTCGAGAAGTATTGGCAAAATGAAGTAAGAAAATGTGGCTGTTTTTCAAATTCTAAAAAGTTATTTCTTTTAAACAAATGTTTGAAATTGAAAGTGGATCCACTGCTTAAAGACATAATTGCATTGTACTTTATACTTTCCAATGCTTTTCTAAGTGCAGGCCAAACATTTCAATATGAGCTCAGGCTTACAGTGATTAACATTTAAAAATAATGAACGTCACGCATAAATTTAATTACGAGCACATCTCTTCGATCTACATACTGTTCGTAGTTTCGTAATTAAGTCCCAGACTCACCAGGCGGCTTAACGGGGTCAAGTACCCCCTCCCACACACACACACAAACACACACACACAGCTGGCCAGATAATACAATTTTCTGGGTGACTGAAATTGCCTTGATTGGGTAAATGGAAATCCCCATCGTGAGCCCCTTATTGAAATAAAGTTAGCCAAATGACCAGTCACCCAAGCCGACCCTTGCTGAGAGAGCATCCGCTGTAAATTATCGGTATGACTAAAACACGAAAGGAACGAAAGGAACTAACAAAAAACATGAAAGTGATTTTTTATCACTACAAAAATGTAATACTTTAGTTTTTGATCTACGAAATATGAAAAGCCATCACGTTTAATAAAATTTGATGATAAAATGTTATTTTTGAGCTTTTATTACAAATATTAGATATGCCTGCTGTATCCCTTTCGCTACGAAAGGAACTCAATATTGAACTACTGAAGAAGGCTTGTGTATTTTTTGTAACTGTTGTCGTCAAATGCGATATATGTTACTTAAACACTTATCTTATTGTAATATTTGGCAAAGTAATGAAAAAGTAAGCGTGATACATGAAAAAGATAAACGCCTAGAATAATGTACTGGAAGAAAAACATTCCTTTCGCATGCCGCATGTCTTATAAATTATATATTAACAAAAATTGAACAATACTGGACTTAAAGTTTACGAATTTTATAAATATTATTTAGTATTTTAACAATCCACAATAAAAACATGACTACTATTAACAATTTTCTCCTCATGAAAATACCATTTTAATAAGTTCCTTTCGTGTTTTAGTCATACCCGTAAATTATCTCAGCTGTCATTATGGCAACGGAACTGTGTCTGCTTTAATCTGAATCAGGCAAACGCCTTAAGTATTGCTGAACATACTTTTTATTTTCATTTTTTTTTAAATCATTAATGAGTTTTAATACATATAACAAACACGTCCCCACGCTGGATCAGAACTCGCAACCTGGCTAGTACTGCAGCCAGTGTTATAAATTTCGTATTAATGTCACTATAAATCATATAGAAAATATTTTTCACGATATATATTGAATTAGCGGGCTGTGAGTTCAAGCCCCGGCGGCTACCGACCCCCCACACACACACAAACCTAAAAATTACCCTAAGTGAGAATAAAACTATTTAGCCCTAGATTTTAATATATAAAACATATACCCAACTTAAAAAAAGTTACCATATTTCCCTCAGATTGCATCTCCGTCTTTTATCCGGGATAGCAAGCCCCCGGACACCCTCACCTCTGTTCTTTATGGTAAATATATTTAGTATATTTCAGCTCCTGTTATGATCATATTACGGATATATACGATCATCCCGTACTTTCTCGGAGTTCCGAGGATTCAGTTTCCACCCCTGAGTAAAAACGAAATGCAGGATTTTGATTCTGCAAAATAACTTCTTTGATTATTCTGCCCCAACTTGATAAGTCAGTATAGACAGTTTAAAGTAAAACAAATGTCATATTCATGATTGCTCAACAAAACTTTAAGATATAACAGCATCAAATTATGACACATGAAAGCCAAATCATTAACTGATGCAAGATACAAAACAGCATTAGCCAGTAGACAGCATTGATAAAAGCACTTAACATAATACAGCATACCACTTGTCAGTATGGCAAAGGCAGAATGTCTCGTGTAAACATGGACTTGTAAGACGGCAAGATGTAATTTTTGCCCTAATTCTGTTCCATACTCAACAGGTACTTTCCCTCACTGCACCAATACAATGCACTGCAAAGCAGCAGCTGTTATGATGATATAGTGCTATAAGTAATGTTCATATACAATTGTAATGCATATGTTATTCTAAAGATGTAACAATTCATTATAATTATTTCAGTATATTAAATAAGGACTAATATTTTGGGCTTTGTTTCAGTTTCAATTTATTTTTATTGCGATGTTATGAAATAAACTCCAATAGAAACTTTGGGTTGGTGTCTTTTTTCACAAAAGTGCGAAAAGCCATAATAATATAGCTTAGTTGCTGTCATTAGCTCAGAAGCTGTCTTAGTGTCATAAACCACAATGTTCACGTGTACCTACAGCATCCAGGTACATGTGAACAGCATTGTATTATGGTCCTAGGCTAAGACAACTCCATAGCTTTGTATAGTAATAAACAGGGAATCTTGACGTCATTCGTACCCAATTAAACACTGTAATGTGCAACGTATCTCTACAATCCAAGTTGGATATCCGACAGACTAACTCCTTTACATCCCCTCTGGGCTTTTTATTGTAACTTTAATGGTCAAACCCTGTCAAAAGATTTTCTCTGGGATGAGCATTATTTGCAGAATTTGATCTTGTTCAAATCAAGTATTGACTATACCCTCTCAAGTACAGATTTGAACAAAAGTGACCTTGACCTGTATCAATGAGTGATTATGTGGCAAGTAACCTAGTGACTGGTTCTCTATCTTGGTTTCTATTTATATATTTATCCCAGGCTGGTTATCAGTTATCACCATTAGACATGGTCCCAAGGGTATTGGTTCCATCATGCAACATGCTTTTTACTTTCAACATAACACAGTTAGCAGGCCCGTATCTAAGCATACCCACACAGGCAAATGTATATAATTATCAGAAAAAGTGAACAAATATTTGCAGTAGAACTAGATGTGTGTTCCTCAGGGTTGGAATCACATTAACAAAATTAAACTGATTTTGGTATAATAAGGTCCTATCCACACCCACATAAAGAGTCTGAGGGCACAACAAGCAAGATGCATTGCTCTCCTGCACCTCACAAGGTATACATCATCGAAATTTGCAGTGCATTGAAGTTTATGCTCTTTGAAAAACATGGAGGAGGTGGGACATCTTAAGAATTATATGAATTATATATCTTGTAAGGTATTTATATTCCAAGTTTGGAATGAATTCATCATAAAGTATTGAAATTATGCTCAAGATATTTTATTTTAAATTAATTAAGGGGGATAAATCAAAATTAAGATGAGCTAGAGTGAATTTTTTTGTGCACTGCACTTCTATATCTCATAGGGTATCCATGTTCCATGTTTGGTGTGAATCCAAGCAATAGTGTTGAAATTAGCCCCGGACATTTTACTTAACAATATTAACTAAAGGATAAGATGAGCTAGAGTTAGGGTTCATGTGCACTGCACTTCTACACCTCATTAGGTATCATCATCATCATTGATTCAGTGCAGATACATTATGACACTGTAGTTTGTGTCCAAACCAAGAAACAGCACAATATTGAACCATGTTGAAACTATATGAAAACTTTTAACAAATTGCATATTCAGGGCCCATGATTTGTACTGTGTTGTACTTGCATCAGTCATATAATGGAGCACCTAAAAATAGATCTGTACTGCCTGATTTTTGTTGTATTGGGGTTTACCGTCGCTGCGATAGTATTTCAATCATATAGTGACGTCCAGCTAATTACAGGTGGAGGAAGACCCTGAGTACACAGAGGTACCCGGGTAGAACCACCGACCTACCGCAAGCCAGCTGGAAGGCTTCCTTACATGAAAAATCCCAAGTCCCTACTGGGATTTGAACCCACAGCGGTGAGGGGCTGAGAGATTTGTAGTCCACGACTGTAACCGCTCAGCCATGGCGGCCCCCTGAACTGCCTGAATTTCAAGTTGTATGCATAAGTCATAATGTGCAACAGTTTTAAGCTGATTTTTTTTTTTTTTGCCGATGTCATGACTCCAGAATGGGAAGAGATGTCAGAATGGGAACAAAACTGTGCAGCTTAACCCTCAGGGACTACAGGACTAAGAATGAGCTAACAATGTATATTTTTATATAGGAGATGTATGGTATGCAGAGGGATGTTCTCGACCCTCACATACCTATTGTTGAGGAAAATAAAAATTATCATACTGTTAACCCTTTTCCTCATAGAGGATACCATGAAAATACCTATGCAAACAGCATAAAACCAGATCAGACTGTGAGTAACTCGCAGGCTGATCAGGTTTTATGCTGTTCGCTGCTCCTCAGTGGTCTGGAAATGAGGATTTTACAATTAAATTTGGTAAGGTTGAACTGTGATTTTCTGCAGATCAGGCTTTATGTGGTACCTATTGAGTGCGTCAAAATGAGTCTATATGAGGGAAAGGGTTAAAGAAAAAAAGAGCCATCATGTACAAGCTCTGTTGGTATCTTGTATCATAAAATTAACTGAGCAGTATTTTTTAAAACTTGTACAGAGTTAGTTAACTTAAATAACTTAATTTTAGTATGTAATGTATAAAATTTAAAATGTAGATATATTTTGCGACATAAAATAGTTGCCTGTTCTATAGAAAAAACATACAGACATACTGGCCATTTGACAGATGTCTTAACTGATCATTATAAGGGAGATAACTTTATTACAATCAAGACATATTAATGAAAAAGTTATCCTTCTTGGCAGATATCCTGCAATTTAAATTAGAGTTTTTTTTTATTCTTTGTTCCATAAAATATGATGATAGTTAATTTATGATAGGATTTTGTGCATCATGAGCAACCACTCACAACATGCAATTATTATTTTCTTTAATATGTAAGAGGTAAAAACATGTCCATAAGGCCCACCCCCCAAACATAGTTCCATTTCTGGTCTCCCAACTATCCCTCTATTTAACGACCAACTCTGAAGGTTTTTTTTACCTTTCTGCCTTTAAAAAAATATTTTTTTTACCTTTTGTTTCATGTAAAAAGAAAATAAAAAAAATATATAGAAATAACATCCCAACCTACCGACCCTCTTCTTTGTATTTGCTGGAGACCAGAAACTGAACTACTTTTTTTTTTGGCTAAGTAGAACTAATAATAAAATAACACTTCTGCAGGAAAAACAACAACTTCAGATTTGTACCCCATTAAAATCACCTTGACTCCATAAAATAAGCAACTGTACTAGTGTTTCTGAAAAAAAAGAAAAAAAGAAGAGAAATTCATTCAATAAAGTTACAAGAGCAGAGCTCGTTCCAACTATGAAAAAAGTAAGTGTATATTATAAAAGACAATTCTAGAGCCAGTTTAATATAAAAAATGCAGTCTTACAGATACATCAATTTATTTCATGCTAAATGATGAAATAATGTGAAAATTGTATCACTTCCTCTATTTAGCTCTTATACTTCACGATCCTCTATTTAGCTTTTACATTTTGAAACTCACAGTTTGTAACAAATCATGGACAAAATCTAAATTTAAAATAATTCTTGCAGTCTCTTTCTGAAATTTTAATATTTAATTAAGACAGGTTTTATTACAGTTTCCCCAGATTGTACAGCAATAATCTATGTGTGGCAGTACTCAAGTTGTGTATTGAGATCAATAAATGTTTTGATTCTTAAAAGTCAATCTCATTAAAATCATATTTTGTGCTCCTCTACTATCAGTGATTAGGATCTGACAACATCGCATTAAAGGTCACGTCAGATTGACATTTGAAGTTATTTATATACCTAAACAAGTGCTCGATTTTAAACCAATTAAAAAGCACAATTCAAACTTACTTTGGTAAAATATTTGTCACAGGGTGAGAAAAATGTGCAGCCTGACCTGGACTTGAAGCCGGGGCCTTTTGCTTACAAGGCGAATGCTCAACTGACTGAGCTACCCACCCGCTTACACATCTTTTTACCCTATTGTGAGTAAAATGGATGCCTCAACAACTGCTGTTCTTACTAAATTACAGATACCAAAATTAAAGCCTGATCAAAAAGAAGTTGAATTGACACTCTCTGGAATGTGTAGTAATTCTCCTAACAGGATACCATCTTGTTGTTAGTTCATATACATTGATGCTGTTACTTCCCCTGGTTATACCTAACCATTTTGTAGGCGCCAATTTGACTGGCTTACACAGAGGTCACTCTGAGATGACCTTCTGCATGATGTGGTCAGATTCAGTTAGCAAAATATGAGCAAATATACTGAGTCTGATTTTAATGAGATCGCTTAAAAGTAAATGTGAAAGAGAGTTGCATTTTTTTTGTATATGCTCTACTTGATTTTTCAAGTTCAGATTCAAATCAACATGCAGGCAAAAAAATATTTCAAATGCAGTAAATTCTATGCTATTTTCATTTAAAAATAAATTACACACCTTTCTGCATTCTTCCTGTGCGATAAGATTTAAGCAATTTAAGAGATGATGGCCTTATTTTATACAATTTCAATTTTTGTAGAGAGAATATAAGACCTCGGGCCATTTTCACTTAGCAATTTAAATAATTAAAAAATAAAAAAGAACTGTTATTTATGGCAAGGGAATATCATCTACTTTATCATTCCTTAATTTTGATAAAAATGCTCTTGATGTCACATATTTGTTCTCTTCATCTGATAAACTGGCTGCTAGGTTTAAAAGTTTAATAGTTCAGAAAATATAGGATTTATAAAATGTTACTGATGTTAAGCTTAAGATTGTCCCTGGATTTTTCAATAACTTTTTTACACACCACTGGGAAATATTAATCTGGGTTGTACTTTGTGTCCAAATGAAGAAAAAAAAATCATAGCTCTTTGATGGTTTCAATTTTCAACAAATATGAGGGCCAAGATGGCCATGAAGAGGCTCACCTGAGAGCAAGAGGGCCATGATGGCCCTGAATCGCTCACCTGAGAAACAATGCCTTCATTATCAATTATTGTATTATGAGTCATACTGAATACATAATCCAAGCAGAAGTACAGCAAGATCATCTAAATTCAACACAAAAACTGTACCTGCCATCCAAACTTTGAAGGTCATATCTGTAATAAGTATGTATATATAAAATCAACACCAGAGCCATGATTTGAACAGATTTGGTTGAGGTCCACAAGTAAACATCTTAATTCGAGGCTTTGAGAATTCTGAGAAGATCTTTTAAAAGGTTTTCCTACACAAGTGACCCCTAGGGCAGGGCCAATTTTTTACCAGGGCCATGATTTGATCAAAATTAGTAGATGTTCAGTAGGCCATGTTACACACCAAATATCTAAACTCTAGGTCTTGTGGTTTCTGATAAGAAGATTTTTTGGTTTTCCTATATAAGTCTATTTTAAATCAAGTGACCCCTGGGGCAGGGCCAATTTTGACCCCAGGGCCATGATTTGAATAAACTTGGTATAGGTTCATAAGACCATGACACACACCAAATATTTAAGCTCTAGGCCTTGCGGTTTTGGAGAAGAAAAGATTTCACTTTAAAAATCTATTTTTATCTTCTGTTACCCAGATATGCAACAGATCAGAACCATTTGAACATCTTTGATAGAGCTTCATGCAAGGAACATCCCAGGCAAGTTTCATCAAATTTGGCCCAGTGGTTGCAGAGGAGATGTCATTTGAAACAATTGTGGACAACGGACGGACGGATGATGGACAGCCATTGATCCTAAAAGCCCACATGAGCACTATGTGCTCAGGTGAGCTAAAAGTTGCCTTCATTGCCTGTACAAGTTGTTATAGCATAGTTGTACTGAATACATAATCCTTGAGATCATTCCAATTCCACAAACGAAATAGTACCTGTGGTCAAAATTTGAAGTCGAACTTGACTGAGAAATTATGGCCATAAACATTGTCATGACATTTCAAAATATTGCTAAAAGAAATGAAGATGTTAAGTGCAAACAATGTCAAATCTGGCCTTTTTTTTATTACTGAAACGGCTTCTTACCTTATTGGCCGATATCAGCCATAATCACTGAAGATCATTGCTTAAGAAATGAAGATGCTAGAGTGCAAACAAACAAACTGTTGAGGATCGATGGACAACAGACGGACGGTGAACAGACATTCATCAATGCTAATAGCCCATTCTAAGCACAAATGCTCAGGTAAGCTAAAAAGCATCATACTGGTATACTGGTACATCTTCAGGCATGTTGCTGACTTTTTATCTCTACGGTTTTCTCTTGACAATAAAATTTGAAACTGAAACCATTCAATGTTCCAAAACCATAAAACTGGATATCAAATGAATGGCAATGAATCAAATGTCAGTGAAAACGACTAATGTCACACGTTATAAACTCCAATATGAAGTATTCCATGGAAAAAAGTAGCATCAGTACGCAGTAATCCTGTATCAACGGGCCATTAAATGCTTAATTGATTTTCTTAATAGGATCTCTATGGAATACTGACTAATTTGAATGGAAAAGATACACAGCAGGTCACAAATGATTGACAAATGAAGAGTCTATCTATCTAATGGACTCAATATAGGATCAACTTATGTCCATTTTTTCTGCCCTTGTGTCCTAGCTAAGACTATCAAGTTTGGGTGAATGGGAAATTAACATCATGAAATTAACATTATGCGGAAACATGAAAATAAACATGGTGAGTGTATGTGACAGATTCAGGACACTTTTTCAATACTGGCATTTACACATTATAATTATTATTATTAATCATATATTATTAATATATGAAATTGTGCCACATTTTTCCTGGACATGACGCTATAGGTTTCAAAATTTTATTTTATGTAAAAACTACAAATAAATAATCTAAATATTTCAAGATTTTAGAGAGTTTTTTTCTTTTTCAATATGAAAAACGTAAGAAACAAGTGTCAGTAGAAACAGTGGCTTTGTCACTTGATGGGTACTTTAATATACTATATAACTGACTATTTGAGTTTACCATCGCTTTGACAGTATTTCAGTCATATAGCAACATCCAGCTAATTACAGGTTGAGGAAGACCCCAAATGCAATGAGGCATCCAGGTAGAACCACTGACCTACCGCAAGCCAGCTGGAAAGCTTCCTCACATGAAAATCCGAATGACCCTGCTGGGATTTTCGAACCCACGCGGTAAGGGGCTGAGTGAGTGTCAAAGTAAGCGACTTTACCCTCTCGGCCACGGAGGCTACAAACTATATGAGCTCCAGACAAAATTTAGTATGAAAAATAACAACGGGCAATAACTCCTTTATTATGCAAAATAGAGTTATGGTTCTTGTACATTGCGCTTCTTCTCACTGAAATCTATCTACCTATGAAGTTTCATGTTGATACCTCAAATAGTTTTTGTATTATGCTCCGGACAAAATTTAAGTATAAAAAATAAACAAGAGGGCCATGATGGCCCTGGATTGCTCACCTGGTATCATTAGGCTATGTAAAATCAAGTGACCCCTGGAGCAAATGCCAATTTTGACTCCAGGGTCATGATTTGAACAAACTTGGTAGAGGCCAATAAGCCCATGTTACGTACCAAATATCTAAACTCCAGACCTTGTGGTTTTTGAGAAGAAGATTTTTCTAATTTTTTTCCAAAATAAGTCTATGTAATATCAAGTGACCCCAGGGGTGGGGCCAATTTTGACCCCAGGGTCATGATTTGAACAAACTTAGACGAGATCCACTAGACAATGCTACACACCAAATATCTTAACACCAGGCCTTGTGGTTTCTGATAAGATTTTTCCATTTTATTCCTATATTAGCCTATGTAAAATCAGGGACCCCTTTGGTGGGGCCAAATTTGACCCAATGGTCATGATTTGTAAAAACGTGGTAGAGACCCAGTAGACAATGCTACATACCAAATATCTAAACTCCAGGCCTTGTGGTTTCTGATAAGATTTTTCCATTTTTTTCCTATATTAGCCTATGTAAAATCAGGGACCCCTTTGGTGGGGCCAAATTTGACCCAATGGTCATGATTTGTAAAAACGTGGTAGAGACCCAGTAGACAATGCTACATACCAAATATTAACCAGCCTTGTGGTTTCTGAGAAGAAGATTTTCAAGTTTTTTCTATATTAGCCTATGTTTAATCAAGTGACCCTTTGAACAAACTTGGTAGAGATCCACTAGACAATGCCCTTGGTTTAAGATTTTTAAGTTTTTTCTATATTAGCCTATGTTTAATCAAGTGACCCTTTGGGCTGGGCTTATTTTGACCCCAGGGTCATAATTTGAACAATCTTGGTAGAGAGTCATAAGATCATGCTACATACCAAAAATCAAAAGGCTAGGCCTTGTGGTTTCGGAGAAGAAGATTATTAAAATTTTCATTTTTAAAATCTATTTTTAGCTCCTGTGACCGAGATTTTTGACTAATCAAAATAATTTGAACAAATTTGGTAAAGGGCCCCATAATGAACATTCCTGTGAAGTTTTATCAAAATCCAGTGAGTAGTTTAGAAGGAGATGTTGTTTAAAGAAATTGTTGATGATGGACGCAAGGACGCATGCACGCACGGACGACGGACAAAAGGCGATCACAAAAGCTCCCAATGAGCATGTTGTGCTAAAAAGGGCAATAACTCCAAAATTATGCAAAGCAGAGTTATGGTTCTTATTCACTACACTTCTACTTACCTATGAAGTTTCATGTTGATACCTCCTATAGTTTTTGTGTTATGCTGCAAACAAAATTATGATGGACAGACAAATGGATGGACGGATGGACAGATAAGGCAGCAACTATATGCTCTCCCTTTGGGGTGCAAAATAAATGAGTAGCAAAGAGCATAAAACTGGATAAGCCTGTGAGGTATTCAAAGGCTGCTTTTATTTTACACTGGCTGCAAAGGTCATTATATCTGGTTTGCTTTCATAATTATAGTAATGGGCTTAATGGACATGAAAAAAAGCAAAATAATGCCAATTAGTGAAAGTGAACCTCCTGTTGACTTACATGATTTGTTACCTTTACAACAGTATCAGGTGAAAACTGACAATTACTGACAATAGCATCAACTAGCCTTTCATTTGTGACTTTCTTAATTACTGAGACTGCTTATCAGATATCCAATTAAACATTTCTGGAAAGAAGAACAAGGGCTTTTTTTTTGTACACAGTAATATATTATCAACAGCATTTCATTGATAGTTTTTCTCTTTTTACCTCATAAATTTTACAACAGTTTATTGTCTGGAAACATTGACCTGAGACTGTTCCATACATTATTACAATCCAAACATTTGTTTTTAATAGTAGTATGGTTTGAAATTTTTTTTTTTTCTTCAATTAAGTTTGGGTGGCTCAGTGATAAATTCAGTGGTCTTGTAATCACCAAGTAGCTGATTCGAATCTTTGGTGCAGACAATTTAAAATTCATAGCTTTTCTCACTTTTTATTTAATTATTTGCAGTGTGAGTTGATGGATGAATGATGTGTTTCGTTTGATTTTAATTGATTTGAAGATTTCTTATATGTCTGAGAAAACATCTAGAGTAATAAACAATAAGTTTGATAAAATCGTGCTATGTACGATTTGCATGTGGTACATTATTAAACACAATGGTCAAAATTCATTTTAAAACAAGAGGGCCATGATGGCCCTGAATCGCTCACCTGATTATAAATGAGCAACATATGTTGGATTTTTCATATTGACCTACTTTTTGACTCCACATGACCCAAATATCAACTTGTCCAAGATATTATAGAAACAGACATTCCAACCAAGTTTCATGAAGATTGGGCCAAAAATGTGGCCTCTAGAGTGTTAACAAGGTTTTCATAAGATTTGACCTCGTGACCTACTTTTTGACCCCACATGACCTTATTTCGAACTTGTCCAAGATTTTATGGAGACAAACATTCTGACCAAGTTTCATGAAGATTGGCTAAAAATATGGCCAAATAGTGTTAACAAGCCAAATTGTTGACGACGGACGAAGGGCCATCACAAAAGCTCACCTTGAGCACGTTGTGCTCAGGTGAGCTAAAAAGAAGAAAATTACATTATGGTCTGAGCTAGATTCGAACCCAAAACCTTCAGTTTCGAAATCCAGCACATAATGATTCAGAGTAGCAGGGTGCATGAGCTTCTAAGTAATACATATACGTGTTGTACCATGTCTTTAAGTCCATGTTTTACCTCGGAAACTGACAATGCCAAAGAAAGGTCAATGAATATTTAGATGTCTCAGGTTAATATTGCCATTACTATTAGTTGTTCTAATGGTTTCTCATTTAGCTTATAAACTTCTGCATTTCTGACAGATTAACCCTCATGAGCATTTAAGTACACATTTATGATTTGATGAAAATCAAATTAATCAATTCTCTCAGCCCCTCACCGCTGTGGGTTCAAATCCCGGTAGGGACTTTGGATTTTTCATGTGAGGAAGCCTTCCAGCTGGCTTGCAGTAGGTCAGTGGTTCTACCTGGGTACCTCTGTGTACTCTGGGTCTTCCTTCACCTGTAATTAGCTGGACGTCGCTATATGATTGAAATACTTTTGCAGCGACGGTAAACCCCAATACAACAACAACAACAAATTAATCAACTTTAAACGGTATATAAAACAACAGATTTTTCTTTGCAAGGCAGACTATAAAGTCTGAGCTACTATATTGTATGAGCAAATGGGAAATCATGATCTGGGTTGATCTGTTTTCCAAGGTATTTAAACAGGTCTATATATAGGTAAAGAGTTAGTTAAAATTGACTGCTTTAGGGTATTCTGGTTCCCTTGCAACCACACTCTCGATAAACACACTCACACAAAAATATATATTTTTTGGTATAGCAGTGGGATGTACCAACTGACAGGTACCATTTATTTCGTTTCATAATATAATAACATATAAAATACATATATATATAAAAAAAAAATGCAGTAAAGTCTAAACTAAAAAATCAGCATCAGGCTACCTAAGCGAGTTTCACTCACTAGCAATCCTAAAAGGCAGCCACGCCTTAACAACAGGCATACCAAATGCCTTAGCAGGTCTCACCTGCTAGCAATACTAAAGGCAGCCACACCTTAACAACAGGCATACCAAATGCCTTAGCAGGTCTCACCTGCTAGCGATTCTAAAGGCGCCACAAAGGCAGCCACCCTTAACACAGGCATACCAAATGCCTAAGCAGGTCTCACCCGCTAGCGATTCTAAAGGCAGCCACACCTTAACAACAGGCATACCAAATGCCTTAGCAGGTCTCACCTGCTAGCGATTCTAAAGGCAGCCACACCTTAACAACAGGCATACCAAATGCCTAAGCAGGTCTCACCTGCTAGCGATACTAAAGGCAGCCACACCTTAACAACAGGCATACCAAATGCCTTAGCAGGTCTCACCTGCTAGCGATACTAAAGGCAGCCACACCTTAACAACAGGCATACCAAATATACCAAATGCCTAAGCAGGTCTCACCCGCTAGCGATTCTAAAGGCAGCCACCCTTAACAACAGGCATACCTAAAGGCAGCCACCCTTAACAACAGCATACCAAATGCCTAGCAGGTCTCACCCGCTAGCGATCTAAAGGCAGCCACACCTTAACAACAGGCATACCAAATGCCTAAGCAGGTCTCACCCGCTAGCGATTCTAAAGGCAGCCACACCTTAACAACAGGCATACCAAATGCCTAAGCAGGTCTCACCCGCTAGCGATTCTAAAGGCAGCCACCCTTAACAACAGGCATACCAAATGCCTTAGCAGGGGCAGCCACACCTTAACAACAGGCATACCAAATGCCTAAGCAGGTCTCACCCGCTAGCGATTCTTAAGGCAGCCACACCTTAACAACAGGCATACCAAATGCCTAAGCAGGTCTCACCCGCTAGCGATACTAAAGGCAGCCACACCTTAACAACAGGCATACCAAATGCCTAAGCAGGTCTCACCCGCTAGCGATTCTAAAGGCAGCCACGCCATAACAAGCAGTACTGTTCTCATCCATACAAAGCCCGAAAAATATCATCTTAACACTATCCTCGTCTATATCCATTGTAATAAAGTATTACAAATGACTCTAGTCAACAATGATGACAAATATTTGATCACAATCAAATAAATCAGAAAAATCCCAACTTAAAATATAGTATAATGCATGTATTACAAAAATAAAATTATCAGAAAAGCCAACTTAATCTCAATATATAGAACAATGACTAAAACCTTATGATGCTCTATAACATAAGATCTTAAAAAATAAAAATAAAATCTAAAAAAAAAAAAGCGTCCGACTGCCAGTCAATCCCAAGACTGAATGAATGCCCCAGTGTAAGCACAAGCAACTGGTGCAAAAATACAACTACATCAATTGGATCACACATGTGGAATCCTGCAACCTGTCATGTCACTAAGTGGGGAACTGCGATATGATTTATGAAATGTTGTTGTCCACCTAGACTCCACCCAGACCTATATAAGAGGAAAGAAATACAAAAGAGGGGAGAGTCCCACAGGCTTCAACCCGTGATGGAAGGGGAGAAAAGGGGTAGAGACAGACAGGGCAAGAGTTAATGATTTCTAGACTGAGCTAGTTATATAGCTTGTTTGAATGTTGTATCTCTTTGAGCATAGGGAAAGTACAAAAAAAAAATTTATCATAGTAGTAGTATTTGGATTTATACTTTTATATCATCCTCATCAACACTGTTACATTATCACAATATTTCTGGGGTGAAGTTTAGATTGTGATCCATAATGCGGTTTTCTACCACAAGCTTTGTTGACTGAGCAGGAGCTATTGATTTTTTTGTGAACTTGGAAAAAAGGTTTCAAAATGGTAAGAAAATAGGGGGTTGGAACTGAGACAGTAAATCTTGATCAGGATGTAAAAATCTTAACCCTTACCCTGCTGGAACCATAAGTGTTAACCTTTGTCACCAGTAAAGAGCCAGCCTAGCCTGCACATCTGTGCAGGCTGGCCTGGCTCTTTACTGTTGGCTGACAAACTACAATTTTTCATCTTGTTATCCCTAAAATTGATAATGAACAGTTCCAATAAAGATGCCAGCTAAGTCCACCTGAGAAATTCAGCAGGTTAAGGGATAAAACGATATAAAATAGATGCCCATTAGATTATTAAGGGTATCATTTTTAATTGAGCTACATAATTATATTGTTAAACAATGTTGCATTTACAGCAAGATTTTTTATTTCATAATGATATAAATATCACAGCAATTTGAAACTAAAATTTAACTTAAATTCAGAGGACCCAACAAGGAGCAGTTTCTACTCATTGCTACATTTGCAGCTAATAATGAAGATCTATTTAACTGGAGACTTGCCCACCATGCAGACGTGGGATCTGCACCATGACACCAGGGATCAACTGGCCACTAAACCACTCCAGCTTGATCTTAGGTCATTACTGAAAATGGACGCTTTGGCAATGACAAAAAGTTCCTAAACATTTAAAGGTTTAATGATAAAGAGTTTTCAGTTTATTGACAGCATGTAACAGCATATTCAACAAGCACTATGTTCGAATGAACGCCATGACCCTGGGGGGGAGGAGGCTTAGACCTTGGGGGTCATTTGAAGATCAAGGTCACCTGGGGGGGGGGGGGATGGGGGAGAGCTGCATGCACCTGTTAAGTGTGGAGGCTGTAGGTGGAAGGACTTCCCTGTTATGGTCACGGTTAAAGTTTTGTGACAGACAGACCAAAAACAATATGCCCTGATCAATTGATGCCGGGACATAAAAAGTTGAAAGGTAGGAGGGAGATACCTTTCTACCTTGGAAACTTTCACAGTATAATAGCATGGTAAACAAACAAGTTAAAGCTATGTAACTTGATATTCACAAATATGTTTCTTTTTTCGTTTGAGAGTGTTGTATGCATGGATCATTTTGTAGAATGGTATTTTGTTTTTTGCAATGGAAGATAGCTGATGCCAACCTGCATTACACTGATTTTTCTTGGTTTTGTTTTCACTAAAATCGTTATAAAGACAACAAAGAGAATGCAAACATGCAATATTGGAACTTTTGGTCTAAGCAACGCACCCTAGACAAAGTCATGGTGCAATGCATATCATAATCCGATACCCAGTATTGGCTGACATCTTGATTGTTATAGTTTATGGTATATTCGCCAAAGGAAAGTCAAAAGTTACCCTTGGGAAAGGAAACTAGTGACCCTAATCACTTGATGCACATGCATGCAAGTACATAAAGAACATGCATATTGTATACATATGAACCCCAGTCAGAAAGCAACCACTCAATGTTTGTAAGTTTACCCTATTTCTGAACAGTTTGAGGGATATTTGTATCATGGCAGGGGAACATAGTGTTTCTTTCCTTCCAAATATAATATAGTGTTCTGGAAAAAGGGCCCTTGGACTTGTCTTCAAACAGGTGGGTTTTTTTTCGCTCACTTTTTCATATTTTTATGAAACTACTGCTCTTGAACTAAGAACACTTTTGCTTATTTATTTCAAATAAGGAAATTTGCATCAAATCAATGCAAGTGTGTGTATGTGTGTGTGTTTTCTTCAAATAATTAATTTGAAGCAGTTAAAACTTTTAGAAAATATTTTCCATTTATTAAAAAAGAAAAGAAATTTATTTTGAGATCATTATACATCACTATAATTTGTCTTACTATCATTCAAACTTTTAAATAAAAACTTCAATAATATTCCAGTAAGAATTGATGCCTATGACTTGATGAAATGTCGAGCCTGTGACCTAAAGTGCACCTTTTACCTTTAAGTGTAACCTTGACAGGACAAACAAATGACCTGTGACATTTTAGTGTGACCTTGACCTTTGAGCTAAAGACCCATCTCTTGAGCTCGACACTGACTCATTGAGGTTAACATAACTGCCAAGTTATTTGAAAATCCTGCGATCCATACCTAAGCTATGGCCCAGACAAACATATCCAGATGGCCCAATGCACTAATGCACATACATAGTAAGGACATTGTGGTGACTATGTTGAGCTCCTGCTAGCGCTGGTTAGACAAAAACTGGAAAAACATGAGGCAGAAACAATAATAGCAACACCTTTGTTACCTGACAACATAAAGAGTAATTAACACAGGAGCTATTGAGAAGGGGGAGACATTGTCTGATTACAATGCTGCTATAATTAGTGAAAAAATTGGTTGTCTCTAATTGCAGGGAAACTCATGGAGTCCTTTCTGAAGTATAAAATTACAGCACCTACAGGCAGTAGCAAATATTGACTAAACATGACTGCTCGATAGTCACGTATCTTCAAATCATGCTGCTAGTGGACAAATTTATATATCAACAGCGCTTAGAGGGATATTGGAAATTTGTGTTGATTGTCATTAACAAGGTGATCTTTTTCCATCTGTTTGTTTAAGTTATCCTGACACACTGACCAGGCTGATGATGGTGGCAAGGCTGATCATTGATCTCATAATCAAGTGTTCCTGTGGTGTTAAAAAGAACAATCAGGCTCTCTCAGAGACTTGGAAGAACCTAATTAATAAACATCAACTTAATTTGATTATGTTAGTCTGTACTGACAGGATTATTGGAAAAAAAATGGGATTTTCAGGTCTTCGTTTTGGAGTTTATACTGCCATAAAAGCAGTATTTCTGTCCACAGGTACTTGAGGAAAGGACCCTGTCTTTATCAATAAGAAAAAAAATCACGATAGTCTATACCTAAAAACCAACAAGGTTATCAACTTCAGCAGGATGCTGGAGGGCACCCATCGGGAATAAGTGTCAACAAATCAATGAAAATGCGCTTATCGATAATATTGGGGAATTCCCACTGTCAGCGGATAATTTTCCTTCATAACTGTTCACATGAAATACAGATATTATCATTTTAAATGCCTGAAATTTCTTAATTTCTACTCGAGATTTGACTATTTTAACCGATTGGAACCTCGATCAACGGAAGTGAACCCAAAACGACATCTATGATGTCATCGTCCACGAAGGTCAACTCAGACCGAGAAAAAGATGTTGCGATTGTATATGATAAAATATTTGTAAACAAAATAACTTCGGAATACTCTTACCGTTCCCTTCTGTACATAAACAAATCGCAGCGCTGACCTCATAGATATCGTTTTGGGTTCACTTCCGTTGATCGAGGTTCGAATGGAGTTAAATCACTAAATCCCCACTCGAAATCTTGACATTTTAGACATTAGAAATAATTATATTTGTATTTCTTTTGAACAGTTATGACGGAAAATTATCCGTTGACAGTTTGGAACTCGCCAATATTACCGATGGACACATTTTTCATAGATATTTTGACACCAATTCCTGATGGGTGCTCTTCAGTATCCTGCTGAAGTTGGTTACCTTGTTGTTTTATATATATAGTGATTTTTTTTATTTATAAAGACATGGATAGTAAACGTTAGATTTGGATGTGAATACTTTGATACATGAACTCAATGTAAATGGCGAGTTAACGTTGAAAACCGCTATATTCAAAGCGTTTCGTGTGTGTGAAGGGGGGGGGGTCACAGCTAGGGTCCTGTCCTCAAGTACCTGTGTTTCTGTAACAAAGCAATGTCTAGTAATCATTACAGGCAGAGTAAGTGGATAGAACAATAAGCACCCTAGGCCAAACTCCGCCACAGTAGTTACCTCCCCTTACAGTTATCGATAATTACTGCCACCACAAGTAGATTCGGCTGATATAGGCTGGATTTACTTTTTTCACTTTTGACTTTTGAATATGTCATATTGATTTCGTTATATTCCATGAAAATAACATTCATGATTATGAGAAAAGTAAACAAGAGGGCCATGATGGCCCTGGATCGCTCACCTGGTATCATTAGGCTATGTAAAATCAAGTGACCCCTGGGGCAGAGCCAATTTTGACCCCAGGGTCATGATTTGAACAAAGTTGGTAAGAATCGACTAGACAATGCTACACACTACCACACTCTACTTGGTAGAGGTCTATTAGCCCATGTTACATACCAAATATATAAACTCCAGACCTTGAAGATTTTTCTAGTTTTTTTTTCCAATATAAGCCTATATAAAATCAAGAGATCCCTGGAGCGGGGCCAATTTTGACCCCAGCGTCATGATTTGAACAAACTTGGTAAGAAGCGACTAGAAATGCTACACACCAAATATCTATGCTTTATGGTGTCTGAGAAGAAGATTTTTCTTTTTTTTTTCTATATTAGCCTATGTTAAATCAAGTGACCCCTGGGGCGAGGCCAATTTTGACCCCAGGGTCATGATTTGAACAATCTTGGTAGAGAGTCATAAGATCATGCTACATATTAAAAATCAAAAGGCTAGGCCTTGTGGTTTCAGAGAAGAAGATTTTTCAAGTTTTTCCTATATTAGCCTATGTTAAATCAAGTGACCCCTGGGGCGGGGCCAATTTTGACCCCAGGGTCATAATTTGTACAATCTTGGTAGAGATCAACTAGACAATGCTACACACCAAATATCTTAACTCTATGCCATGTGGTTTCTGAGAAGAAGATTTTTCAAGTTTTTTCTATATTAGCCTATGTTAAATCAAGTGACCCCTGGGGCAGGGCCAATTTTGACCCCAGGGTCATAATTTGACAATCTTGGTAGAGAGTCATAAGATCATGCTACATACCAAAAATCAAAAGGCTAGGCCTTGGGTTTGAGAAGAAATTTTTTAATTTTCCTATATTAGCCTATGTGAAATCAAGTGACCCCTGGGGCGGGGCCAATTTTGACCCCAGGGTCATAATTTGTACAATCTTGGTAGAGAGTCATAAGATCATGCTACATACCAAAAATCAAAAGGCTAGGCCTTGTGGTTTCAGAGAAGAAATTTTTTAAATTTTCATTTTTAAAATCTATTTTTAGCTCCTGTGACCTAATTATGCAATGGACCAGAACCATTTATACAACTTTAGTAGAGCTTCATCCAAGGAACATTCCTGCAAAATATTTTTCAAATTGGCCAAGCCGTTTAGGAGGAGATGTTGTTTGAAGCAATTGTTGACGCCGGACGCACGGACGCACGGATGACGGACGCCGGACAAAAGGCGATCAGAAAAGCTCACCTTGAGCACGTTGTGCTCAGGTGAGCTAAAAATAAAATCACATAACATTAATTTATAAAATTATGAGTGTTGGTCACTTGGTGTCGTCACATGGTTTCAACTATCATCACATGAGTTGTGTGGTAGCAGTGGTTAAAGTAGCATAATGTGACGTAACCGGTGTGCGGAGTTTGACCCTAAGCATGTATCTAAATAATATTTTAAATAAGGCAAATAGTATGACATGTCTTGTTCTCAGTGCAATACACGTATCAGACAAACACAATATAGATAAAAAGAAATGTTTGTAAAACATATGCCCCCCTCATATGCCATAATATTTAGCTATATTATATGTATGATGTTTGGCTTCATAACATGGTCATGTCACAAAGTTCAGAACTTATCTTGGTGAAGGTTAACTACTGGTAATTGTACAGGTCATTGTGACTTTGACTGTTGACCTAGTGATCCCAAAATCAATAGGGGTTATCTACTGGTCATGCCTAGTCACTAGGTCATTGTGACCTTAAAGGTTGTGTAATGAAATGATCAGGTGAAAAAGATTTGATCATTTTTGACCATTTTGATCGGAAACTATTTCAGCATTCAATGTCCCAGTGACCTTGACCTTTGACTTAGTTATCCCAAAATCAATAGGGGTCACCTACTGGTCATGCATAAGCTCCATACCAATTTAAGTTCCGGGGTTTTAATCAATAGGGGTCATCTACTGGTCATGCACATCTCCATACTAAGTTTTAAGTTCCTGGGCCCAGTCGTTCTCAAGTTATTGATCAAAAACGGTTTGGTCACCATTTTCACATTCAAGCCCAGTAAATCAAGGACAGTCAAGGTCATTGTGACCTTGACCTTTAATCTAGTGACTCCCAAAAACAATAGGATTCATCTACTGGTCATGACCAATCTCCATACCAAGTTTGAAGTTCCTAGGCCCAGGTGTTCTAAAGTTGTTGATCGGAAATGGTTTGGTTACCATTTTCACATTCAAGCCCAGTAAATCAAGGTCATTGTGACCTTGACCTATGACCTAGTGACCCCCAAAACAAAAGGGTTCATTTACTGGTCATAACCAATCTCCATACCAAGTTTGAAGTTCCTAGGCCTAGGTATTGACCGGAAACGGTTTGGTCAATGGACCGACCTACCGACATGTGCAAAGCAATATGCCCCCTCTTCTTAATGGAAGCATAAAAATTCAAAACCTGATAATGAAAACAGATATTTAAACAAGAGTGAAATTGATAAGCAAATACATTAGAAAAGTGAACTACAAAGAATGTTGGATTTAACTGACAATGCTCACTGGGGAACCTCTCTAGCCTGACATTATTGTAATACTAGAAACTTCCATAGTGTTTTATCATATTACAAGAGGGAGATTACAGACCAAAGTTTATCAGATAAACTTGGTATTTGAACTATATAGAATTAAAACAGCAATTATGACATCCGCAAAGCGGAATATAACCTGACAGAAAATAAATATAAACCCCTTTTATTCCTATCTGCACGATCAATGCCTTTAAAGAGGCAGACAAAGTGAACAGGCATTCTGCATCAGGGGCTTTTGTAAGACTATCAAATAATCAATTAGGTTCAAAGTTAGATCATATTAACACAGCAGTAGGATGGACACCAAGTGGCAGTAACAATCAAGGCAACCTGACTCCTAGGAGTGGAGAATGATTTGGAAATGGACGGATTTGAACTTTCGATGATAATGTGACAAAACTTTCAACTTCTGTTTCATGAAGCTGCAAATTGTTTGAGGAAACAGAACATTGACAAATGGGTTTTAAGCATAATTGTGTAACTACAACAGTCATTATTAATAAAATATAAAGTGCTATACATAGCCTACAACAAAGGTAAAATATTCAAATATCTTGTTTCAAAGCTCTAGAAAGGACAAGAAGTGTTGACACAACGCAACATGAGAACCCCTCATAATAATTTTTTTTACGAGAAATGCATAAAGGGGAATAAACTTCCAAGTTGATCTGTTACTTATCACACTGTACTTACATACAAAAGATTGACTGACTACCTTACCTTCATTATTATGCTGAGCCAAAGAGCTGTAATTTCATCCAAAACTAACGATGGTGACCATGAAATGCCTACCATGAAAAGACCTATGCGAACAGCATAAAACCAGATCAGCCTGCGAGTAACTGATCAGGCTGATCAGGTTTTATGCTGTTTTGCTGCTCCTCAGTGGTCTGGAAATGAGGACTTTATAATTAAATTTGGTAAGGTTTAACTGTGGTTTTCTGCAGATCAGGCTTTATGTATTACCTATTGAGTGCATCAAAATGAGTCTATATGAGGGAAAGGGTTAACTTATAAGTCTGGGAGACTGCTAAGTACAAGGGCAGTAACTCCTCCAGAAATAAGCAATGGGAGTGAAAATGCAAAATAAATCTCAAACTCATTAAAGTAAACTTTCAAAAAAAATTCTCACTATATCTAAAGAAAGTCCAGAACTTGTATGATTGTTGGGATTTAACGTCCCACTGACAGTATTTCAGTCAATTGGAAAAATATATATTTAAGACAGATATATGCAGTATCGTGTTATAGACATGTGGCATGATACCACACCCAGTCGCATTATCCTGACATCTGGCCAACCAGTCGTGGAACTACCCTTATATGCTGAACGCCAAGCAAGAGAGCTATACCAGTACCATCTTTTATGACTATGGTATGTTGCGGCCAGGGATCGAACCCACAACCTCCTGCTCCAAAGGCAGACGCTCAAACCACTAGGCCACCTCTGTTGCATTTTCTGAATGTTGACCGAAAGATGGACAATGGGCAACACAAAACAAGAAAGTGTTGCTAGGGTTGTGTAAATCAATTGTTACACAATCTGTGCAAGAGCACATGTAAATTAGACATACTCAGTGTTGATAGTCCAAGAAAAATATAATGTCACTTACATCTTACCGTCCAGTAAAATTGACCATATTTACAACAATCCTGAAGAACTTTGATATTGTCATTTGTAACACATTCATCAGGTGGCCTATCAGTCAACTGAATGGATTAAGAATTTAAAAGCTGAAAGAGCAGGAATTTTTCAAGACTTTTGATAGTCCAGAAAATGAAAGCATTACACTCGCCGAAAATTGCATTTTACATCCTAACTTTTTTTATGTCAAATGGACATCATCAAAGTAGTTTACTAACAAACATTAAATTGCTCTCAACAGCCCCTGGTTTGGATCATAAATTTTGCACCATATTATAATGGCAGGGTCACAAAAGATTTTACATTGTCTCAAACCTGGTTTCTAACCTACAACCTGCAAACCTGGAACTTTCATGCACTACCACTGGACTAAAACTTCCTTGAAATCTAAATCTCTTGTTCCTTGTCTAATAGCTGCTCCCCTGCAAAATCTTGTATAACAATCCATTTGTTACCTTTTAATAAGCTTGAGAATAAATAGATGGTCGACAGTACGAACATATACCACAGTAAGACCATAAAACGTCTTGGTAACAAGGATCCTGGGGTCAAATGGTACACCATCATGTCCACAGACAACTGGAGAACATAATTTATTTACAGGCTGAAGTGCATGCTCCTAGTTCAGTGAATGCATCTGGAATACCTTAACATGGGAAAATATGACCACTCAATGCATGTGGAAATATGATTCAATGCATCATTTATACCATGGTAAACCATGACAAATCTGATCAAACTAAAAGCATTTATTGCATTCGCAGAATCTTTATCTCCAGGGTTCAGTGGGATAGTGGTCATTTAAAATGGAATTAACCTGGAATTTACTCCACTGATTTTATTGAGTTTTGTCTGTCTTCTTCTGTGATATAACACATGTGATTTTTTTTTACAACTTGCTGCAATAAATCACACACTACATCATAATGACAAAGGACAAGTGATCAGCATGAATAATGCACTTGCAAAATATCCAGGCAGGATCTCGGATCAAACTGTCGACCCTTCTAACAAAATTATCCCACAACTGGTCGGATGTAGTTCAATGATTAATTGAAAGAAATAAGAAAAAAATCAAATTGAAAGGAAGACAGCTGTAGCTATTTCTGAATGTGTGATTGTTTAAATATTTTTGTGTATGTTCCCCTCTGTATAAATGGAATGAATCAAGTCTAGTATTTCTCTAATGTGCCGATCGGAAATAAACACTTGTTATAAATGTCTTACTGGTAAACTTCAATCAATCAAGAACTTAATGACATTCTTCGGACAATCGGGGGCTGTGAATTTATATTTCCTTTCAATGAAACGTTGAAAGCACATAAATGAATGAGGAGAATATTTGCTAAATCTTTTGTACACGAAACAAACATTTTGAAAAGAAATAACAAAAACATTCAATTAAATGAACATTGTACTGCTGTAGTAAAAAAAGTTATTAATGCCTCATGAAACTCAAAATGAACACGAGAGTGAAAATTACATTTTTCTTATTATTGAGCTATCATTTTTTGTTGTTTGCTCTTGCTAAATCAATTTCATACATATATGTTGTAAATTTGACATGTGACATAGGGCAGTCATCTCCTTGCATTGTCAAAATATTTAAAAACTGGATCACTTGTATGCTTTCAAATTCATAGGTGGCGCAAGTTTACTCTTCATTTACACTGAGGTATATATAAATCATGATGACAGGCAATCATTCATTATTTTTCTATTAATACAATAGTGATAACAAAAACCCAGTTGTACATCCCATCCAAACCACCATAAGTGATTCCAGGCCCTATAAGAAATTAATAGTATCTAAGTGACAATACTCAATGGTGTATTCCACTTTCTTTTCTTTATTATCCATAATACCAGTTAACATCCTATTGTTTAATTCAAGGTATGTTTTTAAATGTTTAATGATTACTCATAACTCAGTGGTATTTCAAGGATTTTGACTTGACTTGACTTGACTATTTGAGTTTACCGTTGCTTTGACAGTATTTCAGTCATATAGCGACATCCAGCTAATTACAGGTGGAGGAACACCACGAATGTATGGAGGCATCCGGGTAGAACCACCGACCTACTGCAAGCCAGCTGGAAGGCTTCCTCACATGCATATCAAGGATTTTGAACTAAAAATATATATGTAATGTAAATAATGTTATGAAATTATGTGAATTACCATCAATTTATGGGAATGAAAATTTGTTAAAAACCTCATCATTTTTACTTGTCAGTACATTAATCATGCTACTTTTCCATTTCTTTTGCACCAATTGTACAAAGTTCAAAGGTCACCTAGACCTTCAGTAATCACTGCTTAAAATATTTAGTTTTTAGGGTTCAACTAGTGACCTTGACCCTTGAGGTACAGATCCCAAAATAGATAGGGGTATTTGAGTAGCCATAAGGAAAAGTCATACCAAGTTTGAGATATATAATATGTTATCATTTGGAGACCTGGCTTGCTAAATGTAGTGTTTGTAAAAGTTTTATATGTAATTTTAAATGGTCCTAAAATTAATACTGAATCTTCAATAGTTCATATTCAGTTCATAAACAGCTCATCTAATTATTAAGTCTACGATGGACTGATGTACATGTGCAATACAATATATGGCCTTCTCTTTTTTCTAAGTGGGACATAAAAAGACTTGACAAATGTAATGCATTGATTGACACATTTTGATACTTGACATTATTCAAACTTTTTATATCCCAAATTTAATTCTGCACACAATTATCATACCACTTACATTCTTTCTCACTAATAAGCTTTTCCCTTAGTATATTTGCATATATTTAATTGTATTTTGGTGTTAAACATCTGAATAGATTTCCTGAACAATTCATTTACAATGGCTTCCAACTGTTTGCATGACAATTAGTGTAACTGAAATATTTCAAAACATATTTACCTTTGTATACAATACACACCTTGACAAGTTTATTATGCCTTTAATATGAATTGCGAAGCCTTAAAACAAACAAGCAGTTGTAGTAATACACAGCGTTGTATTGGCTTTTCTAATTGAAATCCACTGACTCGCATATTCTAGCTTTCAGGTATGAAATTTGTTCAAATAATGCTGATCAAATATGGAAACATACTTTCCACACAAGAATAAAGGAATACAAACTCTATAACGAAAGCAGCACAGAGGGAAACAGAGAGAAAGAGAAGATGAAAATCACCTATTTAGTTTGAATGGATTGCCAATTTGGCACAGATAGCGGAAAATATCAACTTTCAAACTTATCATTTCATTCTTCATTGTACAGCTAATTACTGTTAACCTGTGTTAATCAACCCTTACAATGCTGAGGGCAATGTGACTGCCTTTGCGATCAGAGCAGAGCAAGATCAGCCTGCACATCTGCACTGTTCACTTTTCAGTCAATGAAAGAAATGTGGTCAACAGTTCCCACTGTCACATGCTTAGAGAGCCCACCCCATAACACAGGAGGGATGCCATGGGTTAAGGATCATTACAGCATGTGTGAAGTGAGCATCTATGTATATCAGTCAACAGTTGTATAGACAACCTCCATAATCAAACAATCTCAGATTCCATGTCTTACCATGGCTCAATGTTCTCGAAAATACTTAAGTACGATCTCAGGCTCAAATTTGAGTATCATACTCAAATCCCTATTGAAACTAATGGGCATAGTTTGAGTATAAATATGGAAATCATACTTAAGTACCATTTTTATTTTGAGAAAATGGGGCCTTGTTTTGATACGTAGCAGAACAGGAAGCACCGACACAATTCCCAAGACATGTTTACAAACCATATTATTTGGGTATCTTCAACAGAAATTCATCCCCACATGGCCACATTATGTGGGTCTAGTTCCATTATATTGTCTGTATGACCCTTCAGGTTCTCCACTCTTGAGGGTTTTGATTTCAAGTAAAAAATGAGTGTCACACTGAGAGCAGATAAGCCATTATGTATGTAAGTAACAACTGTAACCCGAGGCTCTAATTAGGACAGCTTTATTGTACCCCTCCCTTCAGAGCTTTGTGTCCCCTCCCCCCAGTGTGAGATCGTCTAAATAGGACTTAAGTATCATAAATTAGTGTCTGCAAGACTGTCAAGTGACACTGGTCCTATTTTTTGTGATTTACTCACCTTTAGCAATCATACAATGATCGCTTGTGTAACGTCTATATTTTCTGTAACTTTTTAACCTTTCATATTGCTGACCTGTGATTTTTGGAAAGCTCTCTTTCTTTATTAAGCAACTCAAGTGAGACCACAGACAGCAAACTTAATATTTGATGAAGGATTCATTATCAGCATCATCAGTTCCTTTACTTTGTTTGAAAAGCAAAATCACCCAATAAAACCTTGACTTGTTCATTTAATGTGCAATAAAGTAATTTTCTTATGCCTTTACATCCATACTGTCTTTCATTATCCCATTTTCATTTAAGTTAATAACCCATTTTTGACTTCCTGAGCTATTAATATAATTGAATAATGTTTATAAATGTATTTTCTTAAATACTCAATGAATATAAAACATTTCTTTGATGATCTTGTTAAAATGACAACACAATTACAGTTTGCCTCAGGGCAAATAATTTTCATTAAAGTTAAAAAAAAAATCCAATTGAATAATTATACATTTCATATCTAGGTTACATTGATGACTGCAATCACATTGATGAATTTCAATACAGAGCACAAACAATATACAGATTGCTAATTGGGTAATTTGAGATTTATGTCATCCTGTATAACACAACACCACCAGTCATACAGAATGATAAACTCATTTTCAACAGCATATGTATTAGACATTTAATACTGATATAAAATCTTTGTCTGATATGGAATAATGAATATTTTTCTACCTAGTTTTGTGGTATTACTCTGAAATTTATGAAAGTATTACTTTCATGGTGTTATATTTTATGTCCATTTCAATTATTTAAAGATGATGTCCACTTAAAAAGAACAACAGTATCACATGGACTAAAAACATTTAACAAGAGCGCTACATACTGATGCCAACACTTATCTGTTAGGTTTCTTTTCTTTACAGGGGGAAATAAATTAGGTCAAAATGGACAGAGTAAGAGTTATGGCTCTTAATGCAAATGTAGCCCTTGTGATAGTGAACAAGTATATGAAGTTTGATGACGATTTAATAGTTTAGAAAGTATGACCAAGGTTACAACGTCACCAACATTTGACGACGATACCGGAGTGATGACAATACCTGAAATCATCAATTGTAGAATTTAATTTTTTTTCCTGGATTATGTATGTCATGTCTTGCAACAAGTACAGATGTTGCAGATTCAGCATCATTTTACTAATAATCATTTATTGTAAGATAGATGCAAGTTTAACATACTTAGGGCTTTTTATTCTTAACCCTGATTGTCTGGTTATATTGACTTGAGACGGATTAATCTCCAGGATATTCTTCTGGTAGTTTCCAAGAACTATACCATCCAAACATTATTTTGTTCTTCAATGGTAGTATGGTTTACAATGCTTCATATTTTTAATTGCAATGCCTAATATTTTTAATTGCAATGCCTCACATTTTTAATAAGTCCTGATGGCCTAGCGGTAAGTTCAGCGGTCTTGTAATCATGAAATCTTCTTTTATGCAGTTGAGGTTTGAGTAAACCATCTTAAATATTCAACAATTATTTTGATAAAATTATGCTATATTGGTGTGATTTGCATGTCTGTAGTACATTATTAAACATAGAGGTCAAAATACATACAAAAAATATGAAGAATATTTACGGTCTGAGCTAGATTTGAACCCAACAACCTTCAGCTTCAAGCTCTGGCACATTATCATTGAGACTAGCAGGGCATGCGATACGTATATGCTTCTAAGTGATACATATATGTATTTTATGTATGTACTTTACAATAAATTCAATATGTTTACCTTCCAAAACCGACGATTGTCAAAGAAAGCTCACTGAATATTTAGATGCCTAAGGTTAATATTGCCAGACAATACCATGCTTTTCTTTACTGGCTTGTCCTTTATATATTTTGAACTGTACCATTATTTGTTTATGGGGGATTGTTCTGAAAATGTCTTGACTGAATAGCAAACAGTGCCAACCATGATCAGACTGCAAGACTTTAAGATAATGATGTAGTTTCTCCATCACAGGCAAATAGTATTGAACCTTTACTTAGAATGATAAAAACCTATACTTAGAATTTCTATTTTCATGTGCAGTCAAATGACTGATCACATTCACTCTTCGAGCATGTGCTCACTTCACAGACTGAACTTACAAATTTGGTGAAGATGCAATATTGCAGAATGTGTAATGGGGTACTGCAAGCACCTGCTTTGGGGATACTGTATTCTATATTTAACCAATTTATCTGAAGCAGGCCATTTCCCATGCAATGTGAAATAATTTATCAGGAAACAATGACTTCACTAACATTAACAAATATTTTTTTTTAGTTTTACAGATCATCTGTGAATGAGCTGTTTTAAAGCATACATACAATGTAACTATGGCAACTATAAATCTTCAGTAGAAACCTATTATTATTGTCATCTCTGCTTCATAAGGATAAAGGGAATATTTTTTTTTCCTGAATTAACAATTAAAACAATTGATGGCCAGGTCACGACAGTGGGCTATTCTAAGATAAACATAGTGTAACCAGATATCAATATAAAAGACATATGTATAGATAAACCATAGCTTCAGTCAAAGCTTGCCATCAAATGTCCCATTATAGATGTCTTAAGTTACTTCAAGCTAGATATTCTTTAAGATATTCTGCTCATATATTAAACAATGCAGGATTTCACCTTCTGCAATTTTCTTATATACATTATGCTCACTGGAATATTGTCAGTAAATTGATACTGTAATAAGACTTGCCAGTTGTCAGATACTGCCGTTACTATGGCAATACTTGTAACTCAAAGAAATGTCTGTTATTCAGTCAACATATCTTAGAAACAGCATACGTATCTTTTTCAGAGAATTTATTATTAAATTGTTTGTCAACAAAGGAGATATAAAGACTCCTCCTAAAATCAATATGTGTTTGAATAAGAGAGTCATATGGTCCTAGAATGCTCACCAGAGTACATTATGCTTATTTAAAACCTTTCTTTTTACATGCAAAACCTCCAGCAGAAACCAGATTCGAATTTCAGATTAAAAAAAATTGTAAGTAAGTCATTGGAGACCTCATTATTCATGGGGTGGAATTTCTTTTAGGATTATGGTAGACGAGGTGACCATTTGTACAAAAGAACAAGAAATGTTTGTGAAACATATATGCCCCCCTCATATGCCATAATATATATATAGCTATATTACATGCAAGGAGTTTGCCTTCATAATGTTGTCACAAAAAATTCTCAAACTTCAAAAATTTGAGTGAAAATATAATGTGCTAAAATGTGGAACTAAACATTTACTGAAATAAATGGGCTGGAGAAATATTTACACAAGTCCACAAAGGTTTAAGTGAAAGAATATTGTCATTCCTATTGATATGCAACAACTGTAAAATATTTGAAGCAAAGGTTTTCAGCTGGACAATGCTTCCTTAACACAATGTACTGACCCCTAAAGTCCACAGAGGTCTTCTTTATTAATTACTATTAAGTATATGTTAAAACCAGACACAATGAGATTTTGAGTTATTAGTCAGACAGAGCTTAAATCGTACAAAATATTTATAAGAATCCAACTTATTAATTTGAAAACAGGGTTTTACATGAGGTTAGGACCTTAAGAGTAAAAATAAAACAAAAAAAAAAAAATTTTGGGTTTAAAAAAGACATTGTGAACTTGACCTTTGGATGTTGACACCCAAATCAATAGAGGTCATCTACTCATTATAAGGAACAACCACATATAGTCTGAAATAGGACTAAAATTTTATTTGGACAAGGCCAAGTCATCAAACATATATACAAATGCAACCTTGTGACCTTGACCTTTGAGGTATTGACACCAAAATTGATAGGGGTCATCTACTAATCATAAGCAACAACCACAGAAGTTTGAGACTTAAAGGTCAAATAGAACTTAAGTTATCACTCGGACAAGGTCTGGTATTATACATACACAACATGTGACCTTGTGACCTTGACCTTTGAGGTAATGACACCAAAATCAATAGGGGTCATCTACTAATCGTGAGCAACAACCACAAGAAGTTTGAGACTTAAAGGTCAAATAGAACTTAAGTTATCACTCGGACAAGGTCTGGTATTATACATACACAACATGTGGCCTTGTGACCTTGACCTTTGAGGTAATGACACCAAAATCAATAGGGGTCATCTACTAATCATGAGCAACAACCACAAGAAGTTTGAGACTTAAAGGTCAAATAGAACTTAAGTTATCACTCGGACAAGGTCTGGTATTATACATACACAACATGTGACCTTGTGACCTTGACCTTTGAGGTAATGACACCAAAATCAATAGGGGTCATCTACTAATTATGAGCAACAACCACAAGAAGTTTGAGACTTAAAGGTCAAGTAGAACTTAAGTTATCACTTGGACAAGGTCTGGTCTACCGACAGACCGACGGACCGACGGACCGATTGACCGACATGAGCAAAGCAATATACCCCCTCTTCTTCGAAGGGGGGCATAAAAATTAAATTCTAACCGTTGATTTCATAGTTCTAAAAAGAATTTGGAAATTTTCTATAAAGAATATATAAGGAAACTAGTCATCCAGCAAGGGGCCTCTGTTTTCAAGGAATCAACTTTATTTAAGCAATTATGGTAGTCAGCCATGAGGTCACATTTTGCGCTAAATGAGATTAAATTCTGGCCATGGTTTCATAGAAGAAGAATTTTGGAACTTTCTATACAGAGTATATAAAGAAATTCTCTGACTCCCTAGGGGTCTCATTTTTCATGGGATCAACTTTATTTTAGTAATTATGGTAGATACCCAAGAGGTGATCATTTGTGTCATACAAAATTAAAATCTAACCATTCATCTCATAGCAGAAGAATTGAGAAGTTTTCTATATAAAGTATATAAGGAAACTAGTCATCCCCCTAGGGGCCTCATTTTTCAAGGGATCAACTTTATTTTAATAATTATGGTAGACAGCCATGAGGTAACCATTGCCAAATGAAATTAAATTCTGACCATAGGATTCAGCAGAGAAGATTTTTTAAGTTTTAAAGTAAAATTCTGTTGGTTGCCATGGCAACCAGGGTTCTACCTGAATCAAGTTTATTTAAGCAACTTTCATTCATGCCAAGTTTTATCAATTGCTACCCAGTGGTTTCAGAGGAGATGTTGTTTAAAGGAAATTTTTGACAACACTCGATGGATGCAGGGTGATCACAATCAACAGCTTATCCAAGTATGTTGTGCTCTGGTGAGCTAAAATCATGCTGTAGTCATGAACATATCTTACAGTACCAGAAGGTTAATTCAAACAGAACATCAATCATTCTTTGACTAGGTATCAAGCCTAGATTAACCCTTAACATGCTAAATTTCTTAATTGGACTTGATCTTGGTCTATACTGGTTTCAAAGATAGTCATTGCAAAATGCCCACTGCGTTGACAAGATAATTTCAAACTCACATGTCCATTCTCCTTTTCCCTATATTAACCCTTTCCCTCATAGAGGACACCATGAAAAGACCTATGCGAACAGCATAAAACCAGATCAGCCTGCGAGTAACTCGCAGGCTGATCAGGTTTTATGCTGTTCGCTGCTCCTCAGTGGTCTGGAAATGAGGATTTTGTAATTAAATTTGTTAAGGTTTAACTGTGGTTTTCTGCAGATCAGGCTTTATGTGATACCTATTGAGGGCGTCAAAATGAGTATATATGAGGGAAAGGGTTAAAGGCCCATTATATTTCATATTGATTAAATTTCCATGAAAAAGAAAAAATAAAGTAGCATTGACATATAGTAGACTAACACAAAGGTGCATAATGTGCAAATATCTGCTGTAAAATAACAATTAAACACACTGAAAATGTTAATCAAATCATGCAATTT